>OU342743.1:438082094-438517726 GCA_910589775.1 Avena eriantha | reverse complement strand
AGTTCTAGTGGTATTGCTAACTCTAAGTTTACTTGTAAAGTTAAGTTTGAAACCTAAGCTGAGTTCAGAAACAAATAAACATAAAATAAATTCTAGAATCACTTAAGTTGGGAAGCTAGTGTCATAGTCACAACCATGTTGTGGTCAAGTCAAGATTCATCATTCATTTCATAAGTCATTTTGAAAACATCTGACAACGAAACAGTATGGCCACTCCAACTGTCCATAACCGCAGACGCGGCTATTCGAATAGTTTGACACTCTGCAGAGGTGGTACACTTTCTCCACAAGATTCGATACATCTGTCAGGGATAACCCTGAATCATCATACTTAGTATGCAGATAATCAAACATAACCTTTCCTTTACACACCCTAGTATAAGCACCTCTCCTATGAGCATGGCCTCCCAACCATGCCCATCTATCATCTTTGGCATTGCATAGGTGGACAACATCGAGAGGTAGCCTCAGCTCAAACCTCTCCCGTCAGGGAACTAATACTAATGCATATAAACTTCCGGCTAAGCCTTACCCAATTCAGGTATTGTGGTTGTACGGTAAAAATTGGAATGGTATCGCATCCGAATCCAACCATCAGTTTGGTAAAAAGGGCTAAGCCTCATGCCTCAACATTTTTGTCATCATAAACCATTTGTGTTTCTCAACACATGTCAAAACATCTCATTAGAATGACTCATCATTCCAAGGTTTTTACAATTCATTTTCACCAAGTGTTCCCATCTAAAGTGACTCAAGTTTTGATTTATCTCTAACCTACTAAGTTAAGAGTGTTCACTAAGGTGGGATGATAATCTCAATCTCATGCCATAGAATGACATCTAAGGTTATCTAGATAGGTCAAGTTTTATACTTTTTATGCTACCTTCAAACAAGTAAGTGACTTTGGTAAAGTAAGGAAAATAAAACTTGTAAATAACATTTGGAGTAGGTATAAGTCAAAGGGTATAACCAAAGCATGCCTAATGCATCTTGCTTAGGTTATCTAACTTGCAAGGGTTAGCTTGCATTGTTAATGATGGCTTGCCTTGGTTGGTGCAGTGGTTAAAGTTTTCTTCCTCTTCCTCTTGGTAGAACTGCTCCTCCTCGAAAGCTTGGTCGGTACTATCTTCTATAAATACATACGGGATACACAATCACCAAACAATGCTTAACTAGTCTACTTAGCATACTAATGCACACATTTGATGATCTATTATCATCACAAGCATCACAAGGTTTAATTAACTAGCTTCAATATTTTTATTTGAGAAAAGTAATTTCTACTCATTGAAATTAACTAAGATTTAATATTCTCCAATTAACATATGGGATTATGTGGAAACATGTCATCACCACATATTCTAACATATGGGAATGTGATTTAAATGTTGGATCACATTTTAATAAGTTTAAGTTTAATATTTAATGATTTAAAGTGACTAGAAATGCCTATAAAGCATTATTTTGGTACTAGTCCAAAGTCGCTGCATGCAAACCTTAATATTATTACATATTCAGATAGGTATGGTTAAACGTGATTTTTGAGAGTTGGAATCAACTCAAAAGCTAATATGGTTGATTTTATAAAAAAAATTGAATGTGCAAATGCTTCTGTCTTGTTATTTTTACTAGGAGAGATCTCTAACTCTAAATGAATTAAATCCAACGGGCTTGGATATATTTTTGCAGAATCTTTCCAACAAAATTGGAATCACTCAATTTGGTTCAGTAAATCTTCTTGAATTGATTTTTTAACTAAGGGACAGAATTGAATTTAAACTTAAATAGAAAAACCTAATTTGAATTACTGGGTCAGCGCGGGAAAGTAATTTGGCCGGCCCAGTGGCGCCCAGCGGCGCAGAGGGCGGCTGACAGGTTGGTCCCGCTTGTCAGCGAGACTTAAAACCCGAAATGGTATCTAGCGATCTAGGCCACACGATTATAACGTGGATCAATGGCAACTTCTAAATGGACGGTGGGGGTCTACTGGGGACGTACCAGGGCTCCAGCTAGTGCAGCGAGGCGGGCGATCAAGCTGGATGGCGACCGCGAGACCGAACCCTAAATGGACGGTGGGGGTCTACTGGGGACGTATCAAGGCTCCAGCTAGTGCAGCGAGGCGGGCGATCAAACTGGACGGCGACGGTGGACTCAGGCGAGGAAGCGGCAGGGGCCGAGGTGGACGAAATTGACGGCAGCTTCTCCTCCTCTGCAGCGGCTATCTCCGGTGCAATTCTGGCGAATGGCGGCTCAAGTGGCTTCGGCGAGAGAGGGGAAATGGTCAGTGGAGAGAGGGGAGTGGAATGGTGTGAAGAGATGGTGTTGGGGTAGCCTCCTTATATAGGCTCGACGGTGAGACCGAGAGGTGTGGGCAAAGCTCGTCAGTGACAACGGCACAGGGGGCTATCGGCGTGGGTGAGGTAGGAGAACGTTGGGCGGTTCCATGGCGGTCAGCTACGGCACAATGGCGTGGCTAGGGGCGGTGGCATTTGGTCGGGAGCGTCGCGCGCTCTAGGATACAGGGGCGGTTCTCAACGGCGATCACGGCGACTGTGGGTCACACGGTGATGCACGACCATGTCTGGTGGGTTGCTGGGGTCTTGGTGGAGCGGCGTGTGCGGGATAGGGTCAAGGGGCGGTCTGCTGCGTGCTGGCGGCTATCGTGCTCTAGCGCGCTCTGGCTTGCTCGCAGAGAGAAAGGGGGCGCTGCTGTGGAGTGGTCCAGGGGCTAGGGTTGATCGAGGGGTGGACCGTGGGCAGTGGTATGGTTGGGCAGAGCTAGCAGGCACGCTGGTTTGGCGTGGCGCGGTCCCTGGCATGCTGTCCGCATCTGGCCAGCGATGACCTCAAACGGGCGGCGCACCACTGCTGCAACGGCTAAGGGGGAAGCTGGTTGGGGACTTGGTTGGACTCAGGGGGACAAGGATGATCAATGCACACCAAATGGCTCGACCAGATTAACCCCAAAACAGTAATAGTTAGGCCATAATGATTCTACTAACAAGGTGTTCGATCAAATGGCCGCAAGAGAAAAAGTTTTGAATTTTGGGCTAATTTTTGGTGTAGTAATGTAACTTATGCTTAAGCATCTAGGTTTGCTTGGGATTTGAAAATGGAGTTCATTTGAGTGGTTTTTTAATAAATGTGATCTTGCTACCTACACTAGATTCAATTTTCAAACGTCATTTAAATTTAGTGTTTGAAAGTTTTTGGGATGAAACAAAGTGGGCCTTGGTACATCACTTCTTGTACTAGCAAGGGGTGCAAAGTTCCACACTTGTTTCTGTTAAGATTTGAGTTCTAGGAATAGCCAAAGTAGACTAGTTAGTTAAAACGGCCCAAATGACCATTTGCTTATTTTAATCTTTTTGATTTGTTTTTCTTTCGGATTTGCTTGGGGATGATCTAGATGATGTTTAATTCACCTTAGAATAATTTTACAACCAATGGATCAATCAAACATGGCAATTCAAAACAACTCATAATTTAAATGCACACACATATGAATGCTTAATGATTTTAAATGGAAAAGTTTTGGTTAACCATAAATTGGGTAGATTTGATCTTGATTAACCTTGGATTAAATTTTGGGATGTTACAATCCACTAGTGTCATTGCATGTGTGTTCTTTTTACTAACAACAACTGGAGTCATTGCATGTGTGTTCTTTTCACATACCACATATGGATCCACCAGTGTCATTGAAATGTGTGTTCTTCTCATTAACCACAGCTAGAGTCATTGCATGTGTGTTCTCTTCATAGACCACACATGGAATCACCAGTGTCATTGCATTTGTGTTCTTTTTACTAACAACAACTGGAGTCATTGCATGTGTGTTCTTTTTCACATACCACAGATGGATCCACGAGTTTCATTAAAATGTGTGTTCTCTTCAAAGACCACACATGGATCCACCAGTGTCATTGCATGTGTGTTATTTTTACTAACAACAACTAGAGTCATTGCATGTGTGTTCTTTTCACATACCACATATGGATCCACCAGTGTCATTGCATGCGTGTTCTTTTCACAATCCACCTATGGATCCACTAGTGTCATTGCATGTGTGCTCTTTTTAGTAACAACAACCAGAGTCATTACATGTGTGTTCTCTTCAGAGACCACACATGGATCCACCAATGTCATTGCATGTGTGTTCTTTTTACTAACAACAACTGGAGTCATTGCATGTGTATTTTCTTCAGAGACCACACATGGATCCACCAGTGTCATTGCATGTGTGTTCTTTTTACTAACAACAACTGGAGTCATTGTGACGAGGGTTTAACTCATTAATGCCCATTGTTATGGACTTGGGTTTTGGAGAAGGAGGGAGCGTTGGAGGCATCAGTTGACTAGAAAACAAGCACACAGGGACGCAAGGTTTACCCAGGTTCAGGCCTCGTAGAGGTCCCTAGTCCTACTTGTCTGCTCTTGGAATTAATGAAGGAATCGAAGATTATAGGGGCACGCAGATGCAATCTGGCAAGAGTTGTGGAAACTAGGGTTGCATGTGTCCTCCTGGCTTCCCCCGCCCTCCCTTTATATAGATAGGGTGGGTCTCGGGTTGCAGGCCGAGTCGGTTACAAGTTAGGGTTTTCCCTTTAAACTTTCTATATTTAGCTTCTTCTTGTCTCGCAAGCAATCAAGAGTCCGTGGGCCAGTCGAGTTCTCCATCTGGGCCTTGGAAACACCATGGGCTTCCGCTGTATCCAGGCCGTATATACCAAACTCGAGTACCTGTAGGGTATACCCATGTCAGTAGCCCCCGAGTGTCATGTGGAATCGCAGATTCGACTAGGGACTTTATGAAGCCTTTCGAGTGCATGATTGAGTATTTTTCGACTATTTAGATCATGTCATAGGGATTGTTGATATGCGTGCCTGATTTAGCCGATGCATCGGTATCAGTTAACTGCCTTAGGGCAAAACAACGCAATCTACTCGAACTCGAGTCCCCGGACCCGAATTCGGAAAAGTGCTGGTGTAATTCGACTCATGCCACGGAGGTCTTACAGGAGTCGAATTCCAGTGTATGGGTTTGCGCACTCGACGCGTCCGTCAAGGCATGTTTATCGTACCTGCAGGCACGGATATGTTTCTGGTAGTGCTCAGTAGATGCGTTGTCAAGCCTTATTTAGGTCTTATCTTCACGCTATAAGCGCGGCATCCAAATTTTTTGACATCGCGGAGATGATTCGGGTGGCCCAGGAGACGAAGTCTCTTTGTAGGGAAAGTATGAGGCTGAGTCGCCACAGAATTCGAGTGTGGATGTTATCAACACACAGGACGATGTACAAATAATCATAGGGTGCGCGACCAGCATTCCCTATGGGAGTAGCCCTCGAGTGCCTGGTTGAGTCGAAGACTCAGGCAGGGACTAAAAGAAAAACTTTTACGACTGCTGTCGTCTTTTGCTGCTTGTTTCAGTCGAATTTGCTTTCGGCGCTCCCTATGGGAGTAACCCATGACCCATAATCGAATCGTAGATTCAAGTGATTGGGTATGTTTTGAATATTCATATTCCTGCACAAAAAGAATCGTAGGGTGCGCGACCAGCGCTCCCTATGGGAGTAGCCCCCGAGTGCTTGGTGGAGTCGAAGACTCGAGCAAGGACTAAAGTAGTCAAAATCTTCAGCTGCTGATGTTGATGACGTCAGTGCTGACGATGCGATGACCTCAGTTTCCTGCGTGAGCGGTTTTGACGGGACCTGACGAGCGGTGGGTCCCACTTTCTGACTTTGATTTGACTGGGTGTGCGTAATCTTCCGTTTTAACTGCGTCTCCTCGATTTCCGCGCATAATGGAGATAGTGGGGGACGGTTCATGTTTTGGCCTCTTCACATGTCAATAGCGATGTGCGCCACGCGTCAAGTATGGTTTCTGATGGCTGTTGGATGGCACCCGCAAGGGGGTTAAGTAGCAGCACAGCTGCGGTAAATTTTCCATCTGCCCCTTATTCTGCTTGTGCTTCCATTGCCATTGCCGCTGCTCTCTGCTTCCTAGTGCTCGTCCTCTTCGTGGCGCTGGAACAACTCCCTGTCTTCCCGAGCTACTTCCTCTGCTCGCATCGCCATCGCAAGATGGGCGAAGGGAGGCGCCGCCGCTGAGTCCAGCGCCACCATTGCCACCGCCAAGAAGAAGGGCGGCTCCGCCACTATGGGCACCAGCGCCGCCGGCGCTGGGAAGAAGAAAGTTGTGGGTACCCTCATCACCAATGGTGGATGGCACGCGTCCACCATCAAGTCCTCCAAGCTCCGTCTCTTGCGTCAAGATGGAGTTATGTCGTCCGTGGAGGATGAGTCGCGAGTGCCAGGTGGCGAGGTAATTCCTTGTCCTCTAGCTGGTTTTCGGGTGATGTTCCTCGCGTTCTTCATCCGCGGTCTTTCTCTGCCCCTGCACCCTTTTGTCAGAGGCCTCCTTTGCTTCTACGGGCTCCAACTGCATCAGCTGTCCCCAAATTCTATTCTCCACATCGCCTGCTATATTATGCTTTGTGAGTGCTCGCTCGGAATTGAGCCACACTTTGGCCTCTTTAAGAGGATTTTCAAGTTGAAGCGCCAGTCAGCATCTGGTTATGTAGTCTACGATGTAGGAAGCTGCGGAATCCATGTCGACTCCTTCGCCACATATTTCGATATCAAACTTATGGCGTCCATCCAAGGGTGGAGAGACAAGTGGTTCTACATCCGTGACCAGAAGGTCGACGGAGAGCACTACAGACTCGCGCCCTTCGATCCCGCAACTCCGTGCAAGAGGAGGCGCTCATGGAAGAACGTAGTGATGCCTGGCGAGTCCGAGGAGACGAAAGTGTTGTATAAGCGCATCTGCGACCTCGAGAGTCGCATGGGTAAAGAAGAGGGAGGCACCACCCTCATTCACACATGGTTGCGCCGTCGCATCCAGCCTCTGCAGGCCAAAGTCCACCCCATGTTCCAATGGACTGGTGCGGACGATGCCACTCGCGTATCTGCCGATGGCATTTCCGTGGGTGAAGTAGATAAGAGGTTGCGACTGGTGACAAAGTACACCACCAAGGATGTTCTCCCAGGCGAACTAGTCGTGCCTCCCTTCGACGCCTCTAACCCTCCTCCTGAAGTAGGATTGCGCTATGAAGTAGCTATCTTTGTCGATTGCCGTTAATTTCTTGATGTATAATGAATTGTTTTCTGAATGCAGGATTGGAAGGTGTCTCCCAGTTTGCCCCTCTTCCTGAGGGGGTTATTGCTCGTGAAGCGGAGGAAGAGGACGAGTCGGAATCGACCGTCCCACTTGAAGAGGAGGAGGGAGCCCCCGAGTCTAGTGATCCGGACGCTCGCAAGCGTTCTCGCAGCAAGGATTCAGATGCTTCTTCTCCGTCGACTCAAGAAGGCCCATCTATTGGTGTGCAGAGGTGCCGATTCCTGCTCTTCCTATAAGCTCTAATGCGCCAACTGCTCGCAAGAAAGTTTTGCTGCCGAAGAAGTCATCGGAGTCAGAGGAGCAAACCTTCGACTTTGACAAATTTGACTGGTAAGTCTACAACTCTCATCTTGATTCCTTTTGGAGTTGCATTTCCTGATGCTGGATTTTGTTCGTAGTCAAGCGGCGTCGTCATCTTCTGGCGCCGTCCCATTTGTGAAGGAATCCGGAGTCCTAGACTCCAAGGCCAAAGAAGTGGCTGAACGATCTTCCTCTCCTCCATTGGCAGCCTACTCCGAGCACAACTCATCGAGTTCTCCACACACTGCGGATCACCAGATGGTTGCCCTGACCACTGCGCGGTAATCGTCTTTGGAGTCTCTAGAGGAGCATGTAAGTGTGATTTTGTTTTGCAGTCGAATTTGTAATTCGTGCTATCTGGTGATCCTTTTTTTTCTTCTCAGGTAGCTCATTGTGAAGGAAGCTGCTCGTTTGGCAGAGTAGGTACTTGTGATGGGTTGATCGCATGTAATGCTGGACAATCGCCATCGCATCATCGAAGGTTAGTATTTTCTTTGTC
Organism: Avena eriantha; assembly: GCA_910589775.1. NCBI lineage: Eukaryota > Viridiplantae > Streptophyta > Magnoliopsida > Poales > Poaceae > Avena > Avena eriantha. The sequence continues at coordinate 438,509,742 of OU342743.1, read as the reverse complement.
TTCTCTGTTCTCGTGAGATTTATACATTCGACTGATGATCCATCTTGTATTTTTGTAGCTGAGCATAATGAACTTCTTCGCGATGCTGCTTCTCTTGAAAAGACGCTTACCGCGGAGGTGAAGAGTCGCAACAAGGCAGTCAGTATGCTAGATGAATCGCGGAAATGCGAAGAGGATTTGCGCACCTCCATCGCTGAGAGGGAAAAGCTGTTCGAAGAACAACTCTTCTCGATTGCCAAGTCTCTTTCTGCTATTCTTTCATCTGGATTTTCATTGTTTCTTTCTTCGACTTTGTTATTGTGCCGACTCTTTGCTCTGTGTAGATGCTGGCGGTCCGAGCTTCGATGCCAGGCACTTCGTCGTGATGATGCTTTGGCAGGCGCCGTCGCAGCAGTCGAGGACCGTAGCGCTTCCCTTCAGGGGACGCTGACTAAGGCCAAGGTTGTGCTCAGTCGTATACGCGAGGAGCTGACGCCCAAGGCTGAGCTGATTGAGAACTTGGAGGACCTGGTGGAGTCCCTCATTGGAGGTATTCCCGCGGACTTTAGGAAATCGCAGCGTGCGGTTGGCGCTTCCATGGCACTCGCAATGGTGCAAGCCCATTGCGTGGAGGTGGATCCTGCTGTGGTCTCTAAGGCGATGCCCGTCGGTGCAGATGGTCAACAGGTAGTTTTTGCTCCTTTTGCAACTGTCTGTGGCAAGTACGGGCTGCAACTCATCAACAAAATCGCCAAGTATTCTGAAGAGCTGCAACGAGCCAAGAAGGTGGCGAAGGCTGTGGCGTCAGGGGCTGGCGGGGATTCTGTGGCGTCTGAGACTTCCACAAACTCGATGAGGCCCCCAAAGTCGAAGTCCAAGTCGAAGAAGCAGGCTGCTCTTCAGTAGTTATATTGTAACAGTTAATAGTTTGACTTCTTTTATTGAAAACATGTCATTGGCAAAGTGTCTCTGTTGATACTTTTGTCATGTTTGAATGCACTTGAGGTTTTTGTCCATGTATTTTTTGGTCCCTTATTCGCTCTTGCTTGGCTTGTGATAAGGTACGTCGAGTGGTCCTTCAGGTGATCCGTGGGATCCACCATCCGCTGGTGAGACCTTGGCGCAGTCGCGTTCAAGGGTGGATGAGTTGTCCCTGCTTTCGCGACTGCGCGATCGCGTTAAGAAGCTGGAACGTGAGTTGCCCGTCCTCCGCGGTAACACGGATGTATGGAAGTCAAGGGCGGAGAAGGCTACCGCCCGAGAGCAGTATCTATTGGAGGAGGTGACACAGCTGGGCGATCAGTTCAAGTGTTAGCTTCATGTACTCTTATCTTTTCTTGTAGTCAGTCGCGGTAGTTCCTTGTCTTCATATGTTTCCTTTTTTGCTTGGTGTAGTTGTCAGTGCTCGTCATCCGCAGGATGAGAAAGACAGGATCGCCATTCGAATGAATGACCTAACACAGGAACAACTTCAGGCAAGTGGGTACATTTGGGTGGATCATGATCGCACGATCGCACTTGCGACCCTGCAGGATCGTGCTTCTCGAGTACTCCACTTTCTGAAGAAGGCGCAGTCATGCCTGAGGAATATCTACCAGAAGATGTTTCCACTGGACGCCGTCCCTTCGGGCCTGTTGGCTCTCTTGGCCAAGTTTCAGGATTTGAGTGCAGTTTGTGAGTGCGTGCGCCAGCAGTTGGTGGCTGGTTCCAAGGCTGCTTTGTCGCTGGTGCGACTACATAGGCTTGATGTAGACGTTGCAGTTGTTGCTGCTAGACCACCGACTCCGCTGGCAGGTTCGACCTGGAACATGGTTCCCCATTATCAGGCGGCGGATCGTCCAGCAGAAGAAATTGTCGACTTTTTTGAGGAACAGACAAACGTTCTTCTGCTGCAGTAGTAGTTTTAACCTATGTCCTGCACATAAGTGTACCAGTGTTGTAAAGTTTGTATGTATATGTTGGGTGTAATTGATTTATATTGATATGTAAAGAGCTTGCTAGCCTATATGTTTTGCGACTGTATTTGTACTCTGCAGTTCCTTTTCTTAGCCTGACTTATTTTATCTTAGCACCTTGCCAACCTGTCAAGTGCGTTGCAACTGGGTTGGTGTTGTATCAAGGGTTCGATTGGTGTTGTGTCAGCTACCCGGGATACTATGACTTGTTCGTAGAACGAGGGTGGAAAGGGTGGCATAGCCCCCGAGTGATAGAATTGCTAGAAAAATGAGGAAAAACATAGAGTTTCAGGACACTTAGCTTTATTTATTCGCAGAATCAGTACGAGGTACAATGTGTGGCTAAGTAGCCTGGCTAAATAGCCTTTTTTGTGATGTAAAGAAAAAACGACTAGGGGTAGAAGCGCCGCAGCTGCGTGACGTTCCAGGGGTTGGAGTATGTGACTCCTATCTCGAAATCTTTAAGGTGATAGGCACCACCTAGGATTACTTTGGTAATCACGTATGGTCCCTCCCAAGGGGACGCGAGCTTGAGGTGCCCTTGCTGCTTCAGTCGCAGGAACATGTCTCCTTAGACGAAGGATCTGGGGCGTAGCCTTCTGCTGTGGTAGGTGCGCAGGTTCTACTGGTAGATCGTCGATCTTTCTGCTGTGATGTCACCTGCCTCGTCAAGGAGATCGATTGAGTCTTCGATTGCGAGTGTAGACTCCTGCTCGCTATACGCGACCACCCGTGGGGCTTTAAAGCGTACTTCTGCGGGTAGTACTACTTCAGCACCATGCACCATGAAGAATGGGGTGTATCCTGTGGCGTTGTTTGGGGGTGTGCGCAGGCTCCAAAGTATGGACTGCAACTCGTCTAGCCAACATCCGGCGGCTTGCTCGAGTGGCCGGTGGAGTCGCTTCTTGATTCCACCGGAGACAAGGCTGTTGGCCTTTTCGACTTGGCCGTTGGCTATGGATGAGATATGGAGGTATAGCTTATGTTGATTCCCAGGTTTTCGCAGAAACCCTAGAACTCCTTGGAAGTGAAGTTTGTTCCATTGTCCGTGATGATGCTGTGTGGCACTCCGAAGCAATAGACAATGGACTCGAAGAACTTGACGGCACTGGCTCCTGACTGGTTTGTCACCGGCATGGCCTCTATCCACTTGGTGAATTTGTCGACTGTGACCAGGAGGTGGACGTATCCCCCTCGTGAGGACTTGGGGAGCTTTCCGACCATGTCGAGTCCCCATTGCGCAACGGGCCAAGCTAATGGTATTGGCCGGAGTTCCGCGCCAGGTGCGTGCGGTTTGTCCGCGAATCGCTGGCAAGCATTGCAGCGCTGGACGATGTCCTTGGTGTCGCGCATGGTCGTGGGCCAATAGAATCCAGCTCGTAGAGCTTTGGCAACGAGGGCCGACTGCCAGCATGGTGTCCGCAAGTCCCTTCGTGGATGTCGAGGAGGATGGCCCTTCCGTCCGTGTTGGAGACGCACCGTTTGAGTACTTCTGTAATGCTGCGCTTGTATAGTTCGCCGTTGATAGCAGCGAATGCCTTGGATCGTCGCACAATGTGTCGCGCGTCCGTCGGGTCGTCAGGCAACATCTTGCTGAGAAGATATGTGATGTAGGGTTGAGTCCAAGATGGCTTGATCATCATTACACCCATTAGTCCCTCGAGTCCTGTGTCAAGCTCCAGGTTGTCGAGTGCCATTGGCTCATTGGGTGGCATAGCCACCGAGTCCGTTGCTGCGCTTGTTTTCTTCTCTACGGCCTTTGTCTTGATGGAGCATTCGCAGATACGCTCGAGAAATACCCCAGGTGGTATGGGGGCCTAGGTGGACACAATGTTGGCGAGTGTGTCCGCCTCTTCATTGCTTTCACGGCCTATGTGCCGGAGTTCACTGCCGTCGAAGTCCCCTTCGAGTGTGTCGTAGAGGTTGCGGTAGGCGATCATGTTGTCATTCATCGCGTCGCACTCATGCATCGTTTGGTTGACCACCAGTTTGGAGTCGCCGTAGATGATTAGCCTTTTGGCGCCGCAGGCTATCGCCATCCGCATTCCGTGCATCAGGGCCTCATATTTAGCTTCATTGTTGGAGGCAGTGAACTACATTCGTAGGATGTATTTCAGCTGGTCTCCCTGGGGTGATGTCAGTATGACACCTTCGTCGGCCCCTTCTTTTCTTTTGGATCCATCGAAGTGCATTGTCCAAAGGTAGGACATATCCGGTTTTTTTGGGGAGCTGGTTCTCCATCCAGTGCACAAGGAAGTCAGGGAGGACTTGCAACTTGATCGCGTCGCACTTTTCGTATGTAATGTCTCGTGGAGACAGCTCGATTCCCCTAAGCGCGACTTGCCCGGTGGCATCGGAGTTGTTGAGGATATGCCCAAGCGGGGCGTCATTGACCACCACGATTGGGTGCTCCTGGAAGTAGTGGCGCAGTTGCCTGGCTATCATGAAGACGTCATATGCCAGCTTTTGGTAGTGCGGGTAATGTTGCTTTGTTGGCGTGAGCACCTCGCTGACATAGTAGACTGGGTGCTGCACCCCATGGACTTTATTTTCTTCGGCACGTTCCACCACAAGCACAGTGCTGACCACCTGGTTGGTGGCAGATATGTAGAGCAACAGTGGCTCTTTTTCACGTGGAGTCACCAGTACTTGCGAGGTGGATAGTAGACATTGAAGGTCTTCGAATGCTTCTTGCGCCTCGTCCGTCCACTCGAACTAGTCAGCTTTGCAGAGAAGTTGGTAGAAAGGCAGTGCCTTTTCGACCATTAGACTGATGAATCGACTGAGCGCTGCGATTCACCTAGCCAGCTGTTGGACGCCTCTTACATTCTTCGGCTTCTCCATGGCCAGTATGGCTTTTGTTTTCTTCAGGTTGGCCTCAATCCCCCTCGCAGAGATGAGATACCTGAGTAATTGCCCAAATGGTACGCCGAAGGCGCATTTGTCCGGATTGAGCTTGATCCGGTAGCGGTCAAGGTTAGCGAAGGTCTCGCGTAAATCGTCGATTAGCGGGGCTTCCTCTTTGGTTTTGATGACGATGTCGTCAACATAGACTTGGATGTTGCGACCAAGTTGATTCTTGAGGCAAGCTTGCATGCACCGCTGATAGGTGGCTCCTGCATTTTTTAGCCCGAAGGGCATTGTGTTGTAGCAGAACACAACGAACGGCGTTGTAAACGCCGTTTTCTCTTGATCTTCCTCCTTCATTCGAATCTGATTATAGCCTAAGTAGGCATCGAGGAAGCAGAGACGTTCACATCCCACGGTGGAGTCGATGATTTGGTCGATTCGCGGCAGTGGGAAGTCATCCTTTGGGCAGTGCTTATGCAGGGAGGTGAAGTCCACGCACATCCGTAGGATGTCCGTGTTGTTTTAGGTACCAGCACCGTGTTGGCGAGCCAAGTGCTTTCCTTGATCTCACGTATGAAGTTTGTGTCGAGGAGTCTGTTGATCTCCATTCCGACCTCTTTTGCTCTTGGTTCAGACAGTCGCCGAATTGTCTACTTGACTCGCCTTGCGTCTGGGTTTACGTTGAGTGCGTGCTCGGCGAATTCCCTAGGAACCCCTGGCATGTCCGGTGGACACCAGGCGATGATTTCCTACTGCTCACGGAGGAATTCGACGAGCGCGAGTTCCTATGCATAACTCAACTTGTTGGCGACGAGGGTCGTCTTGGTCGGGTCCGTTGGATGGACCTGGACTTTCTTCGTGTGCACCGACGAGTCGAAAGACAGGTCGGGTGAACTTGGCCGGCTCAGGGGAGGCAGACTGTTGTCTGTCGACTCCTTCAATCTTGCGAATTCCTCCTGCATGCCGAAGGACTGACAGATTCTGTTGTATTCCCTGTCGCAGCTGTCAGACCTCTCGAAATTGTCGTTGATTGTAATTACTCTGTTTGGACCTGGCATCTTCATCTGCAGGTAGGTGTAGTGTGGCACTGCCACGAACTTTGCGAACGCGACGCGTCCGAGGATGCATGATATTGTGAAGGCCAGTCGACAATCTCGAAGTCGATGTGCTCTCGCTGAAAGTTTTTCGTCGTGCTAAAGATAACGTCGAGGTTGATTTTTCCCAGGGGATATACACCTTTCCTTGGGATGATGTCGTTGAACGTCGTGTTTGAAACTTCCAGACACGTCAGAGGGATCCTCATTGCACGTAAGGTACTTGCGAACATTAGGTTAATGCGGCTGCCGCCCTCCATGAAGACGCGGCTTATGTCGAAGCCCCCAATCTGCGCCTCGAGTATAAGGGGACAGTGGCCTAGACGAGGGACTTGGCGCGGGTGGTCATGCCGGTCGAAGGTGATGCAGGAATTACTTCCACTAAGTTACTCAGTGGTGGAAGGTGGAGAGTTGATCGCCAAGTTGACTTGGCGAGTGATGGCCTTCTACACTCGATTTGAGGGACGCCCCTTTTGGATCATCCCCATGTTGCCCACGGATCATGGGTATGGTGTGCCGCCGTGATTCTGGACCGGTGCGGCCGCGGGTGGTGGTATTCCGGGCAGTGGTGGAGGAGCTCCATGTGCCACGGTGCCTAGGCGACTCCATTGCCCCTATTGACTGCGTCGCGATTCATCCGACCTAACCCTCGTGGAGCTTGAGAAACTCACGGCAGTCCTTGAGAAGGTGGCTGGATTTTTTCTTTCCGTCGTGCTCGTCGATGTAGAAGTGCACGTTGAACGGCGCGGACAGTTTGTCCTCAATTGCTGTTGCGGGTGCCTCTTCGCGAGTGCGGCGCTACCATACCATCGCGGTTTTCCCGGAGTCGCAGTACCCATCGCTGCGATAGCCGCTGTTGCGGTTGTCCTCGCGTTTGTCGACGTAGCCAGCTATGACCATGTGGACATCATCGCGATCATCGTAGATGCGCATTCGACGCTTGCTTCAGCGATTGCTTCTGCGCTCGAGTTCCGCTTCATCGTCAGAGTGAACATGGTTTTTCACCGAGTCTTCTCCATCTGCCCATCGATTCGCGATTTCCATCAGGTGGTCAATCGTTTTGGGCTTAGAGCGGCCCAGCTCCTCCCTCAGCTCTATGCGGCGAACACCACCCTTGAATGCATCGATTGCACGATCCTCTGAGATGTTTTCTGTGGAGTTCTTGATGATGGACCACCTCTGGATGTACGAGCGTAGCGATACACCCAACCTTTGCTGGCAGCTCCTCAGTTCTTCAATTGATGCAGGCCTTTTGTAAGTGCCTTTGAAGTTGCGTACGAAGCTGTAGACCAGCTCTTCCTAGCTGGGAATGGATCCGCGCGGGAGATTGTTGAGCCATGCGCGGGCGGCGCCCTCCAGCTGTAGCTGCAGGCATTGCATGGCCGCGCTACGACTCCCGTCGTGGAGCCTGACGAAGGAGATGTGGTCCTCCAACCAGATTTTCGGGTCCTGCAGACCGTCAAACTTTGGGTTCTCTGATGGGAGCTTGAACCCCTTGGGCATTCGCTTCTGCCTGGTAGCTCTGCTGAAGCATCTGGTACCACAAAGCTCCACATCTTTGTCCTCTGAGTCAGTCGAACGAGAACGTCGTGCCCATGATTTATCAATTTTGCTCTGCATGAGGTCATCGCGCGCATCGTAATCGTGATCGTGCCATCGTGAGCGACGACGCCGAGACAGATCGTGATTGTCATCGCTAGACGAGGGTGAGGAATAGCATTTTGCCAGAGCCTTTCCTTTCTTTGGCTCTAGCGTCGGCTCTTTGTCGAGAGTGGCTTCGATTAACCCCAAGCCCGCGATCGTAGATCGGTGCATGGCGTCTCAGGGATCTCCAGCCGGCGGCTGGTTGTTGAGGAGGTATATGGTGGCCGCTGTCACCGCACCTTGCGGCGTCCTTGGGACCATGTTGCCCCGCGTGTCGACTATCATAGAGCTGAAGTCGAGGACTTTTGTAGCTTCTATGCGTTCCTGCTTGGTGAGATGGGCCATTCGAGATCGCCTCTTGTTGGCGACGTACTCGTTGCCTTTGGAGGAGGATCCTCCGTGGGAGGAGATCTCGGCCCGTCGAAGACTCGACTCGTCCGCCGCCTTTCTACGTGCCTCGAGTTGCGCGATTGCGTGTAGCTGGTGTCTATAATCCTCCTTTAGTAGTCAATGGTAGCCCATCAGCAGGTCCTGCGGCGTGCCGGGGGGCAGAGGATTGCCTCGTAGAGCTTCTCGGCCATGGGCCCATTCGTTGTCGTTGAGTCTGATCACGATGGTTCGCCAGTGTGTTCGTTCACCATGGTTGGTGGTTCGACTGCCCCTCCATTGTTGACGGGCGCGCCATTGCCACCGTTGGTGGGGCCACCATTGGGCAGTCCGCCATTAGGTATGCCACCGTTGGGTGGATCAGACCCGTTGCCACCGTTTTCGCGATTGGCGCTAGTGTCGCCAGCATTGATGACGGTGCACATGAAGTGGTTGGGGAAGCTGTTGCTTCTGCAACTTTTGGATCCAGAGCAGTAGACTCCATCTTCCGTCACTTGGTCACCTAGATCGGATCCGCGACTGCTGTCGCTGTCCGTGCTCTCAGCTGCTGCTGAGGTGTTGGGCTCGCGGAGGGTGTCGATTGGTGGCGGGAACTACGATGCTGGAGCAATCGCGGGTGTTCTTGGCTGGTCAGGCATGCGAAGCGTGCCCATCTGACCAACCTGGAAGCGGAAGCTCCCAATCGCTAGACTGATTCCATCGCCCATGGATTCGTAAGCCGGGCAAGCTGCCGACATGTGGACGGTGAAGTCGAACGCGCCTGTAACATCCCAAAACTTTAATCCAAGTTATCAAGATCCAAATCACCCAATTTAGGGTTAACACAAACTTTTTCTTATTTAAACAACACAAACTTTTTCTTATTTAAACAATTAAGCATGCATATGTGTGTTGCATTAAATAGGAATTGTTTTGAATTGCCATGATTGTATGTTCTAATGGTTGTAAAATGACTCTAAGATGAATGCCACATCATCTAGATCGTTCCCAAGGAAAATCCAAAGAAATATAAATCAAAAAGAATTAATAAAGGAAATGGTCACTTTTTCCATTTTAATCAACTAGGACACTTTGGGTGTTCCTAGAACTCAATGTCAAACATTAACAATTCTCACTCTTTGCACCCCTTGCTAGTACACGTAAAGATCTACCAAGGCCCACTTTGTGATCTTCCCAAAACATTCAAACACTAAATTTAAATGACATTTGAAAATGGAATGAAGTGTATGTATCTAGATCACACTTTTTCAAAAACCACTCAAATGAACTCAATTTGAAAATCCCAAGCAACCAGAGATGCTCAAGATTAAGATCAACAACTCCACCAAAATTCATTTCAAAATTCAAAAGTTGAGCATCATTTTGGATCAAAATTGGTCGAGCCATTTGAGCAGAATCAAATTGGCCGAACTACTATTTTGGATCAAAATTGGTGGAGCCATTTGAGCATCATGAACCATATTTGTCTCCCCTAGCCCCAACCAGGCCATCAAAGACCTACCAAATGGCCTAGGATAGCACTGCACCGCCACCCTGAGGCCATGATCACCGGCCGACCGTGCCCAAGCCGCAGAAGACCACCAGCTCCTCTCCGCCGCTCCAGGAAGGAAGGCGTGATCACACCGCCGTCCACGGTCCATCCCACGGCCACACCCAGCCCCTGGACCACCAAGGACAAGTCCCGCACTGAGCCTCTGCGCCGCGCCAGCGCACGCCAGAGCACCATCCCCGGCAGGACAGCACGCGTCGCCCCTCGACCACAGCCCGTGCGCGCCGCTCCGCCTTCACCACCTCACCCCGCCAGACATGCTCTTCTCCCGTCGCGCGACCCACAGTCGCCAGAAACCCTGTCGAGCACCGCCTCTGTCTCTCAGAGCGCGAGACGCTCCCGACCATTAGCCACCGCCCCTCGCATTGCCATTAAGCCCTAGATGACCGCCAGGGAACCGCCCACCGTCCGCCTACCTTGCCCACGCCGATAGCACCCTGTGTCATCGTCACCGACGAGCTCGCCGTCGCCCCCTCAATCCCCTCGACGAGCCTATATAAGGAGGCCTTTGCCAGCCTCAAATGCCACACCACTCAACTCCCCTCTCCACACTGACCACTCCCCACCTCTCGCCGGAGCCGCTCGATCATCCAGCCGCCGGAATTTACCGGAGATAGCCGCAGCAGAGGAGGAGACGCCCCCGTCAATTTCGTCCACCACCTGGAGCCGCCGCGACCTCGCCTGAGTCCGTCGGCGTATCCTTGTTCAAACGCCCCCATCGCCAAGCTTGCTGGAGCCCTGGTATGCCCCCGCTGCACCCCCACAGCACCGCTAGGTTTCCGTCTCGCCGGCGACGTGTCTTTCGTCGACAATGAACGTGAGCCGTAGATTCTAGTTCTAATCCTACGATCCACATTGCCACATACCGCTTCACATTTAATGAGCCACTGACAGGCGGGACCCCCTGTCAGCAGTCCTTAGCGCCACGGAATGAAACTGGGCCGGCCCGTTAGTGTTCCCGCGCTGGCCCTGTGATTCAAATTTAGATTTTTCCTTTTTAACTAAACCTAGTTTTTGCCCACTAGTTTAAAATTCAATTTGGAGAGTTTTACAAATCCAAATTGGATGATTCCAATGTTTTTGGAAGAATATTGAAAATCTCTACCCAAGCCCGTTGGATTTAAATCAATTAGAGTTACAGATCTCTCCTAGCAAAAATAACAAGACATAAGCTTTTTGACACTCCAGCATTTTTCTAAAATCAACCATAATAGCTGTTGAGTTGATTCCAACTCTCAAAAGTCACATTTAACTATACCTATCTGAATATGTAATAATATTAAGGTTTGCGTGCAGTGACTTTGGACTAGTACCAAAATAATGCTATATAGGCATTTCTAGTCACTTTAAATCATTAAATGTTAAATTTAAACTTATTAAAATGTGATCCAACCTTTAAATCGCATTCCCATATATTAGAATATATGGTGATGACATGTGTCCACATGATCCCATATATTAATTGGAGAATATTAAATCTTAGTTAATTTCAATGAGTATAAATTACTTTTCTCAAATAAAATAAATGAAACTAGTTCATTAAACCTTGTGATCTTTGTGATGATACTAGATCATCAAATGTATTCCTTAGTGTTCTAAGTAGACTAGTTAAGTATTGTTTGGTGATTGTGTATTCCATATGTATTTATAGACGATGGTACCAAACAAGTCTTCAAGGAGGAGAAGTTCTACCAAGAGGAGGAAGAAGAGAATCTCAACCACTTCACCAACCAAGGGAAGCTAACACTTGCAAGTATTATACTTAGAAAGCCATCACTAGATGCAAGTTAAGTCAAGCAAGATGCATTAGGCATGCTTGGTTATACCTGTTGACTTATACCTACCCCAAGTTTTATTTACAAGCTTTACTTTCTTTACTTTATCAAAGTTTCTTACTTGTTTACAGATAGCATAAAGAGTATAAAACTTAGCCTATCTAGTTAGACTTACATTTCATTCTATGGCATGAGATTGATATTAGAATCCCACATTAGTGAACACTCTTAACTTAGTGATTAGAGCCAAACCAAAAACTTGATCACTTTAGATGGGAATACTTGGTGAAAATGACTTGTGAAAACCTTGGAATGATGAGTCATTCTATTGAGATGTTTTGACATGTGTTGAGAAACACAAATGGTTTATGATGATGAAAATGTTGAGGCATGAGCCTTAGCCCCTTTATAAAAACTGATGGTTGGGTTTGGATGCGATACCATTCCAATTTTACCGTACAACCACAATACCTCAATTGGGTAAGCCTTAGCTGGAAGTTTATATGCAGTAGTATTAGTTCCCTCGCGGGAGAGGTTTGAGCTGAGGCTACCTCTCAATGTTGTCCACCTATGCAGTGCCTAGGATGGAAAATGGCCATGGCTGGGAGGCCAAGCTCATAGGAGAGGTGCTTATACTAGAGTGTGTAAAGGAAAGGTTATGTTTGATTATCTGCATACTAAGTATGATGTTTCAGGGTTACCCCTAACAGATGTATCGAATTTGGTGGTGAAAGTGTACCACCTCTACAGAGTGTCAAACTATTCGAATAGCCGTGTCCGCGATTATGGACATTTGTAGTGGCCATACTGTTTCGTTGTCATATGTTTTCAAAAAGACTTATGAAATGAATAGTGACATGATTTGACCACAACAGAGTTGTGACTATGACAACTAAACTCCCAATTAGGTGAATTCAAACTTTATTTTATCTTTCTTTGTTTCTGAACTCAGCTTAGGTTTCAAACTTGTCTTTACAATTAAACTTAGAGTTTAGCATTCCTACTAGAACTATCTTACTTTTTATTGGCAGTTTGCGAGTACTTAAAGAGTACTCATGGCTTTTGTCCCTGGCTATTCCCGTGGCCAGACTATGAGGAGGACTACCCTGAAGGAGGACAGCAGGACGGCTATGATAACTAGGATCATCTCCCATCATCAGCATTGCCTGTGAAACTGAAGATGGAGCCCACCGCTACACTATTTATTCCGCTACTTGATTGTATTAAGACTGGATCATGAGATCCTTTATTTGTGTAAGAGCTTATTATGGTTTGTAATGGATGATGTACTGTGATATCCAATCTGTTATGTCTCGCAAAAATGGTAATCCTGGGATTGCGATGTATGGAATAACAGGCATCTGGGATTAAAAATCAGGGTGTTGACAAGTTGGTATCAGAGCCATCTTGACCATAGGAGACCCTAGTTAGAATGGACGTCCGAAACAAAAACTTAGTTTCAAAACCAAAGTGAGTATTTATGAAAAATTATTTCCTCTCATACCCTTGGGATTCTTTCTCTCAAAAAATACATGTTCCTCCAAATTCTTACATTACTACATAAAATTTTGACACACTTGATCACTTCACTAACTTTCTCATCCTTAATTCTTATAGATGGAAGTTCAGTAGAGCAAGTTCTACCAGTTTGGCAATGGAGGCCAACTGATCTTCGAGAGGGATCTAGATGCACTGTTTGAGTACTAGGAGCATCCTCATCCGAAATTTCTTGGAGCTCAACTCAATGGTCCCCCAGGAGGAGATTTACAATGGCTAATAGTTGCTGATCTTCGAGGCAAGTTAGAAGCACCAATGTCCGAGAGGATTCAGTTCTCCGTAAGAGAGAACAACTGGCTAGATGAATTAGCCAGGGCAATGCATGAAGCTCTCGCTCGTCTTTGTGCACATAATGTCAACCTAATCCAAGGAACCCGCTTTCTTCACTATGCAAGGCGTGATCCTATGGGAATGACTCTAGAGATGCCAAGTCACCTGGTGTTGAAGCGTCAAGTGGAGAACATCGACTTCCTACTGTACGACAGACAGAAGGAATTGGACAATGCTAGAGAGTTCGCCAACCACAACCTTTCCATTGCCTGCCAGAAGGCCCAGACTTTCTCACTACTCGTCAAGGATCGTCAGTCACTTCACCGTCAACGTGCAAAGAAGAATCGCACCATCGACCGTCTTCGCAAGAAGGCGGCTGACCTCGAGAAGACCATCAAGGAGCAAGAAGCTCAGCTTGCAGCAAAAGAAGAAGAAGAGGAAGGTGAAGACATCCGAGGGGATATTGACTCGTACCTCATCGATGATGATGACTATCTGGAGGATGATGCCATGGACTTCTACAATGACGATGATGACTCTGACTTCATCGATGATGAGTAGATGCACTAGAGCACTATCGTAGGAGTGAGATGTATCGGTCCCATTGTATCCTAGCTTGTAGAATGGTTCTTAAAACCATCTTTTTTCCTTTGATGTTGTGGTGTGTGTGTGCGTTTGTATCGTGTGCTTTGCTTGAATGAATGAAAAAAAGTTAGTTGCAAAACCTGATTCAAACTCAAAGTTTTAGCTTTGAAACCAAAACCATGAACCTTAGAACTTTCCCTCTTACCCCTTTATCTATCTCAATCTTCAGATGACTCGTGGAAACCAAGGAGGGAGCAGCTCATCTCAAGACCCAATGCTACAGATTCTGCAGACGCTCGTTGCAGATTGTGAAGCTAGTAGGGTAGAGCGCCAAGCAAATCTAGCTACCCTGTAGCAGATCGCCCAGATGGCTCACAACCATCAAAACCATGGAAATCAGGATCATCATGGATCCAAACTCAAAAACTTCCAGAATACCAATCCCCCAATCTTTAGAAAGTCTGAAGACCTGCTGGATGCTGATGATTGGTTATAGACCATGGAGAACAACTTAGAAGTCGCATGAGTGGATGCAAACGAGAAAGTTCTTTTACCACCCACTATTTGGCCGGAGATGCAAGAGCATGGTGGAATAGCACCTGCACGATGAACCATGGTCAAGTGATGACATGGGAAGCCTTCAAAGTCAAGTTCAGCCGCACCCACGTGCCGCAGGGTCTAGTCACCAGAATGAGAGATGAATTCAGAGAGTTAAAGCAAGGCAAAATGACTGTAGTGGAGTACCGTGACAGATTCTTGTCCCTCGCCAGGTATGCACCTGATGAGATCAACACGGATGCCAAGAAGAAGGAGAGATTCCTGAACGGGCTGCATGATGAGATGCAGACAGTTCTCGTCAACATCCGTTTCGAGGATCTCGAAGAGCTAGTCAACTCTGCCATTCAGATGGAAGGGAAGATTAATCAAGAAAACGACAACCACAAACGTCGGTTGATGCACCAAGCTGGATCCAACAGTCACCAGAAGTACCGTCCCAACCCGTCTGTCGGATATGCTCCTTGGAACAATCGACCCCCAATGTCTTTCCCAAGCTACCCCAACCGTAGCGAAGGAAATGTGAAGTCTGGAGGAAACAACAACCACCCCGGCAACTCCAGCAATTTCAATCGTGCACCTCCAAGCACAACAACAACAACACTGCACCTAGAACTGGAAGCAATGTTGTGCCCGTGGCAGCAAAAGACAAGTCTCAGATTACTTGTTTTGAGTGTGGAGTGAAGGGTCAATACTCCAATGAGTGTCCCAAGAAGATTGCTGCCACTGCCAATGTGTATGCCCCATATCAACAGCAGCGTCGTGTTCATCCTGGAAGATGATTCGCCCTAGGGAACCCTCACAACCGCAATGGTTGTCTCTTCGTCATGAACGCCGAAGAAGCCCAAGAAGCGCCAGATGTAGTACTGGGTATGTTTTCTGTCAATTCAGTTTTAGCAAGAGTGTTGTTTGATTCTGGAGCATCACACTCATTTGTCACCGAAGAATTTGCCTGCACTAGTAAGATTCACCCAACCAACTTGAAGCATGTCATGATAGTTCAAATACCCGGTTCAACTACAAAAGCTAGAAAAAATTACAAAGTTGTACCTATCAGAATTGATGGGATAGATTTTTATGCTAATCTAATAGTACTTGGAACCAAAGGTTTGGAAGTAGTACTAGGAATGGATTGGATGTCAAAGCATAAATGACTGATTGACTTTGCCAAGAAAGCCATCACCATGACCAGTAGCTCTGGAGTATCAGTAGAGCATATATCTGAAACTTTTCCCTGTCAATTCAAGTGCAACAAGAGTTACCCACCATAGACCAAGTCAGAGTAGTCTGTGAATACCCCTATGTATTCCCAGATGAATTGCCTGGTATGCCCCCGGATAGGGATATTGAGTTCATTATTGAACTAATCCCCGGAACCGGACCCATAGCTCAGAGACCCTATAGTATGAACCCGAACCCCTCAGAGTTAGTGGAATTGAAGAAGCAGCTAGATGCTATGTTGGCAACAGGCTTGATTCAACCAAGTGCATCGCCATGGAGATCGCCTGTGTTATTCGTCGACAAGAAGGATGGAGGCAACCGTTTGTGCACAGATTACAGGAAGCTGAATGACGTCACAATCAAGAACAAGTACCCATTGACCAAGATAGAGGATCTATTTGATCAGCTGACTGGTGCCAGAGTGTTCTCTAATCTCGATCTTAGGACTGGTTACCACCAACTTAAGATTCGTGCAATGGATATTCCAAAGACCGCCCAATCTAGACGGAAGAGTTATGCTGACAAGAGAAGGAGAGACCTGACTTTCAATGTCGGAGATTTTGTGTATCTCAAGGTTTCGCCATTGAAAGGAACGCAACGTTTTAGTCTAAAAAGAAAGTTAGCCCCCAGATATATAGGACCCTTCAAGATTCTAAATCGCCAAGGAGAAGTATCGTATTAGCTGGAACTGCCAGAAGAGATGTCAGCCATCCACAATGTGTTCCACATCTCGTTACTTCGCAAATGCTTAGAAGTGCGAGAGAAGACCGAAGTTTTCAAGAACATCGATCACCGAGCTGTTGATATCAACAAGGATCTGACGTATCATGAAGTGCCCATCCGTATCTTGGAGGAATCTTACAGAACCACCAGGACACGGAGTATCAAGTTTCTCAAGATCCAATGGAGCGACCATACCGAAGAAGAAGCCACATGGGAGCGATAAGATTACATTAGGACTGAGTTCCCAGATCTCTTTAGTTCCTAGTTTTCTTTCTTAAATCTCGGGATGAGATTTTGTTTAAGGGGGGAAGGTTTGTAACATCCCAAAACTTTAATCCAAGTTATCAAGATCCAAATCACCCAATTTAGGATTAACAAAAACTTTTTCTTATTTAAACAATTAAGCATGCATATGTGTTGTGCATTAAATAGGAATTGTTTTGAATTGCCATGATTGTTTGTTATAATGGTTATAAAATGACTCTAATATGAATGCGACATCATCTAGATCATTCCCAAGAAAAATCCAAAGAAAAATAAATCAAAAAAATTAACAAAGGAAATGGTCACTTTTGCCATTTTAATCAACTAGGACACTTTGGGTGTTCCTAGAACTCCATTTCAAATAGAAACAATTCTCACTCTTTGCACCCCTTGCTAGTACAAGTAAAGATCTACCAAGGCCCACTTTGTTATCTTCCAAAAACATTCAAACACTAAATTTAAGTGACATTTGAAAATGGAATCAAGTGTATGTATCTAGATCACACTTTTTCAAAAACTACTCAAATGAACTCAATTTGAAAATCCCAAGCAAGTAGAGATGCTCAAGCTTAAGATCAACAACTCCACCAAAATTCATTTCAATATTCAAAAGTTTTCTTCATGCGGCCATTGTGTCGAGCACCTTGTGAGCAGAATCAAACTTGCCTAACTAATACTGTTTTGGATCAAAATTGGTCGAGCCATTTGAGCATCATTAACCATATTTGTCTCCCCTAGCCCCAACCAGGCCATCAAAGACCTACCAAATGGCCTAGGACAGCAATGCACCGCCAACCTGAGGCCATGATCACCGGCTGACCGTCCTGAAGCCGCAGGAGACCACCAGTCCCTCTCCGTCGCTCCAGGAAGGAAGGCGTGATCACACCGCCGTCCACGATCCAACCCACAGCCACAACCAGCCCCTGGACCACTGAGGACAAGCCCCGCACCGAGCCTCTTCGCTGCGCCAGCGCATGCCAAAGCGCCATCCCCGACAAGACAGCATGCGCCACCCCTCGACCATAGCCCGCGCGCGCTTCTCTGCCTTGACCACCTCACCCCGCCAGACACGCTCTTCTCCCGCCGCGTGACCCACAGTCACCAGGAACCCCGTCGAGTACCGCCTATGTCGCTCAAAGCGCGAGACGCTCCCGACCGTTAGCCATCGCCCCTCGCATCGCCATTAAGCCCTAGCTGACCGCCAGGGAACCGCCGACCGTCCGCCTACCTAGCCCACGCTGATAGCACCCTGTGTCATCGTCACCGACGAGCTCGCCGTCGCCCCCTCGGTCCCCTCGACGAGCCTATATAAGGAGGCCTTCCCCAGCCTCAAATGCCACACCACTCAACTCCTCTCTCCCCACTGACCACTTCCCACCTCTCGCCGGAGCCGCTGGAGCAGCCAGCTGCCGGAATTTAGCCGGAGATAGCCGTGGCAGAGGAGGAGACGCCCCCATCGATTTCGTCCACCCCGGAGCCGCCGCGACCTCGCATGAGTACGTCGGCGTCTCCTCGTTCAAACGCCCCCATCGCCAAGCTTTCAGGAGCCCTGGTATGCCACCACTGCACCCCCACAGCGTCGCTAGGTTTCCGTCTCGCCAGCGATGTGTCTGTCGTCGACGATGAACGTGAGCCGTAGATTCTAGTTCTAATCCTACGGTCCACATTGCCACGTACCGCTTCATGTTTAATGAGCCACTGATAGGCGGGACCCCCTGTCAGCAGTCCGCAGCACCGCGGAATGAAACTAGGTCGGCCCGTTAGTGTTCCCGCGATGGCCCTGTGATTCAAATTTAGATTTTTCCTTTTTAACTAAACCTAGTTCCTGCCCACTAGTTTAAAATTCAATTCAGAGAGTTATACAAATCCAAATTGGATGATTCCAATTTTTTTGGAAGAATATTTAAAATCTCTACCCAAGCCCGTTGGATTTAAAACAATTAGAGTTATTGATCTCTCCTAGAAAAATTAACAAGATAGAAGCTTTTTCACACTCCCACATTTTTCTAAAATCAACCATAACATCTGTTGAGTTGATTCCAACTCTCAAAAATCACATTTCACTATACCTATCTGAATATGTAATAATATTAAGGTTTACATGCAGTGACTTTGGACTAGTACCAAAATAATGTTATATAGGCATTTCTATTACTTTAAATCATTAAATGTTAAATTTAAACTTATTAAAATGTGATCCAACCTTTAAATCACATTCCCATATATTAGAATATGTGGTGATGACATGTGTCCACATGATTCCATATTTTAATTGGAAAATATTAAATCTTAGTTAATTTCAATGAGTAAAAATTATTTTATCTCAAATAAAATAAATGAAACTAGTTCATTAAACCTTGTGATGTTTGTGATGATACTAGATCATCAAATGTGTGCCTTAGTGTGCTAAGTAGACTAGTTAAGTATTGTTTGGTGATTGTGTATTCTGTATGTATTTATAGACGATAGTACCGAACAAGTCTTCGAGGAGGAGTTCTACCAAGAGGAGGAGGAAGAGAATTTCAACCACTTCACCAACCAAGGCAAGGTAACACTTTCAAGTATTATACTTAGCAATCCATCATTAGGCATGCTTGGTTATACCTGTTGACTTATACCTACCCCAAGTTTTATTTACAAGCTTTACTTTCTTTACTTTATCAAAGTTTCTTACTTGTTTATAGATAGCATAAAGGGTATAAAACTTGGCCTATCTAGTTAGACTTACATTTCATTCTATGGCATGAGATTGATATTAGCATCCCACATTAGTGAACACTCTTAACTTAGTGATTAGAGCCAAACCAAAAACTTGATCACTTTAGATGGGAATACTTGGTGAAAATGACTTGTGAAAACCTTGGAATGATGAGTCATTCTATTGAGATGTTTTGACATGTGTTGAGAAACACAAATGGTTTATGATGATGAAAATGTTGAGGCATGAGCCTTAGCCCCTTTATAAAAACTGATGGTTGGGTTTGGATGCGATACCATTCCAATTTTACCGTACAACCAAAATACCTCAATTGGGTAAGGCTTAGCCAGAAGTTTATAAGCAGTAGTATTAGTTCCCTCGCGGGAAAGGTTTGAGCTAAGGCTATCTCTCAATGTTGTCCACTTACGCAGTGCCCAGGATGGCAAATGGCCTTGGCTGGGAGGCCAAGCTCATAGGAGAGGTGCTTATACTATAGAGTCTAAAGGAAAGGTTATGTTTGATTATCTGCATACTAAGTATGATGATTCAGGGTTACCCCTAACAGATGTATCGAATTTTGTGGTGAAAGTGTACCACCTCTACAGAGTGTCAAACTATTCGAATAGCCGCGTCCGCGGTTATGGACAGTTGGAGTGGTCATACTGTTCCGTTGTCAGATGTTTTCAAAAATACTTATGAAATGAATTATGACATGATTTGACCACAACAGAGTTGTGACTATGACAACTAAACTCCCAATTAGGTGATTTCAAACTTTATTTTATCTTTCTTTGTTTCTGAACTCAGCTTAGGTTTCAAAGTTAGCTTTACAAATAAACTTAGAGTTTAGCATTCCTACTAGAAATATCTTACTTGTTAGTGGTAGTTTGCGAGTACTTAAAGAGTACTTTGTCCTTGGCTATTCCCGTGGCCAGACTATGAGGAGGACTACCCTAAAGGAGGACAGCAGGAAGGCTATGACAACTAGGATCATCTCCCATCGTCAGCATTGCCTTTGAAACTGAAGATGGAGCCCACCGCTACGCTATTTATTCTGCTACTTGATTGTATTAAGACTGGATCATGAGATCTTTTATTTGTGTAAGACCTTATTATGGTTTGTAATGGATGATGTACTGTGATATCCAATCTATTATGTCTCGCAAAAATGGTAATCCTGGGATTGCGATGTATGGCATAACAGGCATCTGGGATTAAAAATCCGGGTGTTGACAGCACCGAAGAGCTGGTGAATCTCCACTGTTGCGGAGTTGTAGATCGTGGTTGATGGGGACGAAGAAGCCGCGACATCACCACTCCCAATTCCCATAGACGACACCAATTGACGAGGGTTTAACTCATCAATACCCATTGTTATGGACTTGGGTTTTGGAGAAGGAGGGAGCGCTGGAGGCATCAGTTGGCTAACAAACAAGCACACACGGATGCAAGGTTTACCCAGGTTCAGGCCTCGTAGAGGTCCCTACTCTTGCTTGTCTGCTCTTGGAATTAATGAAGGAATCGAAGATTATAGGGGCGCGTAGATGCAATCTGGCAAGAGTTGTGGAAACTAGGGTTGCGTGTGTCCTCCTCGCCGCCCCCTCCTAGCCGAGTCGGTTACAAGTTAGGGTTTTCCCTTTAAACTTTCTATCTTTAGCTTGTTCTTGTCTCGCAAGCAATCAAGAGTCAGTGGGCCACTTGAGTTCTCCATATGGGCCTTGGCAACATCGTGGGCTTCCACTGTATCTAGGCCGTATATACCAAACTCGAGTACCTGTAGGGTATACCCATGTCACATTGCATGTGTGTTCTTTTCACATACCACATATGGATCCACCAGGTTCATTGAAATGTGTGTTCTCTTCATAGACCACACATGGATCCACCAGTGTCATTGCATGTGTGTTCTTTTTACTAACAACAACTGGAGCCATTGCATGTGTGTTCTCTTCACATACCACATATTGATCCACCAGTGTCAATGAAATGTGTGTTCTCTTCAGAGACCACATATGGATCCACCAGTGTCATTGCATGTGTGTTTTTTACTAACAACAACTGCACTCATTTCATGACTATTCTTTTCACATACCACATATGGATCCACCAGTGTCACTGAAATGTTTGTTCTTCTCATTAACCACAGCTAGAGTCATTGCATGTGTGTTCTCTTCAGAGACCACACATGGATCCACCAGTGGCATTGCATGTGTGTTCTTTTTACTAAAAACAACTGGAGTCATTGCATTTGTGTTCTTTTCACATACCACAGATGGATTCACCAGTGTCATTGAAATGTGTGCTCTCTTCATATACCACACATGGATCCACCAGTGTCATTGCATGTGTGTTCTTTTTACTAACAATAACAGGAGACATTGCATGTCTGTTCTTTTCACATACCACATATGGATCCACCAGTGTCATTGCATGTTTGTTCTTTTCACAATCCACATATGGATCCACCAGTGTCATTGCAAGTGTACTCTTTTTACTAATAACAACTAGAGTCATTGCATGTGTGTTTTCTTCAGAGACCACACATGGATCCACAAGTGTCATTGCATGTGTGTTCTTCTCATTAACCACAGCTAGAGTAATTGCATGTGTGTTCTCTTCAGAGAACACATATGGATCGACTAGTGTCATTGAAATGTGTATTATTTTCAACTACTGCCGTTCGCCACAAACAATCGGGATGCAGAGCTAACCAGCAACCGCTCTGGGATTCTAGAAGACCCGATCCCTGATTGTTAGGCGTCGTTGGATCGGGGTGCACGGACGATAAGGATGTTCTTCATGAGGGCGATCACGAGAAGTCTGTTCTGCGAACTGATTGGCAGTGGCAACGACGCTGGGCCTTTTTCCTTGCCCTTATCCCCTTAACATCGGGGCCGAAGCTCAGATCATGTTCCTTCATCTCCATGGAGAGGGAGAGGCCCAAACTCGGCTTGCACGAGGCTCAGATGTTCGCCCACTATGACATACTTGCGCCGCTGTTCGCGAGGCTTCCGGCCGGCTTCGAGCTCATCTATGCCGGGGTTCCTGCCGCGCCGCTCTTGCACGACAACGTGTTGGCGAGGCAGATCGAGGAGCGCCGCCGCCAGCTGTCGGAGCGGAAGAGGGCAATGGCACGGTACTCGCGCACGAGCGCGTACTGGCGAAAGCTGTTCAAGAAGGAGCGGGATGTGTTCATTGAGCTGTGCGGAACCCACTGGCAGGAGATCCACCTAGATATGCGCAACCCCGAAGGAAGGCAGCGCTTTTGGGCAGTGCATGGGCGTACGACCTCCACTGTTATCGAAGCAGCACACCGTGAAGAATCCATGAGGAGGACGAACGCTGCCGAGAACGTCGGCATCGATTCCGACGCGGAGGAGGATGGCGTCAACGCGGACAATGTCGTCAATGATGGAGACTGCGGGAGCATCATAGTCGATTAGGGCCACTTAAGCATAAATTAAATCTGTGTACGGTATCTTAATGCCCTCTTTGGGTCTTGGTCACTTGAGTCATGGTCGATTATCGTCATAATCTATATATGTTGGCCATGTTTTAGTTGTCTTTGTCTTTGAAACTAGTCGATCGAAACTCGTCTGATCCTGAAAATAAAGTTCGTGCATTCCTGGCTTATCTGATGGGACAATACGCTGACTCTGCTTGCAACACTTGATGGCATAGCCATAATTTGGAGTGTGCCAGAGGAGAAGGGATCGAGCATGTTGTAATAGTATACTACTCCTGTCCAGATATAACTGGCTTAGTTTTTTTTAGATATTTAATAAATGTGTCTATACCCAAAACATGTCTAGATACATGTTTAAGGTTTCTCTGTCTATCAAACTAATCAAAAGTCGTCAAATTCTGGACAAAGTCATTGCGTTCACATCTAATGGGACAATACGCTGACTCTGCTACTTGAAGTCACTGCCATAATTCTGGAGTGCACCAGAGGAGATGGAAATGCAAGGGAGATGGGTACTAGTAGCCAAGTCCAAACGCAGGTAAAAAATTAATATAATAATATTTAAAACATTGTAATCTGGTCCACATGACCCCATCACAGACACGTTGCACGCACTAGATATAAATAAAGATGACACGACTAGTTTAGTTTCAATGATATAATTCACGACGTTACTGTGCCCTCATCTTTCTGCTCCTCTTATTAGTCTGCTAGCCCACGCTGCATTAAGCATCAGTTGATGAGGATAAAAAATGATAAAATGGCAAATAAAACAATTTTTAAGCATACCTTTCATCTAGAAAATCGTACAAAGATGAAATTGGTAGGGATTTATTATTTCTCCTATAGTTAGCTGAAAAATCCTCAAGAACATCTTCAATCACCCCTACAACTTCTTCATATTATAATACACCTCCATTATTTGCCCTTTCCTCCCCGTTCCGCTTACCCTTTTGTTTCTTTTCACACCCTTTTCTCGCCGGCACCTCCACTTCTTCATAAATTGGCTGCTTACGTACGTTTTCCACCGATTGCTCATCACCGTCTTCGCGCTGCTCTTCCTCTAGTTCTGGCTAAGAAGCCTCATTTTCTACCACCGGGGTGTGAACAGGGACATATATCATGTGTAACTGGGTTTTTGCACAACCTCTTGATATGGCCGAATCCACCACAACGTTTGCATTTCCTTTTCCTAGCTCCCAGCCTTGAAAATTTATCGGTGGAGGCTTCGATCCTTAGCTTTCTAGGCCTCCCAGGTGGCCTCCTAAGAACTGGTGGTTGAAGTTTGAACCCTGGATCGAAAATCTCCCAATCATTTTCATTGGCCATAGGTGGTACGTTTTCTGCATAAGTTGCAGCAAACTTGTCCACGGAGAAATAGTTGTCGACATAGTTCTCTATTTTAGCTCCGCTACCTCTAAGCTTTAAGATGAAGTAAATTGCATGGTGACGTGGCAGATCAGTAATCTGCCACAGCCTACATGAACAAGTCTTGTTTCCAATGTCTACAGTGTACCTCCGTTCACTTCCACTCTTGTATTCTGCATAAACCTCAGCCAATGTTCTGGAACTTCTGACCATCCTCATCTTTATCGTTCTCATTGCCCTGGTTCTTGCATTCAGTAACATAACCACCTTTGGAACTATTTTATGGCTTAAAAAATTTCTTGCACAAATTCTTTGCCTTAAATATATCTTCACCATTATGCACTATCTTATTGCATCCAACAAAATAACAATTCCAAGTGTCTTCATGCCCAAAATCTTATCATTGAAACTCTCTGCCAAATTATTGCAAACAAAATCCACGTTGCTTAACTCACCAAACTTGCTTCTGGCCCGTAGCTTGGTGTGATGTTCTTCAAGCTATTTTTTCACCTTTGGCACTACATACATGTTCTGCAAGTAAGTAGCATGCGTGCTTGGGGTGTATGTGTATGTTGATCGCCACGAGTCCTCTCCAAAGATCTTTCATTTGAACTTCTTTGTGAAGTTAGTAGAGAGGTGCTGCATGCATTCCCTATGCTCAACCGCAGGAAACACAGCATCAACAACATTCTCAAGACCCTCGCATGCACCGGTGTGTATCACCAAGCCTCCAGGGTGACCAATTACTTCCCATAGTCTCTGCATGAACCATGTCCATCTTTCATTTGATTCACCCTCAAGAACAGCATAAGCTACGGGTAGAAGCCAATTATGCGGGTCCAAAGCACAAGCAGAAGCAACATGTCCCCTGAACTTCCCTGTTAAAGAAGTTGCAGCCATCTAGGAACCCCTTCCAGCATGCCTTCAGGCAGACAAAACATCTCCTGAAGCACATATTATCTGCCTGCTTATACCTGACCCCCCTCGAGACCTTTTCTCTTCCTTTCACAACCTCGTAATCGATGCCAACAACAATACCAGGTGATGTTTTCTCGACCTGAGCATTGAAACTATACAACATATGAAAACTGTCATTCCACTTGCCTTGAATGAAGTCTAGAGCCATCTCCTTCCCATCAAAGACTCTGTCGTAAGGAATCAGAACTGTAAACTTTTTGCTAATCTTTGCTCTGAGTTTAGCAGGTCCAATGTTATGATCCTGCCTCACCCAATCAAGTACAGTAGCAGCAATCCACTTGGTAGTCGCCGGTCTAATTTTATCACTTAAAGAAGTATTAGGGCAGTTATGTTTCTTCGTGATTACTTTGATCTGCATTCGATAAGAATACAAATAATTCAGAGCTAGTTATCAGCAGAATAAATATGAGAAAGACTGAAACTAAATGTAGCTATTGCAACCTGAAATGGGTGTCCACCCCGCATTGGAGATGCATGTAATCTCCATTTACACACATTACTGATTGGTCGCTCTTTTCAATGATAAATTTGAACACTACTCTTATTGCATAGGTTGCAACTGCATATCTGCAGTCCTCCATATTATCAAAGACAGTCCCCACATTAATTGTAGGATTGTCCCTGTCAAAGTGTATCACTGGCATGTCCTCGTCTTCGTCGTCGTATCTACATCCCATTTCCACATCTTCACATTACTCTTCCTCATCAGTCCCATAGTTAGGCTCAAAGTTCGAATCAACCAAATATTCCCTACTCTCCATCCTATCAGGGTCAGTAGCCACGTCTGGATATGCTTTCTCATCATCATCCGCACCGCCACACATTTCAGTGCCTTCGTGCTCGCTTGACAAAGCATCATGCTCAAGGACAAGCTGTACAGACGTCATGCGGTTACCAACACATATCCTTGTCATCACCACGGGACTAGAAACGCTAATTGGGGTATGCAGAAAAGGTATCACAGTTCTTACCCTTCAATGTGGATGCACGGCACCTTCTACGGGCTCCATACCTCCAAAGCTCTGCACCTCGCTTCCTCTTCCCCTGTTTTGTTGTCCTCTGTGCTCTCTAGACTTGAAGGAGATTTCGTGCTCTCCAGCCGCGCAGGACCCATCTCCGTGTTCTCAAGCCTTGCAGGATCCATCTTCGAGCGGGATCCAGATCACCAGCGTTGTTGGGCCCCTAACCCAACGGCCGACTCTCGGTTTTCCTTTCCAGACATGCCTGGGCAGTGGACGGCGGCAAGGAGACATGGTAGGGAGGGGAGGGGAGGGGACGTGAGGAGATGGCAGGGAGGGGAGGGAAGGAGGATGACGACCCAAGGGGACGACGAGAGCGGTGCACAACTGAGTGCAGTGGTGGCACCAGGAGCAGAGGAGCGGAGCGGAGCAGAGCTGGTTGCGACAAAGCATGGAAAATTGCACAATAATGTGTTGGTGAGCGGCACTAGCCCTCGAACCTGGGACGCGCGCCGTCGAAGGTGGAGGAGGCAGGCCCGCTAGTCAGAAAACATGCCACCTGTCAACGCACTATGCAGGATAGCACTTCCTGGAATTTTTTAGCTGGTCCCACATGTCAGTCTGTTTGATCAAAACTTGCATGCAGTGCATGGCTGGTTCACGCGCTAGTTCCGAAAAAAGCCCGTGGATCCAAACTTGAAGTGGCGGTTCCGCTTCTTCTCCCTCGTCTCCTCGCAGTGGCAGTTCCGCTTTGTCTCCCTTGTCTGTTCTCCTCTTCTTCTTCTCCTCCTCGAAGTGGTAGTTCTTCTTTCTTCCTTGATCAAAACATTCCCGCACGTAAGCCATGGCCAGTAGCCGGATGAAGAGGAACTGGTCCAATCTCCCGGCCGACCCACTTTGCAAGATCGCCGACTACTTGCTGGAGAAAGAGGAGTACGTCAACACCTATGCTATTTGTCGGGAAGTCTGCACCGATTGGCGCCGCACTTTAAAGGTGCCCGAATTCCATCTCAACAACTAGATCATGATAGATCACACACTTCCAGACGTTGGTGACCTCACCTTCCTCAACCTCGCCACTGGTCGTTGCTTCAGGACAAATCTAATGGACATCCATTGCAGGTTCACATTCACATCCGATATTTATTGGTATTTTCCATTGTAAACATCTTAGTGCTAACTGATGCCCTCTTCTTCCAAAAGATTCTACTTCGTCGGTGTTTCTCGTGGCGTCATCATGCTTGCTTAGAGGGTGGAGCCGTATCAGATTCGGCTTCTGAACCCAATCACTCATAAGTCTAACACTGAGTTTCAAGCACACATACCATCTGATCTTCTGCAATCTAGCATCATGACGAAGTGCCCGACGATGGTGTTCGTTTGCACTGATTATCCAAATCATATTGCATGGGCCGATGAGAGCACCCCAATGGGGCAAATCAATGAATCATTGGGAGAAAGATTGTATTCGCCACCTCCTGATACGCTTGTAGATGGCATGACGGCATTCTGAGGAGAAGTATATGCATTACTTGAGAATGGAGACATCTTGTCGACCAACATCCAGTTAGAGCAGCGCGTGAGCACTGTCACGATGGCCAAAATAATTTCAGCCCCAGTATTTGAACAGGTACGCGGAACTTACAAATTTTACCTTGTGGAGTCAGATGGTGATCTGCTTCTTGTGTTGAACGGGGATTTCGCCAAAGGGCAACCGGTGTTGTACCGAGTGGACACGGAGAACTGCTCTCTCGAGGCCATCGGTGACATTGGAAGTCATGCTCTCTTTGTTGATTATAATCGGTCTATCTCCATTGACACCAGGTTACACCCCACAGTCAAACCCGGTTGCATATACTACAAGAATTATATCAGACTGAACGATCATGAGGTTCAAGTCTGGTAAGAGGAACCAACAATGGTAATGCATAGCTTAAGTCTGGAACATACACTGAAGCCTTACCCTCTGGAGAAGATACTGGCAGCACATTGCAGAGAGAGCTCTCTGAATATGTGCTGCAGCACGCGGGAGCTGACGATGACGAAATATATAGGGGAGAATGAATCCTATATTAATCCTAGGTTATTTTCTAGCATTTTCAGGTCTATTTTTTGAAGTAGAAATGTGTACTGTATTTATATTATTTCGATCAGCAGTACGTGTATTAGCTTTCAAACAAAATTGTAATGTATTTAATTTTAGTACTTTCAGAATTGAAAGTATTTATTTTTAGTAGCTTCTTTCGGAATTCTCTGTGTTCGCCATGGGCATCAGCTCAGCGCCGGAATTCAGGTTCCACATTGAAAATTGCACAATAATGTGTTGGTTGGCGGCACCGGCCCTCAAACATGGGATGCGCGCCCTCGAAGGTGGAGGAGGTGGGCCCGCCAGTCAGAAAACATGCCACGTCTGCATCCCCTGTTTCTGATGCGCTTTAAAAAAAGAAAACACGTCACATTGTCATCCCCTGTTTCTGATGGTGTTGCTACAATCGACGGTACATGGTGGCATAGAAATAATATCGTATAAACATAAGGGCATAGTTGTCAACATTTCTAAAATGAAACCCGGTCTCCTACCTGTCCTGGTACACTGCTCGATGAGGTGGATAGCCACGACGGATCTTTTTAATTTGTTCACACTCTTATGCTAAGAAGGGAAATAAAGATTGAGCGGTTAATGCAACGAGTATCGAATTATTACCCTCTAAGGAAATGGGAGATGGTTATTTTCACGCGTGCCCGTAGTCCAAACTAATGTCAGTCTTTCACTCCCCTTCTCCGACAAACCACATTTCACCTTGTGCAGCTCCTCTGCGCCGCACCAACTAGGGTAACATGGCCCCACCTAAGTAGCCGCCGCCGCGACAGCCACCGAAACTGGGGTATTTAGCCCCTCTAAGGCAGGCCATGAATCTCTACTTCAAGGCCGGTCTCCGATTGCCCTGCCAGGCGAATGATTTCCCTGAATGTGCCGAATCGGCCGCAGCGGCGACGGCGGCGTCGTCGGCGCCAGATGCGGCAAGCAGGGCCAAGAGAGCAATGTGGATAAATCACGCGGGGGCATTACAGCATGCTCTAGGCAGTGGGAACAAGGTACGTGTCAAATCGTTCACGAGAGCATGCCGCCAAGGGTACACACCCTCGAACAGGATAGCGCCAAGGTCTAGGAACTATCGCGTCCATGCTTCGGCGCGGACTACCTTACCGTAGTGGGGAAGGCTGGGAACACGCAGTCTGCGGCAAAGATGCTCCATCCTACGCACCGTCGGAGGCCGTACCGTGGCGGCGACCAAGCGTCTACACTCGGCATGCTGGATTGTTCGACAGCCGGAGCTGGCGGCGGGCATTAGCTCAGCCCTGGAATTCAGGTTCGAGTTCACACGGACCTACGATCTCAAGAAGGAGATGCCGAATTTCAGTTTTGAAGAAATCGTTGCAGCGGCACGGATGGTCCAACTGAACCCGGACTGGCGCACGCAAATTAGTCATGCATGAACGATGTAGATTTGTTGTAGTTTGGCGGGAAGGCAATAGATCAGTTTGGATTAAATGATCAAAGAACTTATGTCCTCTCAAGGCAATTGGCCAGCCAACTTTTCTGGTGGAGATCTATAGTTTCTTCAGTGTAGAATAGTTAAGTTCAGACTGAAGAATGACTTTTGTAGATGAAATGCTGACGAATTGTTCTATAAACTAGTAGGAAGTTTAGCCCACTTTTGTGCAGGTATAAGACCCTTTTGTATGGAAGTACTACTGTTGTAAGCAAATACTATCAAGTATCTATTTCCTTCAATTACTAGTCGTGGTTAAATCCAGTTAACTGGCATTTTTTTATCCTAGACTATAGATTTTGCGTCTGTTGTTTGTGCTGTAAAACATGTTTCCTTTGTCTTGCCTTGTCTGTAAAATCGTCCTGTAGTTCAACGTGTTACAAATGTAGCTACCTTGTACTTGAAGAGGAAATGGACTACATTTTCCTGGCATCCACAGAATTGACATTGCTCATTGCCAGACCACCCTCTTTTCATGAGGTTGTCCTTGGTTATTCACAGAAATTATAAAGCACGGTGTTCAAATACATCGATTCAAACTATTATACACACACTACATCAAATTCATTACCCACACATACTACATCGATTCAAACTATTACACACACATACTACTTCAAACTATTACACACACGTACTACATCGATTCAAACTATTACACATTTTTAGTCGATGCTAACTTCCTGCTACGCTCTGCATACTACAAATTCATTAACCACACATAGCATGGCAATTCACTAGAGCTTTGTCTTCACTCGAGGGAAATCAGAACCACCAGCTCGTCCAAGCCCGGTTCCCCCACCGAAACAGTGTGCGCCGTCACGAAACGGTGGTGGTCATGTGCCATCGATCCTTCTAGGCCAACACTGCAGGCGATGAGGACGCTTTCTAGCAGCCTCTTCGGGGCCCTAAATGCCATGTACCGATTCTAGAACCTCCTCTAGGTGGATGATGACCGGGTGCTTCCATCAAAGATGTCGCCATGCCCTGCTTGGAATCTGCACCTCGTACATCTTAGGAACGGCGTCAGGATCTTTCAGCCACGCCTTTACCTCGATGACCCATTTATTTCTCGGTGGCAAGATTTCCACCAGCTCACCGCCAAGGCTACTGACGACCTTCTCGAGGGCCTCCACCTCCCAAGCATCCAATGGGAGGTCGTCAAAGCCGAGTTTGGAAAAGAAACAAAGATGCCCCAAGCGATCATCCCACCCATAGGCGCGATGTCAGCGCATGAAGCTCATTTTTATCCCTGTTGCACTCGAAAGAACGGGAAGAATGCATAACGTGCTCGGTGTCTGAGCTGTGCTCAAACCAGACGAAAAAATCAAATGGTGGCACGCATACCTCAATCTTAACCTCATTTCATCTGATCCCAAAGCGAGACCTGAAAGCCGACGGCAACTCTGTCGGCGACACGGCGGGATGGACGCCCAGCATGGTGGCCATGAGAGCGTGGTCGTCGAACTGCTGTGCCAGGGCTACCATGCCTAGGGAGCGCGGTAGCACGCAACTTCCCGAGGCCGGTCGCCGGCCTGGATCACACGACGGGACGTGCTCCGTCGTGCGAGAAGGACTAGCCAGAGGCGAGATATTAGTCTGGGGACGCGAAGCTCCGATACGGCGGATGACGCGACGGTGACGGCTGCGAGCTTCGATTAGAGGCATGGGAGGTTGACCGCACATGGCGGGGATGCAAATTAGAGCAAGTGCGAACTCCGATCTGAGACGAGCAGCCGGAGCTGAACAAATGTTATGTGGAGGGGAGAAGGGGAGAAGACTAGATCAGAGCAAAGAAATAGATCTGGTCCACTCAGGGATCTGGTCCACGCAGGGGTAAGCTAGTCCATGATCACAAAAGATAACGAGGAATACTGACAGGGCGGGCCAAGAAGAGTTGACCTAACAGTGGTATCTAAGTTCAACCGTTTTTCGTCTGGTTCAAACGACCGCTTGGCCATTAGATTTGTATTCACCCCCATCTGGCCCTTCTGGACAATTGGCGATTCTACTACGGCCCCTCCGCGCGATTGATGACAACTCGGGTACCGCGGTGCACTCACCCGGGAAGTTTGGTACCACAAATGAACATTCCCCACGGTGGGGGTCGTGGGAGGCTTACTAGGGCTCCAGCTAGGTCCGGCGATGGGGGAGAATGGGCTGGTAGACGGTGACGAGTCGATTGGTGGTCGCGGCGGCTCCTGGGTGGCTCCAATCAACGGCGCCCTTCCTTCATTGCAGCGGCGGGCTCCGGCCAAATTCCAGCAACATGGTGCTTGCCTTGCTCCAGGGAAGGGTCGGTGAGGTTTCTGAGAAAATGGAGAGTGAAATGGTGTGCCATTTGTGGTTTGGGGTGGCTCTTGTTTATACACCGGCATTGGAGGCAGGGCAGCATGATTGGGCTCATCGGCGATGCTGCTACGAGTCGAGCTAGGCATGGAGGATGGCGTGGGTCGACGTGGTGGACTGCGGCGATCGTCAAACATGTAGTGGTGCGGCAAGGGGCGGTCTTAGTCGGTCGAGCGATGTCAGCGCTCTGTTCAGGTACGGAGGTGTTCGTCATCGAGTACGGTGGTCACGGGGCATGCATCAGCGAATCATCGTGTGTGGGAGGTGGCTAGTGACACGGCGTGTGCGGGTACATGCGGAGAGAGCGAGGAGCGGCGTGTGTGTGCAAGGCGGCTTTGGCGCTCCGTCGTGCTCTCGGCATGGCAGAGACATAAATGGGCACGGCTGCTATGGCTTCCCTACTCCTCTCCGTTGGTCAAGGGGTGGATAGAGAGGGGCGGTGAGGTCACAACTATCATCTAGGCATCATGGGAGAGGGTGGCGCAGCGTGTGGCGACTGGTCCATGGTCGACCGGCATGGAATGCTTAGTACGGTCATGGCACTGGTCACTGCGGCGAGTGAGGTTGCTCCACTGCACGGCCAAGTACTAGGGATGGTTGTGGGTGATTTATTGTGTTAATTGCAGTACAAGCATGAGCACAAGTTTGATTTGAAACAATAGATAGTTGTTGAATTTGTACTCTTTATGCTAAGTGTTCGACTAAATGACCGCATGGACTTAACCTTTGAATTTTTCATGATTTTTGGTGAGTGAAATAGTCACATGCTTGGTAGTCTCTGGTTGCTAGGGATTGTCAAATCGTGGAGGTTTGATTGCTTTTTGAAAAATAATGATCTATGCATCTATACTTGATTCAAATTTGAATTGCCTCTCAAATAGATTTAAACTTTGTTTCTATAGATTGGTAAAGTTTGCTTGGGTTTATTTTTACTTAGTCTAGCAAGGGGTGAAAAAACTCGAATTGTTTCTGTTGGAAATCTTTTACTAGAGATGCCCAAAGTAGGCTAGTGGTTAATTTTGGCCAAAGTGACCATTTGATCATATGCCTCATATTTGATTTTCTTTTGATTTGATTCTCTTTGGAACTGACCTAGATGATGTGGTATTCATATTTAAACTAATCCTTAGCATTTATAGCAATCTATCATGGCAAATACAAGCATTCCTGCATTAATATAAATCACACATGCACTCATATGGGTTTAGGAGTAAAAGTTTTTGTTAACCCTAATCTTGGGTGATTAGAACTTGATAAACTTGTTTAATATTTTTGAGATGTTACAAACCTTCCCTCCTTAAATAGAATATCATCCCGAGATTTGAGAAAAAATTGGAACTAAAGAGATTGGGAAACTCTGTCCTAATATAATCTTCTCGCTCCCAAGTAGATTCTTTTTCGGTATGGTACTCCACTAGATCTGGAGAAACTTGATACTTCTAGTCCGGGTGGTTCTGAATGCTTCTTCCAAAATACAGATGTACACTTCACGATAAGTTAGATCCTTATTGATATATATGGCTCTATGATCGATGTTCTTGAAAACTTCGGTCTTCTCCGGAACTTCTAGGCATTTCCTAAGTAACGAGATATGGAACACATCATGTATGGCTGACATTTCTTCAGGCAGTTCCAGTTGATAGGATACTTCTCCTCTACGACTTAAAATCCTAAAGTGGTCAATATATCTAGGGGTAAGCTTCCCTTTCAGTCAAAAACGTTGCATTCCCTTCATGGGTGATAATTTGAGATACACAAAATCTCCGATATTGAAGGTCAGGTCTCGACGTATTTTATCAGCATAAATCTTCTGTCTGGATTGGGCAGTCTTGATCTATTCACGGACTTTGTGAACCTTCTCTTTGGCTTCTCGTAGGATGTCGGGTCCGAATATCTGACTATCTCCTACTTGCGACCAATTCAAGGGGGTACGACACTTTCTTCCATACAAAAACTAAAATGGGGCCAATTGCAAACTAGCTTGATAACTGTTGTTGTATGAGAATTCCATGAAAGGCAGACAATCTTCCCATTTGGTTCCATATTCTAGAACACAAGATCTCAACATGTATTCTAGTATCTGGTTTACTCTTTCTATTTGTCCGTCGGTTTGCGGGTGATAAGTTGTGCTGAAGTTCAGTTTGGTTCCTAATCCTTCTTGGAGTTTCTTCCAGAAACTTGAGGTAAACTAGGTTCCTCGATGTGACACTATGGTTTTGAGGGTCCCATGTAGACTAAGTATTCTAGCAATGTATAACTCCGCTAGCTTCGAGCTTGGATAGGTAGTCTTGACAGGTATGAAATGAGCTACTTTGGACAGGCTATCCACTATTACCCAAATAGAGTCATTTCCCCTACTAGATGTAGGCAAACATGTGATGAAATCCATTCCAACAGAATCCCATTTCCATTCTAGAATCTATAATGGTTGCAAAAGTCCTGCGGGTCGCTGATGTTCCGCTTTGACTCTCTGGAAGATATCACACTTGGCTATGTAGCTTCCGACTTCTCTCTTCATTTTGTGCCACCAAAATTTCTCCTTCAAATCCTGATACATCTTGGTTCCTCCCGGGTGAGTAGAATAAAAGGTATCATGGTCTTCCTGCATAATGACTTGTTTCAACTCTGAATCAGCTGGCGCACAGATATGTCCCTTATACCATAGAACTCCTTCTTCATCTTCGGTGAATCCGGGTACCTGCCCTGTTCCGATACAATGCTTGATTCCATCAATACTTGTGTTTCCTTTCTGAGCTTCCTTTATCTGACTGATCAAAGTGGGTTGAAGTTCAATGCTGGCTAGAAATCCTTTGCTAACTAGCTCCATTCTAAAGTTCTCCAACTCCTCATGCAAACTTGGTTGGTCTTCCTTTATCATGGTATTTAGTGTACTCAAAGGCATGACATTGTACTCATACAATCCATATCTGGTGGCGAAGGCAGTCTTTGGAATATTCGTTGCGCGGATCTTCAATTGATGATAACCAGTTCTAAGATCAATCTTAGAAAACACTTTGGCACCAATCAGTTGGTCAAACAAATCTTCTATCTTCGGCAGTGGGTACTTGTTCTTAATGGTGACGTCATTCAGCTTCCGATAATCCATACACAAATGGTTGGCACCATCCTTCTTATCCACAAACAAAACAGGTGATCTCCATGGTGATGCACTTGGTTGTATCAAACCTTTTCCCAACATATCATCAAGTTTCTTCTTCAGCTCCACTAATTCAGATGGGTTCATACTATATGGTCTCTGAGCTATGGGTCCAGTTGCAGGAACTAGTTCAATGATAAACTCGATATCCCGATTTGGGGGCATACC
Organism: Avena eriantha; assembly: GCA_910589775.1. Classification (NCBI taxonomy): domain Eukaryota; kingdom Viridiplantae; phylum Streptophyta; class Magnoliopsida; order Poales; family Poaceae; genus Avena; species Avena eriantha. The sequence goes on along the minus strand of OU342743.1, from coordinate 438,474,637 downwards.
GGGCAATTCATCTAGGAACACATCGGGATATTCACAGACTACTCTGACTTGGTCAATGGTGGTTTTGGCTAAACTTTTGTTGCACTTGAATTGACGGGGTAGCGTCGATACATGTTCTACTGATACTCCAGTGCTACTGGTCATGGTTATGGCTTTCTTGGCATAGTCGATTAATCCTTGATGTTTCGACATCCAATCCGTTCCTAGTACTACTTCCAAACCTTTGGTTCCAAGTACTATTAGATTGGCATAAAAATCTATCCCATGGATTCTGATAGGTACGGCCTTGCAAATTTTCTAGCTTTTGTGGTTGAACCAAGTATTTGAACTATCATAACATGCTTCAAATTGGTGGGTTGAATCTTACTAGTGCATGCAAATTCTTCTGTAACAAACGAGTGTGATGCTCCAGAATCAAAAAACACTCTTGCTAATACTGAGTTAATAGAAAACATACCCAACACGACATCCGGCGCTTCCTGGGCTTCTTCAGCATTCATGTCGAATAGACAACCGGTACGGTTGTGTGGGTTTCCTGGGGAAAATCTCTTTCCAGGCTAGACACGGCGCTACTGTTGGGCAGGCGCAATAACATTGGTTGTTACGGCAAGCTTCTTGGGTCACTCGTTGGAGTAGTGACCCGTGATTCCGCATTCAAAGCAAGTGATCATTGACTTGTCCTTCCCTACGACTGGCACATCATTGCTTCCAGTCCTTGCGACAGTATTGTTGTTGTTGTTGATGTTGTTGTTGGACCTTGGCGGTGCACGGTTGAAATTATTGGGGTTGCTGGGGTTATTGTTGTGGTTTTTGTGGCCTCCAGGCCTCGGGATTCCTCCACCACGATTGGGGTAGTTCGGACAAGACATTGGGGTCTATTGTTGCTGGGTGCATATCCTGCAGATGGGTTGGGACGATACTTCGGGGTCTGGTGGGGTCCAGGTTGGTTCATCATACGACGCTTGCGGTTCTCACTAGCTTGGTTGATCTTTCCTTCCATCTCGATAGCCGAATCCACTGAGGCTTCGAGGTCATCAAAGGGAATGTTGACTAGCACTGTCAGCATCTCATCATGCAGACCATTCAAGAATCTCTCCTTCTTCGCTTTAGTGTCAATCTCATCAGGGGCATACCTGGCTGGAGATAGGAATTTATCACGGTATTCCACCACAGTCATTCTCCCCTGCTTCAGCTCCCTAAATTTATCTCTCATCCTCTTTATCAAACTCGGGGGCACATGGGTCTGGCTAAACTTGAGTTTGAATTCCTCCCAAGTCATCATCTGACCTCCATTCATGGTACGGGTGCTGTTCCACCAAGATCTTGCATAGCCTGCTAGATAGTGGGTGGCAAACAGTACCTTCTCATTGGCATCTACTCCTGCCACTTCTAAGTTGTTTTCCATGGTCTGCAGCCAGTCATCACCATCTAAAGGCTCTTCTGATTTACTAAACATGGGAAGGTTGGTGTTTTGGAAGTTCTTGAGTTTGGATCAATGGTGATCTTGGTTTCCATGGCCTTGATTGTTATGTGCCATCTGGGCTATCTGTCGAAGAGTGGCTAGACTGGCTTGACTTATAGCTCTACTGGCTTCACGGTCATAAACTAACATCTGCAGAATCTGCAGCATTGGGTCCTAATATGAGTTGCTTCCTCTGGGGTTTCCACGAGTCATCTGAAGATTGAGATAGATAATGAGACAAGAGGGAAATTTCCTATGGTTTATTGGTATGGTTCAAAAGTTTTTAAAACTTTGAGCATGACTAAGGTTTTGAAACTAATAACCTTTTCTCATTCATTCATTCCTTCCAAGCACACAATATAAAAACACACCACAACTAAGAAAGAAGATGGTTTTAGGAACCATTCTGTGAAGCTACGATACAATGGGACCGAATACAACTCACACCTACGATAGTGCTCAGGTGCGACTACTCATCATCGGGAGTGTCGGGCTCCTCGTCATCAATGAAGTCAACGTCATCCTGGTCAGTGTGGTCCTCCATGGCAACGTCGTCCAGATAGTCATCATCATCACTAAGGTAAGAGTGAATATCACCACGGATATCATCACCTTCCTCCTCCTTCTCCTCCAGCTAGATCTCCTGGTCGTGGATATTCTCCTCCAAGGTGGCTATCTTCTAACGAAGACGGGCGATGATGCTATCCTTCTTGTCATGTTGGCTATGATGTGACTTGCATACCTTGGCAAGAATGGCGAGGATTTGCTTCCTCTCAGTGGCTTCAGCATGATTCTGGTTGGCGTAGGCACGGACGTTGTCCAACTCCTTCTGGGTCTCGTGCAGCATGAAGGCCATGTGGTCCACGTGATGATTCAACTCCGGATGTGCCAGCATGGACAAATGTTGTCCGGTAGAGTCACGTCTTGCATAGTGGGCAAAACAGGTGCCATTGATCTGGTTGATGTTTTGTGCACACAGACGAGCAAGTGCCTCCTGCATTGCCCTGGCTAGACCGTTTAACCAGTTGTTCTCCCTCACGCTGAACTAAATCTTCTCCGAAAGAGGTGGCTCCATTTTGCCTCTCAGATCTGCAACTATTAGCCACTGTAGTTCCCCTCCTTGTTGGTCATTGAGCTATGCTCCGAAGAACTCCGGGTGGGGGCGTCCAAGATACTCCAAGAGCTGATTCAAATCCCTCTCAAAAATGAGTTGTCCTCCATTACCCAATTGGTAAAACTTGCTATATTTGACATCCATCTATAAGCAATTGAGATGAGTAAGTTAGTGGGGGGATCAAGTGTGTCAATTTTTATGTAGAATTGTAAGAGTTTTGAGGAACATGTGAACTCCGTTTTGAAAGAATCTCAAGGATAATAGTGAGAATAGGTTTTTGTAAATGCTCACTTTCTTTGTTGTGAAACTAAGTTTTTCAGACATCCATTCTAACTAGGGTCTCCTATGGTTAGGATGGCTCTGATACCAACTTGTCAACACCCGGATTTTTAAGTCCAGATGCCTATTATGCCGTACATCGCAATCCTAGGATTACCATTTTTGCGAGACATAATAGAATTGAACCATAGTACATCATCAACTACAAATCATAATAGTCTTACAAACAAAGGGATCTCATGATCCAGTCTTAATACAAATTAGAGCAGAAGAAAATATAATGTAGTAGACTTCATCTTCATAGTCACAGGAAATGCTGAAGATGGGAGATGATCCTAGTTATCATAGACCTCCTGCTATCCATCTTCCGAGTAGTCCTCCTCATAGTCTGTCCATGGGAATACCCAGGGACAAAGCCATGAGTACTCTTTAAGTACTCACAAACTATCACTAGTATAAGTAAGGTCAAGCTAGTAGGAATATTAAGCTCTAGGTTTATCTGCAAAAAAGCCAGGTTTATTCCAGAATGCCTTACAGAGTAAATACCTAATTTAGTTCTCTAGATTACTTAAGTGGGAATCTAGTTTTCATGTTCACAGCCTTGTTGTGGTCAAGTCAAAGTCATTGTTCAAGTCATTTTGAAAACATCTGACAACGGAACAGTATGGCCACTCCAACTGTCCATAACCGCGGACGCGGCTTTTCGAATAGTTTAACACTCTTCAGAGGTGGTAGACTTTTACCACAAGATTCGATACATCCGTCAGGGATAACCCTGAATCATCATACTTGGTATGTGGATAATCAATCCTAACCTTTCAATTACACACCCTAGTATAGGCACCTCCCCTATGAGTTTGGCCTCCCAACCATGGCCATCTGCCATACTGGGCACTGCATAGGTGGAAATTCATATTCACGAGGTAGCCTCAGCTTAACCTCTTCCGCAAGGGAACCCATACTAAGCCATATAGACTTCCAGTTAAGCCCTACCCAACTCAGGTAATATGGGTGTACGGTAAAATTGGAATGGTATTGCATCCGAACCCATCCATCAGTTTTTATCAAAGTCAAGGCTCATACCTCCTTCAGTTTCATCATCAAACCATTGTGTTTCATAACACATGTCAAAACATTTCAATAGAATGAATCATCATTCCATGGTTTTTATAATCCTTTTCTCCAAGTATTCCCATCTAAGTGATCAAGTTTTAGCTTAGCACTAGCCACTAGTATTGAGGGTATCACTATGGACGGGTGCTAATCAAGTATAAGTATCTAAGACTAGTTTTAGGATCTTGAGGGGATCCATCCTATTTTCGACTGATCACAATTCATTAACTAAGTAAGAAACTTTAGTAAAAGGGAAATGTAAAGCCTGCAAGTAAAACTTGGGATGGGTATATTCAAAGTTGCATAAGCAGGCATTCCTATTGCCTCTTACATTAGTTAGCTTGCACTGATAGGTTGCCTTATTGGGTGTTGTCGTTGAAGTTCTCTTCTTCTTCCTCGAAGTACTCCTCCTCGTTGTAGCCAAGGTCGGTACTAGCGTCTATAAATATATACGAGGTACACAATCACCAAACAACACTTCCCTATTTCTATTTAGCACACAATGGCTCACACTAGATGATCTAATCATCCTACTCATCACATGAATTAATGGCACATGCTTATTTATCTTATTTTGGGAAAGGTAATTTCTACTCATTGAAAAATAATTAAGGTTTAATATTCTCTAATTAAAATATGGGATCATATTGACACATGTCATCACCACATATTCTAATACTTTGGGAATATGATTTAAAGTAGTGGTCATATATTACAATATTTAATATTACTATATAATAATATTAAAGTGACTAGAAATTCCTATATATCATTCTTTTAATATTAATCCATGTTTAATATCTGTAAAATCAAATATTTTTACATATTCGTGTAGAGCATGGCAAATGTGATTTTTGAGAGTTGGAATCAACTCAAAAGCATTTATGGTTGATTTTATAAAAATGTTTGAAGTGGTAAAACTCTTTGTCTTGTTATTTTTTGGTATAGGTGATCTATAATTTGAAATGGCTTGAATCCAATGGGAGTGATTAGATATTTTCAATACCTTTCTAAAAAAATTGAATCATGCAATTTGGTTTAGTACAACTCTTTGAATTCAATTTTGAATACAACTACTGAATAGGGTTTTAACTAAATGGCAAAATTCTATATGAATCGTTGGGCTCTACATGGGAAAAGAAATGGGTCGGCCCAACTGCACAGCGCGCGCAGCGGACTGCTGACTGGTTGGTCCCACGCGTCAGCGGCTCTATCTAACCGAAACGATATAAGCAAATCTCAGCGCTACGACTAGAACAAGATCTATGGCTGAGCTTCATTGTCTGCGTCGTAGAGCTCCGGCGAGATTCTAAACCTAGCAGCACGGTGGGGGTCATGGGAGGCTTACCAGGGTTCTAGCTAGGTCTGGCGATGGGGGCGAATGGGCTGGTAGATGACGGCGAGTCGAATGGTGGTCGCGACGGCTCCTGGGGTGGCTCCAATCAACGACGCCCTTCCTTCACTACAACGGCGGGCTCCGGCCAAATTCCGGCAACATGGTGCTCGCCTTGCTCCGGGAAGGGTCGGTGAGGTTTCTGAGAGAGTGGAGAGTGAAATGGTGTGCCGTTTGAGGTCTGGGGTGGCTCCTATTTATACACCGGTGTTGGAGGCAGGGCAGCATGATCGGGCTCATCGGCGACGCTGCTACATGTCGAGCTAGGCATGGCGGATGGCGTGGGTCGATGCGGTGGACTGTGGCGATCTTCACACATGTAGTGGCATGGCAAGGGGCGGTCTCAGTCAGTCGGGTGACGTCGACGCTCTGTTCAGGTACGGAGGTGTTCGTCATCTACTACGGTGGTCACGGGGCATGCGGCGGTGAATCATCGTATCAGGGAGGTGGCTGGTCACGCAGCGGGTGCGGGTACGCGTGGAGAGAGCGATGTGCGACGTGTGTGCGCGAGTCGGCTTGGTGCTCCTCGTGCTCTCGGCATGGCAGAGACATAAATGGGCGCGGCTGCTCTGGCTTCTCCACTCCTCGCCGTTGGTCAAGGGGTGGACAGAGAGGGGCGGTGAGGTAACGACTATCAGCTAGGCATCATGGGAGAGGGAGGCGTGGTGTGTGGCGACTGGTCCATGGTCGACCGGCATGGCATGCTCAGTACGGTCATGTCACTGGTCACTGCGGCGAGTGAGGTTGCTCCACGGCACGGACAAGTACTAGGGATGGTCATTGGTGATTTATTGGGTTGATTGTGGTACAAGCATGAGCGCAAGTTTGATTTCAAATAGTAGATAGTTGTTGAATTTGTACTCTGTCTGCTAAGTGTTCGACTAAATGGCCGCATGAACTTAACCTTGGAATTTTTTCATGATTTTTGGTGAGTGAGCTGGTCACATGCTTGGTAGTCTCTGGTTGCTAGGGATTGTCAAATGGTGGAGGTTTGAATGGGTTTTTGAAGAATAATCATCTATGCATCTATACTTGATTTAATTTTGAATTGCCTCTCAAATAGATTTAAACTTGGTTTCTGTAGATTGGTAAAGTTTGTTTGGGTTCATTTTTACTTAGTCTAGTAAGGGGTGAAAAGAACTAGAATTGTTTCTGTTGGAAATCTTTTACTAGAGATGCCCAAACTAGGCTAGTGGTTGATTTTGGCCAAAGTGACCATTTGATCATATGCCTCATATTTTATTTTATTTTTATTTGATTCTGTTTGGAATTGACCTAGATGATGTGGTATTCATCTTTAAACTAATCCTTAGCATTTATAGCAATCAATCAAGGCAAAGACAAGCATTCATGCATTAATATAAATCACACATGCACTCATATGGGTTTAGGAGTAAAAGTTTTTGTTAACCCTAATTTTGAGTGATTAGAACTTGATAAGCTTGTTTAATATTTTTGAGATGTTACAGCCCTCCTGGCCCTCTTGGTGATATTCCAGTGCTCCAGATGCTTCTCGTGGATAAATATTCGCATTCCCAAAAGTGCAGGTCCATTTGACTTTGTATAAGTCCTGAAACATCAAAAACATTGAAAATAGGGTTTTTCTGCCCTACAGGGTTATAGCCAAAATAAAGGGGATCATTGGTGAATCCCCAAAAATCAATATAAAATAGGGATATAACATTATATATGATGCAAATATGTGGGAAAACATGTTAACAAACTACAAAGTTCATGTATGCATTTTACATGCATCAACAGCAACGCAACCAGCCAGATACCGACGTGGTTCACATTGGTGACCCCGCCCATGGATGCCACGGGGAAGCCGACCATCGCATCAGTGATGAACTCAGCTGCCAATAGCGTGGCCCAACCGGTCACGCTGGTGACGATGCCGCCCAACAACACGGTGGCGCAGCCGGTGCTTCGAGCTAATGCATCCGAGGGGTCGACGGAGAATACGTCAGCTGGCACCAAGGAAGCAAGCAGCCCCTCCATATCTTGCATGCCCTTCTGCCATCAGTGGTTCCTCAAAACTATCCGATCTCGACGCCATCACCATGGTAACTAAGCGTCTCGGAGGCTCAACTGATGACTTCATATCCTTTGCCTTTGATGACCGCCATATCTCTGATGCCAAACATGTTTCTTTGCAGGATGTTGCTTGCACTCTTCTGCAGTATGTTGAAAGAGAGTTGAAGGATGTTTCCAAGGGTAGTATCGTTAAATCGAAGAACCGCATGTTCCACAACAATCCCATGCCTGACGGCATGTTCAGGTTGCAATGGCTCGGTTGTTTCCGGGCTGCAACGACGTCGACCCCCCCCCCCCCCCATTCAACCCGAGGGAGCCGATGAACATAAGGCCCTCGGAGAATGCCACGGCTGGCCCATGGTAGGGCTGAAGACGCAGATTCATATTGGGGAGAGGCAATAACACATAGCAACACCGCCACCAGCAGTCGTTGCCACCAGTAGAAGGCATGGCAAGGCCGCCGCATGTCCATCACCTAGCATTGATATGCCACACAATGACAGCGATGATGACAACATGGATGCATTCCTCAACACTAGCACCGAGGATGATTTACATGCCTCGTCCCTTCGACCGCGCTCACGACGATCTAGCTAGTCCTAGTATGTGCACACATTGTCTGGTCTTCGGCAGTTCTCAAGAGACGCCTCCAGCTATCACCGATGCTCCACAAGCCAATCGTGGAATTGTTTTCATCCCTAGGACACTACACCAGATGGTCGGTGAGGAGTTATAGGTCCCTACTCAACACAAGAAGGGTCAGAAAAGAAGCAAAATGCAGAAGGTTGCGAGCCAGCTGTAATACCTTGGACTTTACGCTCTAAACTCAAGCCTTGATGAACCAAAAGTGGACAGGACGTACTACCGTGGGGCCGTGCACCCACACACAGTAGGCCCATCTCGTGGAGCAGGGCATGGTACCGGCCAACCATCCCACCTACTTTTTAGAACATCAGGAATAGAGCGAGTGGCTTAATCGACAGGTAAAGCGATCAAAACATACACAAATAGGTATGTATGTCAGCGACATACAATAGACATTAGAGCCACACCATCCAAAACAATAGGAACAGAAATATTCAATGCCATATGGAAAGATTCAAATATCATAGATAGACATAATAGTTTAGGACACATCCTCATACATCACGCAATAGAGTATCAAGCGGAAGCGGAAAACAAGGTCCAAGTATGGACAAGAAGCAAATTGGCATAAGATGCCCTGAAAATAAGCACATCCCGCCCATAGATCTCATGGATCTCCATCCCCGCAATCTCTACACCTGACAGTCGTTGCCACCAGCATCAGTCTATTTGACCCAGTAGCCTTACTGAGAGTATACCTGTCCAACTGAACCAAATATTTATCATGTGAGACCCTAGGGGTACTCAGCAAGTCTTAATGCATCTAAAGAGAACAACCTGGGGTTGACGCAATTGCAGCGAAAGATAATATCTAAAAAGTTCTATAGAAACACACTATGCATCCGCCCAACTAGATATGGACGACGCTCGTTAATTAATAACAACAGTTATATAAGCAACATAATTAAACATCGCTCGCCCTCCTTCTTCCTTACCGACGAGAAGGAGGAAGAACATCCCATCCATTGGCAATTTATTAACCATTCCATGAGTATTGCACTATTTACTAGTCATGTCTTAGTCAAATTGAAGGCCATACTTTAGTTATGATTGTCTATGATCGATAAACTGTGCTCCAAGTCGTCCATAACTGTAGACACGACTTTCAGAAAGATTTACCCTGCAGGATGCACAAATAGCAACACACACACACACGATCAACCTCAGCAAGAACCAAATAAAACACAACGAGTCCTCACGACAATGCATTCACAGGATTCATAAATTATTTTAGGGCTCCACCCCATTAAGCTACCCGCAACGAAGTTGGCCGGCTCCGAGATCGAACCAAAGTTTGCACCAATGGTTGTAAACGATTGGGAACCTGAAAGTGTGACTGGGCTTATCCATATCGTGCAAACACTCAGCAATCCTAAACAGTACAGGCGCTCCATGCACAATTGTAAATAAAGTAGTAAAGCATGGCATAAGTACATGATAGTAATAAAGCACCAAACTAGTTTGTGGCCCCAAGAAATAAAGTGTGAATCAAGCTCAGGCAAAGGGGGATCCATAGAGTCTCCCGTATGTGGATAGTGCGAACAGACAAGGAACATGAATCAAGTACTCGGGGTCCTACGATACACAAGTGGGCTTAAAGAACCAAATAGTAGATAATGCCCACCGGTGCCTCTTTCATTAGTTCTCCAATACTACTAATATTAAGTTGTTTAGGTACCTCGTTATCTAAAGACTCGCACAAACCTACACATGCAATTCTACGACTCGCATGGCTCAAACAACTCCTGTAGTAGTGGCTCATGGGATTGATGTACAAGCTTTGGTGGGGTTTAAAAGTAAAGGGAATGCATTACTTGGGATTCAATTTAATGCAATCGCGACTCAATGATGCAAGAGTAAGATAGAGGCATAGGTACTATATGTATGCAAACATGAGGAATTACTTGCCTGGCATTTTAGTTGTGCAATAAGAAGGATCCGGTTAATACTCCTAAGGTCCTAGTATTCTCCTTGCTCAGTGTCTATCCGGATAAAAACCAAACACACAAGGGCCAAAATAAATACATTGCACAAACATATAATTCATATGCAACAAGCAAACAAAGTATGCCATGATAGAATGATGTAGAATTGCATGGTAAAACATAGCATGGCATGGGTGAGGTGTGGAAAAAATAATAAAGCACTTTATTAATTTTATTTAGGCATGTCTTACTCTCATAAACAGTTCTGATTATTTAATATTTATATGGCGCATGTTTCAATTCATATCATGGAATGCACAATCAGAATGGGCTCGTCACATTGATAGATTTAGACATATTATTTATCAAATTTCGAATTACAAATTTAAAGTTACGAATTTATTAATATAAAGGCATTTATTGGTTTTTAAATAATTTCAAAATTTTAAATTGATCAAAATTTCTGATTCAAAAACATATATTATTTGTATTATTTCAATTTATAAATAAGACGATGCCATTTAAAAATTATCAAAGTTTTTATTAATACTCATAAAACATTTTTTATTCATGTGTGACAAAACAAACAGAGAGCATATTCACATTAAGCTTTCAAAAATTCGCAAGATTGATGTTTGAACTTTCCTCAAGTTCATTTCAGATTGTCTTTAATCATGGTCAAAGTTTTAGAGTAGGTGTAACTTGTTTTTAAATTGTTTGACTGGGTTTTGAACAGTCAAAGGACTAAAGTTTGATGGCAGAGATCTGGGTTAGATTTTGAAACAGATAGAGGCACTGTGGGTTGTTTTCAGAAAAAACCAAGGGGTTCTCGAATATTTTCGAGACACCAGGGACCTTGCTTTGTAATTTTGCAACAAAGCGCAAGGGCTTGATTGCAAACTGACAAGAACGAGTGTGTCGTGCCGATGAAACTGAAATTGAAGAATATACAAAAACCGCTAGCTAGACCAAATTTTAGCTGAAGATTCCGGTCGATTTTGAGCTCCGAATTGAGTTCCGCTTGTTTCTGGGTGTAGATGGTACATCAGGGAAGATTTATAAATGAATAAAATTGCCGGATATATACTGTGATAGTCTGAAACTGGAGGGGATCAGAGATGAAAACCACGCGTTTTGCTGACAGAACTGACGAACGAGATAGTCGGCAACTGCAAGATCGGCATGGCTTTGATGGATGATTACTACTGTTGTGGTTCACCGTTTTGAGGAAGGCTCGGTTGGATGGGAAGAGGTAGGATCATGGTACATCCAGATATGATTGGTTGTGTCGGAAATGGTCTTTGTAGGATCCAGGCTTGAGGGAAATAGAGGAACAAACATAATTCACACTGTCTGCAAACTTTCAACGACGTCAGTGAGATTGCGCGATTTTGCGTGGAAGATTTCGAGCATTGTAGAGCAGAGAATCGTATGCCGTTTGAAGCTACTAAAATCTGACACAACGAACTACATCTGAGAATGAAAATATTGACAGGAGGTCCTTTGTGTGAGAATATAAAAGCGAGGAACAAGGAGGTTTTAAACTGTCGGAACTGCCGAAAACTGCAGACACGGACAAATGGTTTTGCCTGATTTTCGACGGAAGCAAATGAGAGCTACAAGGCTCGGAATGGAGGGACGCAAGATGTTCTGTAAAACTGGGATGTTCCTCTACGCGTACATACGCGGGTTCGCTCCGGAGAAGAACCAGGGCGGCCGGAAAACAAGGGAGAACAGAGGTGCTACAGCTTCTACGGCTATAGAAACTGACGGACAACAATACAGTTATGCGGATAGATCAGCTGACTTTGGTCGACGAGAGCGAGAGATCTAGATCACCCTTTTGAACGTTGTTTGATCCTGTGTGTTTATGGGACAAACGTGAAGATATTCCGTGCCGGAGGATTCGCCGAAGGAGGTACAAGGCGCTGCTAAACAGGGGATGAACAGAGGGTGAACATGTTGTTGCACAATGGCGTTGCAGGTGGCGTGCACACGTGGCGGCGCATTCGTCGACGGGGCAGGCGGCTCCGGGATAGGATGGTGAGAGAAGTGAGTTCTAGGAGATGCACCAGAGTGTAAGAAGTGCAGGCGACGTGGCGGTCTTGGTCTGCGGCGATGGAAGTGACGACGAACGACATCGGGCGGTGAACGCACCGGCAGTCTAGCGCATGGCGGCAGAAAAGGATGGCTTGCATGGCAAGCTAGAGAAAAGGAAGGGGCCCAGAAGAAGATGGGCTTGCTCACCTCGTGCTCGGCAACCAGCCCAGCTAGCCAGAGCGGGTAGCGTAGAAGGAGGCAGAGACGAGTGTTATAGGTTGATCCAAATTCTACAAAGTAAAGACCAACTTTTGATAAAATGGAGCGAGTCAAGTCGCGAGAGGCTTGGGTCGAAACGGATTGTTGATGACCTATGTTACCACTTGTATATAAACCTCTTGTAAGCCGCCGGCTAGCATAAGTTGTATCTGTGAAAATCCCCTGTGTTGTGTAAGCACTCCCCGTTATAGTGAAGTTTCGCTGGTTGGCGCCCGTGGTTTTTCCTCTCTTTGTTGGGAAGTTTTTTCCACGTTAAATCGGTGTCCCCCTTGCTATAATTTTGTTTTCGTTCTTCGTTATTTACTTGTTGCAAAGTAACAAAGAGTACGTGGTCGGCGTCTGCACGGACACAGTGGTGACGATGGCGAGGTGTCGGCTTCCCTTGCGCGTCTAGTGGCTCGAACAGATGTAGAGGCTTGCGGAGGTAGCCCAGGGCATGACAACGAGATGACATGCGCCATGGATCACCAGGCCAGAGGCTTACAGACGGTGGCGACGGTAGCATAGCACAGTTTAGGTAGGAATAGGAAGTGTGTGTGTGTACGTGTATTAACACATGCACATGCATGGAGGTTAGAAGTAGCAATAGATGTGTGCGGGTATGTGTTACACACATGCGATGTAGGGTTTTGATGGTTTAGAGAGAAGGTTTAAATACAAATCAAATATAGACAAACTCACGTGGAATTTTAAAACAAGAACTAAAACACATAGATGGTATCCTTTCATGTGGGCATGGAATAGAGTTTATATTGCATTGGATAGAATAGATGGAGATGACCCCATGCATAGAGAAATAGAGAGTGGCAAGTCCTAGCATGTAGAATATAGAATGACAAGATAAGATAGGATCCACACAAATCTAAATGGGCTTGATTTTAAAACCATAAAGCAAAAATAAAGAACCCACTTGTTTTCATATGGTGGAAATTAAGAGAAGCTCCGTACAAATTAGAATGGCATGTTAGTGATGGAAAGAAAAATGAAGAGATATGCCATCAACTCAACTTGGGCGTCAAGCATTATATCAAGAAGAAACCACATTATATTGAGAAGTAAAATATTAATATGCAATACAAATGCAATATGAGGAGAAGAACCAGATGGAATAGTTTTAATATGATGCTCAAATGCAATGTGGCATGGTGACATGCATGATATTATGATGATGCAATAATGATAAGTAGGAAGTACCATTATATTTATTAAACCATGTAGCATTATAATTGTTAGACAATTGGGATGCTACACCAGCCGGCTCCGAAGGTGGTGAAGACTATCCGGTCTCAGGACGGCGTGCCATATGAACCCAAGGATGTCTTGTGGAAAATGCATATAGAGGGTAAGATGATGCTAGATTCGAGGATTCTCAAAGCAGCAAGTCCATCTATGCGGAGTCTGGATCACGCTATTCTGTTTCATGAGGAGCTCCTTCATAAAGAGAAAACTCCATCGCACCCTGTTTTTGTGGTCAAGGTGTCAGAGGGCAAGGGATTCTCCGATAAACCCCCCTTGGATTTGTTCTTCCCGTGGTTCGAAGACATCGTCAATTTGTTTCACTTGAAACGGCTAGATTATACCATAGTCCACCTATACTCGCTCAGCATGGCAATGAAGGTCGAGAGAGAGAGAAACTAGGGTATCGCGATAGAAGACCCCTTCTACATGCGTGAAAGGATCTTGTTGAACGCTAGGGACCAAACACTCGTGGAGAATTACCTCCGAGACTTCATGCTGAAGAATAGAAAGAAGGATTATGTTATCGTGCCTTTATTTTCCAAGTAAGTACAATACTTATTCGCTGGCCACCGTAACATGTTTTCTTAGATTTCCATCGTTTTTTGCAATACATTCTGTTTGAATTATTTTGCACAGAAACAAATACTGCACACTCATCAACATTTGCCCGAAGCTTCCGCAAGCCACATATTTCGACTCGGGAAGTTTGACAAACAAGAAAGACTACAACAACATAGAGAGTGTTGTTGATGATGCTCGTAATGCCTACACCTTAGATAGAGGCTTCTGCATCAAGGGGAGGGGGGAATGTCAAGGAAGGAAAACACGGTTTACCCACGTAACGGAACTCCCCTGCGTCAAGCAGCTGACAAATAGTCAAAAGGAGGCCTTCTATGTCCTCCATCACATGAGCGGGTTCGTCTAGGATCAAAAGATGCTTACACTGCCATCCCAACTCCGAAAGTGGGCCCAAAATTTAGCGACCATTATGGATGGCGATCCTAGAGAACACTTCTTTCACATCCAGACTCAAATGTCAGAAATCATCAATCATGATGTCTACACAGCACAGGGGGGAGGGGTGTTCTACTCTGCTGACATTAGATTCTGAAATACCAAGATAGAAGAGTGGCTTGAAATGCAAGGTGACGATAGTGAGTTGATGACAAAAAGAGGCGTACTACTGTTACCTGCACCGAGTCAGAAGTCTTGATGTTTGCATACTATAGTTAGATGTAGTTCCAAATTATATATCTATGGTCGTGTGTCTGACATCATAAACTAATTAATAACTTGCCTAGCTTGAAATGGAACGGTTGTTGAACTTAGTTATTGTGATGGACGATGCACCTATCTCTCTATATATTGTTTCGACGGTCGTTAGACTTACTTATATAATTGTGATCGATGGTATTTATCATGGTTATGAATCATCTAATGCTTAATTGTGATATTCACAAATACAAATCTTGTGCATCCTACTTGGCTCGTTTGCTGCATTCCTGAGAGTTTTGTGTCCAACATAAGTATGAGGCCCTTAGTACTTGATGTTCATATGTTTTGTTCTTGCTTGTTGCAATGGCCGATGATTAAAATGCTACGGAACCACTATACAAGTGTGATCCTAGGGGCAGGGGCGGGCCCACTTCAATTCAAGGGTATTCAAGTGAATACCAAAAAATATGACAAAAACTAGTCATATATAGTATATAAATTCTATATTAATAAAAACATAGAAAAAGTAGAAGAAGAGATAGAGTATTCAGCAAACAAGCCCACTTCCTGTCCATCCTCCCTCCTATTGTGTGGCCCTAAAGTCTACGCACTTCTATTCTTATAGACAGTTGTTGGGCCTCCAAGTGCAGAGGTTTGTAGAACAGCAACAAGTTTCCCTTAAGTGGATAACTCAGGGAGAAAGTGGTCAAAGGTATCCCTCTCAAGCAACCCTGCAATCAAGATACAAGAGGTCTCTTGTGTCCCCAGCACACCCAATACACTTGTCAGGTGTATAGGTGCACTAGTTCGGTGAAGATATAGTGAACTACAAGTGGTATGGATAATTATAAGTGGTAAAGGTGCCAGAAAAGAGCTTGACGAGTAGGAAGAGACTAAAGGCAATCTGAAATAAAGATGGAAGCAAGCAAACATGTAACAGATCTAGTTGCAAATGGTGTTTCAATGCTTAGAAACAAGGCCTGGGGATCATACTTTCACTAGTGAACACTCTCATATAAATATGTTCTCTTTATGACACTACTCTGAATTACTCTCCGGTTGGATAACTCTAATCAATGGTAGGGCCATAACAACACACCTCAAAGTTCGCTTTCCCCATCTAGATAACCCCTCACTATCACCTTGAGCGCTAGATGGTTCCAACAAACACCACAATCTCATAGAGATATCCAACTCAAATTATACTAATGACAAGTATTTATGTAACCTTAGCCAAAGTGCCACACGGTGTGCACGCTGTCAACTTCACACACGTGGGGATAAGCAGAGATTCATTAAAGCACTTGAGTAGCAGAATAGATCTATAGATTACAAAGCTCATGATCTCAATAAGATCACGCATAGAGAGAGATATGAACACATAGCTATGGGTAGAGCCCTTAGCCTCGAGGAAGAACTACTCCCTCCTCATCATGGGAGTTAGAAACAACGATGGATATGGTGGTGGACTCGATGGAGATAGCTCCAGGGGCACTTCCCTATCCTAGAAGGGTGTCGGAATAGAGACTTTCTGTCCCCCGAATCTCCTCTTCGGTGGCGGCGGCGTTGTGGAGGTTTTCGTGGCTTTCTCCCAGATTATTAGGGTTTTCTCCTCGGGAGGCTTCTTATAGGAGAAGAGGCGAGGCGAGGAGGCAGCCAGGGGGCCCACACCCCCTGGTGGCGCCACCAGGGCTGACCCGTGGCACCATAGGGTGTGCCCATCCTGGTGCCCTACTCCATCTCTGCTTCGTGTTTCCGTGTTCCTCCAGGAAAAATAGGCATATTGGCTTTTGTCTTGTCCAATTTCGAGAATATTCATTTTTTAGCTTTTATGAAACCAAAAACAGCAGAAAACAGGCAACTGGCACTGTGGCATCTTATCAATAGGTTAGTTACATAAAGTGTATAAAAATACCTCAAAGTGTAGACAAAGCATAGGACAAATGTTATAAAACAAGCATGGAACATCAAAAATTATAGATACGTTTGCAACGTATCAGGCCCATCGAGAAAATGAGCCCAATAGCACCATCACTGATCACTACTTTCCTTGCTTGCTCGGGAAAAGGACCAGGCACTGGAAATCGGAATAAACTGTATCGGTTCGTGCACACCTCCTTGCGAAATCCTGATCGAGCCAATTCCCCAAACCGTATCGCCTGCCCTAGATTGAACCTGAGGACAAAGAGTATAGATGATGGACGGCAGAATCGCTACGAGACTAGATCGGCACGGTAGTAGACGGTTGTATTTTCATCTCCGTCTCTCTGCTCGGCTTCTCCACAAACCATGACTCGACTAAGACATCCTTAGCTGTCGCGGCTGTCAGGCTGTGCTGGTTCATCTTTGTCGCTGCTTTGCCGGTCTGGCTGTGCCCGGCCCTGTTGACTGTTGTTGCTCCTCCTTCTGTCGGGAGGCTACTTTTCTCACTTCTCCATCTTATTACAACCGTGAGGTGAAATTCTGAAAAGTTTAGATATGATTTGTCCAAATTTTAGATGATTGAACAATTATTTTTGTTTTGTTTTCATTATAGATTGTACAAGTATTATCGTATCTCAATCACGAAGAGAAAGAGTGGTCATGTTGTTGATCTGAAAGCTTTCATGGAAAGAGCTGCTGCAAGGAAGATACAAACTGAAAATCAAAATGAGAATCAAGACAATATGCAGTTGGTGTTATTCGAAGAACAGAGTGACCGTGGGACAAGTATGCCACATGAACTTGAACCTGAACCTACACCAGCGGAGAGAGCTGCTAGCACAGGGCTAGAGATTGATGAAGTATCAGATCATGATGAATCTGGTGATGAATTTGATGACAATGGCAATTATGATATTGAGCATGATCCTAGATTGATAACTCCTATCTCTAGATATGCTATCGATGACAAAGATTCAGTTAGAAGGGCATACATCACATTGGGGCCATGTCGACCAAAGATGAAGAAGGAGGATTTTGCCCAACACAATTGTGGAGGTATGCGCCGCTTCCAACCAAAGTGGTTTGATGAGTTCAAGTGGCTTGAGTATAGTGTAGATAGAGATGCTGCATAATTCTTTGTTTCCTATTTGTTAAAAGAGGGCATTGACATCAGTGGAGATAGTTTTTTCAATGGAGGGTTTAGAAATTGGAACATGAAATCTAGATTCCATAAGCATGCTGGTGAAATCAGTAGTGCTCATTGTGAGGCCGAAAATAAATACAATATGTTCATAACACCTAAAGTATCAATTCAGGAGGCGATTGCTTCAAATACTACACAGTACAAGGATCGTTATCTAGCTCGCTTGAAATGGTCACTTAAGTGCATAAGGTATATTTTGCGCCAAGGTTTGGCATTTCGGGGTCATGATGAGTCTAGAGATTCAAATAATAAAGGTAATTTCAAGGAAATTTTGCAATGGTTGGGAGGGAACTTTGATGAAGTTAATGAGGTGGTTCTAGACAATGCTCCACATAATTATCATATGATAGACCACAAGATTTAGAAACAACTCATTATTTGTTGTGCTCGGGAAACAACTAAATTTATAATAGAGGAAGTTGGTGATGAGTGTTTTGCAACTCTTGTTGATGAATCTCGTGATGCATATCAACAATAACAATTGGCTCTTTGTGTGCGTTTTGTCAATAAAATAGGAGAGATGGTTGTGTGATTTCTTGGTCTTGTCCAAGTTGAGATTACTACATCATTGACTCTTAAAGATGCAATCCAGTATTTGCTTCTTATGCATCAATTTCCCTTATCCAAGATCCGTGGGCATGGGTATGATGGTGCTAGCAATATGAAGGGTCATGTCAATGGTTTGAAGCAACTAATTATGGAAGATTCTCCTTCTCCATATTATGTGCATTGCTTTGCTCATCAACTCTAGCTAACCCTTGTAGTTGTTGCTAAGGAGAATATTGATTGCCAATGGTTATTCGGGCAACTAGCATACTTGTTGAATGTCTTGGGGATGTCATGTAAAAATATCCGCATGTCTCACATAGCTCAAGCGGAGTTTCTGATTCAAGCTTTCAGGTTAGGTGAAATCGAAAGTGGCCAAGGTTTGAGTCAAGATATGCACTTATCAAGGACATGTGATACACGCTGGGGATCTCACCACCGTACGGTAATGCATGCCATGTCTTTGTATCCATCGGTCAAGAAAGTTCTCTTCAGGGTTGGAAAACAAAGTAAAGGGGCCGAGGCTTTAGGAGCTCAAACAGTTCTAGAAGTATTTGAGTCATTTGAGTTTGTCTTCTTGTTACATCTGATGAATGAATTTTTTGGAGACACAAATGGATTATGAAATGCTTTACAAAGTAGGGATCAAGATATTGTGAATGCAATGGATCTGCTTGCATTCACAAAGAGAGAACTAGGGAGTTTGAGAGAAGATGTTGGATGGAACGAATTACTTAGTAAGGTCACTTCGTTTTGTGTGAAGCACCATGTTAAAGTCGTTGACATGCATGGGAAGTACAAGCCTATACAAAGATCAAATAGGTTCTATAAAGATGGCATTAACTATCACCGGTTTCATGCTGATATGTTTTTGGGTGTCATTGATAGGCAAGTTCAAGATCTCAAGAACAGATTCGATGGGATAAACATAGAGCTACTTAGTTGCATGGCATCTTTTAGTACAACCAAGCCATTTTTGAAGGAGATATGCCCTAGAGGCAAATAATAAAATAGGTTTTTATTGTTAGATCTCAACTAGTTCATAATAGTTTCATACTGTGTTATAACTGTATTAATATGAAACGTTAATACACATGTGGTATGTAAACAAACCAAGTCTCTAGTTTCCTCTAGCGAACTAGTTCATTGATCATGAGGATGATCTAGGGTTTTGAGATCATGGGCATTTATGCCAATTGACAATGAGGTCACGTCATTAGTTGAATGATGTGATAGACAAACAACCCAACTAGTTGTATCTTAATGAGATCTAGTTACAATGTTCACCATTAATGATAAACTAAGGAAACCTCGCAACCTGATCCTTAGACTGCGAGGTAATGCAAATCAATATTCTAGAGGGAGCTTAGATGGTTGATACATTGCAAATGTATCTATAATTTTTGATGTTCCATGCTTGGCTTTATCTACTTTCTTATGTTTTGTTCCAACTTTGGAGTACTTTTCATAGACTTTCTTGGACTAACCTATTAACAAGATGCCACAGTGCCAGTTGCCTGTTTTCTGCTATTTTTGGTTCCAGGAAAGACAGAAAATCAATATTCTCGGAATTGGACCGGACAAAAGCCAAAGTTGATATTTTACCGGAAGACTCACGGAGCCAGAATACGAGACGGAGAGGGGCCACAGGGCGGTCACACCATGTGGTGGCGCGGGCTGGCCCTGGCCGTGCCACCAGGTGGTGTGGGCCACCTGGCCGCCCACCGACCTTGCCCTCTGGCCTATATATTCCTCCCGATGCGAAAACCCTAAGGAATCAAGCCTCCAGCCACGAAAAGTTCCGCATCGCCGCCGCCACCGAAGGGGAGATTCAGGGGACAGAAAGTCTCTGTTCTGGCACCCTGCCGGGACGGGGAAGTGCCCCCGGAGCCATCTCCATCGATCTCCGCCACCATCTCCATCACCGTTGCTGATTCCCATGATGAGGAGGGAGTAGATCTCTCTCGAGGCTAAGGGTTCTACCGGTAGCTATGTGTTCATCTCTCTATCTATGCATGATCTTATTGTGGTCATGAGCTTGTAATCTATAGGTCTATTCTGCCATTCAAGTGCTTTAATGAATCTCTGCTCTCCCCATGTGTGTGAAAGTGACAGCATGCTCACCATGGTGGCACTTAGGCTAGAGATTACGAATACTTGTTATGAGTTATATTTGGAGTTGGATGTCTTTATGAAATTGTGGTGTTTGTTGGACTCATGTAGTACTCAGGGTGACAGTGTGGGGTTTTCTAGATGGAAAAGGATTACTTTGAGGTGTGCTGTTATAGCCCTACCATTGATTAGAGTGTCCAACCGGAGAGTAGTTTAGAGTAGTATCATGAAGAGAATATATTTATATGAGAGTGTTCACTAGTGAAAGTATGATCCCTAGGCCTTGTTTCTTAGCATTGAAACACCGTTTGCAATTAGATTTGTTACATGTTTGCTTGCTTCCATCTTTATTTCAGTTTGCCTTTAGTCTCTTCCACGCCATCAAGTTATTTTCTCGCACCATTGTCTTACATCCATACCACTTGTATTTCACTATCTCTTCACCGAACTAGTGCACCTATACACCTGACAAGTGTATTGGTTGTGTTGGGGACACAAGAGACTTCTTGTATCTTGATTGCAGGGTTGCTTGAGAGGGGATACCTTTGACCACTTCCTCCCTGAGTTCGATAAACCTTGGGTGATCCACTTAAGGGAAAACTTGCTGCTGTTCTACAAACCTCTGCACTTGGAGGCCCAACAACTGTCTACAAGAATAGAAGTGCGTAGACATCAAGCTATTTTTCTGGCGCCGTTGCCGGGGAGGAAAGGTAAAAGGTATTCACACTGGAGGATTAAAGAAGAAGAACCTCCCACGGCAAACGCCTATTTTCTGGCGCCGTTGCCGGGGAGGTAAGGTAAAAGGTACTCACATCCTCCAGTGTGAGTGCTCGAAGTTATTTCCTTTAGATTCTGCAATTTTGTCTTTTTGTTTCTTGTTTTCACTAGTTAGGCTTAATGGAAAACAACAAAAACATTAGAGAGCTTTTTAGTATTTTTCCTAAGTTAGAACTTCAATTCTCTGAAAAGAAAATTAAAAAACCCATGGAACTTTCTTTGCATGCTAATAGCAATGTTATTAGTATGAATCTTTTGAACACCTTTGTTACTAATGCTATGGAAACGTCTAAGCTTGGGGAAGTTGGTTCTTATGAAAATGATCTCTTTAGTTCCCTAGTTTTAAGGAAGAAAATTTGCTCTGATGATACTTTATCTCCCATATGTGGTAATTCTAATGATACTTGTGATATTTTAAATCCACATACTGAAAGCATCCCTTTTAAAATACCTATAAAAAGTATTGATCGTGTTATCGATAACTACTATTTTGGTGATGGAACTGTCCATCCTGGTGATCATTTGCTCTTTATACACGAATTATGTGGGTTGTTCAAGTGTGCAGGTATTACAACAGATCACGTCAAGAAGAATTTATTCTCTTTTTCACTTAAGGGCAAAGCAAGGGAGTGGTATGAGCTACTAGATGATCCTCATCATTTGGAGTGGAAGGAACTTGAATCTCTCTTTTACTCTAAATTTTATCCTCCTCATGAAATTCATAAAGATAGGAATTACATTTATAATTTTCATCCTCATGATGGAGAAAGTATCGCCCAAGCATGGGGGAGATTGAAGTCACTAATGCTCAAATGTCCCATTCATGAGCTCCCCCGTAATATTGTTATTAATAATTTCTATGCAAGCCTTTCAGGACATTACAAGGACTATCTAGATACTTGTTTAGAGGGATCCTTCACAAGTAAGGAGGTCAAAGCTAAGTGGGATCTTCTTGAAACAATTCAAAGCAATACCGAAGATTGGGATAACAACAAAGGTAAAGAACCAGGTATAAACTATGAGTATGATTGCATTAAGTCTTTTGCTGAAACTGCTGATTTTCAAGAGCTTAGTGCTAAATATGGTCTTGATCCTCAAATTCTTATTGATAGTTTTAAAACATTTGCTTCTCATATTAATGCTCCTAAATAAAAGTGGGACATGTATCATGAGCCTTTTAAAGACACTTGCATGGAAAATGAAATTGTTGTTAATGATAGCAATAAACATGCTCAAACCTCTGAAAGCACTATTTCTTATAAGCATGTTAATTTTTGTGGGATACATAGACCTTGTGAGAGTAATCAAGTTGAAGAATAATATTGTATCACCCACAGGAATGAAAAAACTAGAATGTGGTATAGGGCTCTAAATGATCTTGGTAAAAAATTTTGTGCCCTCTATCCTTTTATTTGTGAACTTTGCTTTGAAGTGGGTCATTTCAATTTCCAATGCTCAGGCCATAATAATAGCCCTTCTAATCCAATGAGTACTACAAGTTTGTATTGTGATGACATGATCACTCCTAATCAGCATGATGAAGTTACATTATTTTTGGGGTGTGAAGAGTTATCAAGAAAAACCTCTTTGGTAGATATGGGTGCTTTTGATATGAATAGTGTCCTGCATGGTTGTCATCTTTATTGTGTTGATAATTTTCACACAAATACTTACATACAAAATATTATAGAAGATGAGATTTTACCAAAATATGATAGGACTAATATGTGTTTTGATCTTATTAATGAAAAGAAGGAATCCTCCAAAGTTTCTTCTATTGTCTCTAACAATGAACCGGGGTATATGGAGAAGCTTCCTTTCAAGCCTCTCCCTCCTAAAGAGAAGAAGATAAAGAAGAAAAGGAGGAGTAAAAGGAGGGAGGAAACGGTATTTTCCCCTAAGCATGTAGCTCCTAGTATAGTTTTTGATGAGTCCGAACTCAATGATGTTCCTATGCCTATTACCTATAGTAGTGATCATGATTGGGAAAAGCATACTTCTTTTGATATTGAAAATCTCTTTGGTACCAATCATGAAAATGATGATATTAATAATTGCTATACTATTAGTGCTATCCATGATCCTTCCAATGATGATATGTTTACAAATGAACACACTTTGGAAGATAACTATTCTATTGCTTATGAAGATACTATACCTCCAATTTATGATGATTGGAATGATGAATATGATATTTTAAGTCCACCTACTATTGAGGAGGAAATTAATTATGATTATAATATGCCTCCTATATTTGATGATTATGGTGATGAAAATAATAATGATAGCTATTTTGTTGAATTTTCTCCCACTACAATTAACAAGAATGACTATGTTTATGTGGGGAGTATTAATTCTTTTATGCATGTGGCTCATGATAAGAATGTTTCATGTGATAGTTATATTGTTAATTTTATTCATGATGCTACTGAAAGTTATTATGAGAGAGGGAAACATGGTTTTATGCATCTCAATAATATTAAGTTTCCCCTCTTTATGTTGGAAGTCTTGAAGTTGCACTTGTTTTGCTTTACTATGCTTGTTGCTTTGTGCTTTCATAACTTGTTTATTTACAATATTCCTATTCATAGGAAGTGGGCTAGACTTAAATGTGCTTTGAATTTGCTTCTTGATGCTCTCTTTTACTTCAATTCATATTTCTTATGTGAGCATCTTCTCAAACTATCATGCCTAACTTAAAGGCGTTAAAGAAAACTACTTATTGGGAGATAACCCAAAAGTTTTAGTTGAGTCTTGGAAGTTATTACCTCTGTAATAACCTCTCCTTATCCTTTTTATTTGCTTTTTGTGCCAACAGTAACCTCTAATGAGAGAGAAGTAATGATTGGGAAAGTTGCTGTCCCGAAATAGATTTATGTGCTTCACCGTAAAAATTCGTGAGAGATCTCTGTATGTCAGATTGAGCTGTAATTTTTTGTGCTTCTGCCCCAGGTTGTTATCTAACGTTCGTTAGTTCAACAATTTTTGATTTGAGCAACATAAGGTCTTCAAAAAAATCGTCTTTACCTGCTGGTCTGTTTTGACAGATTTCTGCCATTTTCTGCATTTGCTTCTTGTTAGTTCCTTCTTGAGTTCTTTTGGGGAATTGAGCTTTTTGAGGGAAGTGCTACAGTAGATAGTGTTCTAATGGAAGTTTATTTGGTGTTAGAACTGAACCTTAAGACTTATTTATCTTAAGTGCACTAATGTTGCTAATGAGATTGTGTGAAGTTTTGTATGAAGGAAAATTTTCAGGTGTATGGAAGGAATGAGTAATGAGATGAAGGATGGACTAAAACTCAAGCTTGGGGATGCCACGCGTGTCACCCCAAGAAATATCCAAGAAGTACAAGCGTCAAAGCTTGGGGATGCCCAAGGTATCCCCCTTCTTCATCAATAAAAATCGCAGGTTTCTTCCAAACGCTTCATTTTTATTGTTTCATGCACAATCGTGTTTTTCTTGGAGCGTCTTCTTTTTTGTTTTTGTTTTGGTTTTGGTTTTTCGTTTGCTTGGTTTTCTTAGTTTGCTGAATAAATTGGTTGGACCCCCTCTTTCATACTTTGGTTTGCAAATAGTTTGGTTTGGTTTGGAAAAGAGTAGGAAAGTTCATACTTATGTGGTAAAAAGAGCTCGTTTTTGACTGTCGCCTATACTTTGTCATGCCATGCTTGATATTGTTTTGTCTTTATGCTTAGTATTATTTGCTGTAGCATGACTTGTTATAAACAATTGAGATTGCTTAATGTGCCTTGGATGAATCATACGTTTTTTTAGCATATTAAAGCATAGTATAGTGGTATTCTCCTTTGATGCTTTATTTGGGTTGACTTGGCACATGCTCACACCATGTTATGACTATCCAAAGTCACCATAGCCTTTATGATCCTTTAGTTTTCAACTTGTAGTATCACTTTATGCTTTGATCAATGATGTTTTGTCGCTCTGCATGATTATGGCCATTATTGCTCTCTTAGTTTGTCGCTCCCAGTCTTTTGCTAGCCTCCACAACAAGTATGAGTTCCACTCATGCATCCAACTCCCTAAACCAAGTTATTCCAAAGAGTCCACCATACCTACCTACTAGCTTATGCTATTCCAAGTACATTCATGCTTTTGTTTACCTACCACTTGTTATGAGAAAACTAGTGATTAAAGCTCTCACGGACTTGATGGCACACTTTACTTTACTTGCCCTTAATAAACTTGAACCATTGTGTCTTCTATGTTGTATATGCTTGCACTTATTTGTTGGGAATTAGCAGAACCATGATTTCATGGGGAACGCTTTCAACATTGCACTTGGTACTTGTACCTAGTTGATATCATGCTCTTTTGTATATGGATATCGTCGGTGTGAAATGAAAGGGGAGCTTGTAAGTCCATGGGGTTATGTATATGTGTTAGAGAAACGCCTGGGCCACTGGTTTAATCCATGCTGACATGGTGGAAACTCGCAGCGTAACCATAATGAGCTGTCTATGAAGCATTCTTCTTATAAAAAAAGAGTCCTATATTGAGAAAAAAAAGAGAAAAAGAAAAAAAAAGATACTATGAAAAGAGGAAAGAGAGAAAAAGCACCATATTCCCATGGTAAATAAGAAGAATGCTGAGATGCTCGTTGTCTGCTTGCCTTGTCATTTTGATATGGGGATTCTTCCGTATCATCGGGCAAGGGGTACCCCGTTGGCGGTTCTCAATGATACGCATGTACTTACGATGACAAGAACTTACCGGTGACTAAACTTGAGTAGCATGAGGAGCGGCCCTCGTATACAAGGGACATGAGATTTCTGACTTATACTTCGTCAAGCATGTACACCATAGTTTGTTCACTTTAACCTTAATCACTTCAAGATGCTTATGATAGGGGCAATGAGAGCTGAAAGCTATAAGTACCATAATTTTTGGAAGCTCTTTATGAGACTTGAATCCCTACTTCCTTTTACAAAGGCCTTTCTTCCACCATTATATTGAGTCTCCACCTTCTATCTTTATGCACCTACTTTGAGAGCATAGTGGCCATTCTTAGTTCTATGTGCATTGTCCCAAGACTATTTGATTGATGCATAACTTGATATTTCTTGTTTTAAACTATTTGTATCTAGTCACTCTTATGAACTTTGAAGGTGTCCTATGCATTTATGTTTGCTACTCTATGAGGGACAAGCTGAATACTATTATGCTATGTTTTATTTATGTGAAACAAACAAACATCTTGCAAAGCATTGTTATTCATGAATCTTTTGTTTGTGCCTTTTCATGTTGCAACATAGTTACTTTGCCTTATTGCTAGAACTTTATCTTTCATGTTATGATTGAAGTACTTTCATCAAGTTTATGATGGTGCATGTCACCTCAAAAATTATTCTTTCTTTTTTATCACTTACCTACTCGAGGTCGAGCAGGAGTTAAGCTTGGGGATGTTGATACATTGCAAATGTATCTATAATTTTTGATGTTCCATGCTTGGTTTTATCTACTTTCTTATGTTTTGTTCCAACTTTGGAGTACTTTTCATAGACTTTCTTGGACTAACCTATTAACAAGATGCCATAGTGCCAGTTGCCTATTTTCTGCTATTTTTGGTTCTAGGAAAGTCAGAAAATCAATATTCTCGGAATTGGACCGGACAAAAGCCAAAGTTGATATTTTACCGGAAGACTCACGGAGCCAGAATACGAGACGGAGAGGGGCCACAGGGCGGCCACACCATGTGGTGGCGCGGGATGTCCCTGGCCGTGCCACCAGGTGGTGTGAGCCCCCTGGCTGCCCACCGACCTTTCCCTCTGGCCTATATATTCCTCCCGATGCGAAAACCCTAAGGAATCAAGCCTCCAGCCACGAAAAGTTCCGCATCGCCACCGCTACCGAAGGGGATATTCGGGGGACAGAAAGTCTCTGTTCCGGCACCCTGCCGGGATGGGGAAGTGCCCACGGAGCCATCTCCATCGATCTCCACTAACATCTCCATCACCGTTGCTGATTCCCATGATGAGGAGGGAGTAGATCTCTCTCGAGGCTAAGGGTTCTACCAGTAGATATGCGTTCATCTCTCTATCTATGAATGATCTTGTTGTGGTCATGAGCTTGTAATATATAGATCTATTCTGCTACTCAAGTGCTTTAACGAATCTCTGCTCTCCCCATGTGTGAGAAAGTGACAGCATGCTCACCGTGGTGGCACTTAGGCTAGAGATTACAAATACTTGTTATGAGTTATATTTGGAGTTGGATGTCTTTATGAAATTGTGGTGTTTGTTGGACTCATCTAGTACTCAAGGTGACAGTGTGGGGTTTTCTAGATGGTAAAGGCTTACTTTGAGGTGTGCTATTATAGCCCTACCGTTGATTTGAGTGTCCAACCGGAGAGTAGTTTAGAGTAGTATCATGAAGAGAATATATTTATATGAGAGTGTTCACTAGTAAAAGTATGATCACTAGGCCTTGTTTCTTAGCATTGAAACACCGTTTGCAATTAGATTTGTTACATGTTTGCTTGCTTCCATCTTTATTTTAGTTTGCCTTTAGTCTCTTCCACGCCATCAAGTTATTTTCTCGCACCATTGTCTTACATCCATACCACTTGTATTTCACTATCTCTTCGCCAAACTAGTGCACCTATACATCTGACAAGTGTATTGGGTGTGTTGGGGACACAAGAGACTTCTTGTATCTTGATTACAGGGTTGCTTGAGAGGGGATACCTTTGACCACTTCCTCGCTGAGTTCGATAAACCTTGGGTGATCCACTTAAGGGAAAACTTGCTGCTGTTCTACAAACCTCTGCACTTGGAGACCCAACAACTATCTACAAGAATAGAAGTGCGTAGACATCAATGATTATCAAGTATCACACCATGACTGGGTGATCGAAAAGGTGCCACTCAGGTTTCCCAAAGGGGCGTGTAGAGGAGTACGTATCAGGACCAGGATTTGCACATCCATGTAATGGACAGATACATTAGTGGTCATCTCAGTGATGTTGCATTAACGAAGCATGTGACTAGGTCACGGAATGCAATGAATTGGGAATGAGAAAACAAGTTCGTCGGCAACGAGATCAAACGAAGGTATGGGGATACCATATATCGATTCTCGGGTGAACTAGGTATCAAGTGGCAAAGGGAATGGGAAACGACTGTTTACGGTTCAAACGACATTGTCATCGTGGAATGCACAAGGTTCTTTATGGGCATCCCGGTCCCGCTATTGATCATTGATGGTAGATCATGACTGTGCCATTCCTGAGCCATGGGGAAATATACTTATGGGTACGATGAGCTAGAGATCCTTCGTAAGTTGGAATCATAGTAGAGAAAGAGAAAGCCAGAATTTTTCCGTAGAGAGATCCGAAGTTGTTTGGAGAAAGAATAAAGGAAAAGAACAGAAAAGTGTTTTCGGATAAATGGGAATTTGAATATACATTTATTATATGTTAATTATAAATTAATATATTCTCAATAATATTTAAATTAAGATTTATAAAAGCAACTTTCATATTAGGCCAAATCCCGGAGGGAAATAGCCTAGAAGAAAAACTGTTGGAAAGGTAAAAAGAAAATAGCAAAAAGAGGGGCTGATTTGATTAGCCCATACCCACGTGAGCAACAGATAGTACCTGCTGCGCAGGGCGAGCTACAGCCGCCGGCCGCTGCCACGGGCCAGCTCAACCCCGGCCCAACTCGGGAGCTCAAGGGAGCTGGCGGGCAAGCTAACCAGGCGGGCGAGCTGGCCGGGCTGCGCCAGGCCTCAAGGCCCACCCGGGCCACAGGGGGCAGGCGGCCCACCCAAGCACCAGCCACCACCACAGCTTGGCGAGCTGGGCCACCAGGGGCACGCCGGCCCAGCCGACGCTAGCGCCTGCTACTCCTTCCTTTGCTGGTTATGGTGGGCTGCTGTGTTGGGCCCTTGTGGCCCAGTCGGCTAGGACGAATTTCCTGATTATTTCCTTTGCCTTTTAGTCCCACATGGCTTACCTAATGGGGAGGGCACACCCCCCCTCTTCCGATATAAAGGGGTGCCCATGGGTAGGATTAGACACACCAATATTTGGATAAGTCCTTTGGTTGACTTTCTCCTTCCCTCTCTCTCTCTCGTCTCCATGCGTTGGCACGGTCCCAAGTAAGGACTGTCCATGCAAGAGACACCGCACCTGCAGCACGCCGTTGAGCTGCAGGGATTCCAAGCCGGAGATCTACTTCTGCACTCCTGACAGGGATCAAGGACCTGGATGTCATCATCGTACATCGTATGTGTACGATACCACGAGGGGCCTCACTTGAGGCACCTTGGATGTCATGAGCTGGAGCTTCTGCACGATGAAGAAGGAGCAAGGGGTGACCCGCGAGGAGCATTGTGACACTACGAGTTTGACTACTTCAACCACGTTCCCCTCGGAACGTTAACCGTGTATGGTCCACAAGGGTATGTATTCTATACGCTCCGGCCGTTACCGCATTACTACATAGATAGATCTTGGGCATTAGGAGGTTCCAACGTAGGATTGTTTTTTGTTTTCTGCTACGGAACCCTTCAGTGGTATCAGAGACGATCTATGCGTAGGAGTGTTGTACGGCCAGTACGCACAAGTATTGTGCAGAAATTGATCCCTTAGTTGTTACCCTCTAACGTGTACTTGTTTATATCGCAGTATTGTTTGATAAAGCGGCCCAGACCGACCTTACGTGTATTCGTACGCGAGACTGGTTCCACACTCAACATACGGCTTGTACCGTATAAGTGACTAGCGGGTGTCTGTCTCTCATTCAATAGTTGATATATCATTTACAACGGAGGGCCCTGAAAGGGGTGTAGTAGAGACAACTGTTGGATCCATGTTGTGGTTGGAAAGTTCATAGATTAGAAATGGTTATATTGCGAAAGCCCTAACAACCACGTAGATGTTGCAAAAGATAAAGTAGAGGCATCTAATTTTATTTTTCAGGAGGGCTTGTGTTATGATATGGTATTGGTCGTTATGAAGGTAAAAGTATTTTACTTTATGTTACTAAGTTAAGTAGTAATGGCCATCGTTCCGATGGACGACCGAGTGGTGGCGTCGTGGACTTGGCGACAAACCAAGGGCAAGATGGAGATCATGCCGGAGCACTTGATGGAGATCAAGGCGCAAGAAGGACCATATCATATCACAATACACATGTGATGTTGATACCTGCTTTATATCTTATTATATACTAGTATTAGATACTCAACGGTAGCAAATAACATAATCCCTATATAATTCCAATGATAGTGTTCCCCTTGTGTGTGCACCACCAAGAAAGTTTGTTGTTATGAAGCCGGCCGTGACGATCGGGGGCTAGACATATCTACATTCACATACAATGGGTGTAATCCATGTTGCACAGCAAATACACACAAGTTAGATTTGGTGAGCCTAGCATGTGTAGACATGTCCTCAGAACACAAGATACCAAAAGGTCGAGCATGAGTCACATGGTTGATGTGATTGACATTACAGAATGTCTACCTTTGATGCTGCATTGATGGCCATGACGATCGGGGGAGGTACAGAGGATTGGGATCATGTGATCACTAAAATCGTCCAAGGGATGACAATTTTAGTGAGAGCTCAATCAGGATTGAACTCAAATTATGAACTCAGTCTAGATGTATGTTTGCAAATATCTTTGTAGATCATGGCATATCCCATTGAGGTCCTTTGTGACCATGGGAAATATATTGCTTGATATGGAACTTAGCAAAAGGGTCCAACTTCATAGATTAATACCCACGCCTGAGGGATATCCTTGTAAAAGGTGATCTTCTCTTCTTTATACAATGACCATTAGGATATAATCCGATGACTCCACAATGTTTGTGTATTCTGCGTAATCATCCAATAAGCCATTCTCCGTTCGATGGAGAGTTGGATTACAATCTTGTATTCCACAAGATCAGGCACATAAAGTATGAGTTGTTGGATGATTTTTCTTCCATGATGGATGAAAAAGAGAATATTTGGAGAAACACTTAGCGATCTTGCATTAGAGTTGTGAACTCTTAGAAGGGCTTGATTGCAATGGAGGTCATGGATGAAAGGGTATATGTAAGATATACAAATTATAAATGAAGTTCTACCAGAACTCGTTACAGTTTGCAAAGTATTTGATACTTGTGTCGTTTTGTGAAAACAGGATGATCTGCTTGAGAATTGCTCGATTTGAGGCAATGTGCCTTGATGACGGCAACCAAAATAGTTTATGGCCGACATCATCCTTTTCCTCAAGGTCTATCATTTGGATTAGTGGACCTGAATATAATTTTATAATCCTTGTTCATGTGTCTTGCATTTGGCGAGACAATTATTCATATGAACAAGTTACAAGACAGTTGTACTATTCTTATGAACAATACCGTTATGGTCACATTAAGATTATAATGAGTTATTCTCATCACTATGTTAATGATAATAGTTTAAACATTTATAAAGGATTAGAATGCTAAAAGATCTACAAATTCTTAGTAATGACATGACACTATAGTTTAAGTCATTTTGCTTACTGTATGTTCTTCATTCTAGATGCTTAATCTATAGACTTTGCAAAACCATGCCTCTTCGGTAGAATGACTAAAACTCCGCATTCTGGTAAAGCGATGATATGCGAAGAAACGTTGAATCTTATACATAATGACGTATCATATTTTTAAGAAGTAGTGGAAATCATTAGTTAATTGTGGGCTTAAGTGAATAAGCGTATTTACTTAATGAAACACGAGTTTGAAACGATTTGAATTATTCAAATGAGTTCACAACAAAGTGGGATATTGAAATTAACAAGAATACAAAGTCTCTTCGATATGATCGACGTGACTAAAGTATTTAAGTTAATTTTGGCATAAAATGACATGTGAAAGATGTTTCACAAATTATGATAATTGGACGAATTTTAAAGTGTATTGAAATGTCTAAACATCATAATCATTATGTATTAAGATACATATGGTATTATATTATCCCTTATCAGGGTTATAGTTATTGTTTAGAGGTAGAGATCGAAATGAGCAAACACTCATGTGAAATACAAAGGAACATCAAAAGATTCGTGGAAACAACACCATAAGTGTTATGGCATGTCGAGTTTTTGGAGATTTTGATAAGTTGAAGTCAGGGAGAATAAACAAGTTTTTGTATAGTGTTCTTAGGAAGCTATGAATGCATCTTCCACAAGGGGCAAACCTTATATTGTCCAAATTTGACGTGTCTTGATGAAGATACAGGTGGAAGAAAGTAAAAGATCAAAACAAGGTATTTGACCTTACCTTCAAATTGTTGAGTGGCACAGCAGAATTTGTTTCATGAAACCGAACTCTACAAATAGATGAGAAACTAATGATAATGATCATAAAAGTTTCAGCGAATACTTTTACTAAAAAAAGTAGGATTCAACTATATATTCTACAAGTTTGTGGAATTATATTGTTGACCCAATTGTCATGTTTTGAACGAGATATACCTACGAAATACAAAGAAGCATGATGGACCTAAGTGCGAGAAATGAATGGTCATTGAAATCTCATTAGTGGAATTCTCGATTTGATGGTGATCAAGGAATTTTGGAATGTCCAAGATTGTCGAGAGGACCTGGATTTGAGTGGGAGCAAATCAGCTTCGCTAAATCATAATATGTAGCTGACATATTTTGAGTGGGAGCTAAGTGAAATCCCTGGATCTCAAATATGGATGCCATATTTGAGTGGGAGCGTGAAATCATTCTGCGATATGTGGACGACATATGTGAATGATGTGATTGGTGTTAATAACATTTAAGTAGTTAAATAAGGATGAAGTTGAAGTTATTAAACAATGAGATATATCGAGATAGATTGGTAAGTTTAATAAAAAACAAATGTTGAATGCTTCCTAGACTTAATTCTGAAAGATGTTCAGAATGTCCTAGACAAGATTCTGAAGTAGCTTAGAATGGAACAAGATAAGAAAGAAGTTCTTACTATATGAAGCATTGTCTTAGTATTACAATGATGGTTAAAAAGGAAGAAAGAGATGTGTTGCATCTCCTATGCCTCAGTCATAGGTTCTTCCATACAACCATATTGTATACTCGACGTAATGTGACACGAGGTTCTGGTTGGAAGGACTAGCTCTTAATTGTAAGAACATGTCTTGAAGTGAATCCAGAGTTGATCACTCAACCAGAATCAAGTTTGTAATTAAATGGCAAGAAGCAAAGTAAGTGGCACTAAGATCTACATAGATATAGAAGTATAAAGGCTCCATCTGCTGTGATGTATATTGTTATGGTGGGGCTAGTTCGCTTTTAACATAGAATGATGTGTCCCAGGGCATAGTGCCCATGAGAAAGCCCTTGAGGTTGATCTAAAGTCACTGTAGGCTCCTGGAAACCGGCCTCGTTATGCTACCATAACCGCCGTAGATACATAAAGGATTGCAAAGTGTGTTTCGGGGTTTAGATGACAACAGTGAAAACAACTATCATTATAAACACTAGAAACAATGTCTCACTTTGTCGCCAAACAATTACTTCAACCCATTATAAGATAATGGTGTGAATGTCAAAGTTAGGAAGACATTAACAATTTACAAAGAAATAATGATCTAGTAAAACAGAACATGGACATGATGTTTTCCATAGGTAGGCATGATCAATAAACTCAAATGTGATATGTTTTATGATGAGTAAAATGCGAGCTAGATTATTTGTATTCTAGTGCAAGTGGGGGACAGAAGGAGATATGCCGCAGAGGCAAATAATAAATAGGTTTTTATTGTCATATCTCAACTAGTTCATAATAGTTTTATACTATGATATAACTTTATTAATACGAAATATTAATACACGTGTGGTATGTAAACAAACCAAGTCTCTAGTTGCCTCTAGCGAACTAGTTCATTGGTCATGAGGATAATCTAGGGTTTTGAGATCATGGGCATTTATGCCAATTAACAATGAGATCACGTCATTAGTATGTAATAGATGAACAACCCAACCAGTTGTATCTTAATGAGATCTAGTTACAAACTTCACCATTAATGATAAACAAAGGAAACCTCGCAACCTGATCCTTAGACTGTGAGGTAATGCAAATCACCGTTATGGAGGGAGCTTAGATGGTTATCAAGTATCACACCGTGAATGGGTGATCGAAAAGGTTCCACTCAGGTTTCCCAAAGGGGCGTGTAGAGGAGTACATATCAAGACCAGGATTTGCCCATCCATGTAACGGACAGATACATTAGTGGCCATCTCGATGACGTTACATTCGAAGCTTGCAAGTGTGTGACTGGGTCACGAAATGCAACGACATGGGAACGAGAAAACAAGTTCATTGGTAACGAGATCGAACGAAGGTATGGGGATACCGTAGATCAATTCTCGGGTGAACTAGGTATCAAGTGGCAAAGGGAATGGGAAACGACTGTTTACGGTTCAAACGACATTGTCATCATGGAATGCACAGGGGTCTTTATGGGCATCCTGGTCCCGCTATTAATCATTGATGGTAGATCATGTCTGTGCCATTCCCGATCCGTGGGGAAATACACTTAAGGGTATGATGAGATGGAAATTCATCGTAAGTTGGAATCGCAGTAGAGAAAGAGAAAGCCGGAATTATTCCATAGAGAGATCCGAAGTTGTTCGAAGAAAGAATAAAGGAAAAGACCAAAAAAGTGTTTTCGGATAAATGGGAATTTGAATATAGATTTACTATATGTTAATTATGAATTAATATATTCTGAATAATATTTAAATCAAGATTTATAGAAGCAACTTTCATAGTAGGCCTCATCCCGGAGGGAAATAGCCTAGAAGAAAAACTGTTGGAAAAGGGAAAAAGAAAACAACAAAAGAGGGGCTTATTTGATCAGCCCATACCCACGTGAGCAGCAGATAGTACCTGCTGCGCGGGGCAAGCTATAGCGGTCGGCCACCACCATGGGCCAACTCAAACCCGGCCCAACTCGGGCGCTTAGGGGAGCTGGTGGGCAGGCTGACCGGGCGGGCCGCACCAGGCCTCAAGTCCCACACGGGCCACATGAAGCTGGCGGCCCACCCGGGCACCATCCACCGCCACAGCTTGGCGAGCTATGCCGCCAAGGGCAGTGCCTACTGCTGCTGCCTTTGTTGGCCGTGGTGGGCTGCTGTGCTGGGCTATTGTGGCCCAGCCGGCTAGGACGAATTTCCTGATTATTTCCTTTGCCTTTTAGTCCCACATGGCTAACCTAATGGGGAGGGAACACCCCCTCCGCCTATATAAAAGGGTGTCCATGGGTGGGATTAGACACACCAATATTTGGAGAAGTCCTTTGGTTGACTTTCTTCTTCCTTCTCTCTCCCGTCTCCATGCGTTGGCACGGTCCCAAGTAAGGACTGTCCATGCAAGAGACACCGCACCTAAAGCACGCTATTGCGCTGCAGCGATTTCAAGTCGAAGATCTACTTCCGCACTCCTGGCAGGGATCAAGGAGCCGGAGGTCATCATCGTACACCGTATGTGTACGAAACCACGAGGTACCTCACTTGAGGCACCTTGCATGTCGTGATCCAGAGCTGCTGCACGATGAAGAAGGAACAAGGGGTGACCTGCGAGGAGCATCGCGACCTTGAGGTCGGCTACGAGTTTGACTACTTCAACCATGTTCCCCTCAGAACATTAACCGCATATGGACTATAAGGATATGTATTCTATACGCTCCGGCCATTACCGCATTACTACAGAGATAGATCTTGGGCGTTAGGAGGTTCCAACGTAGGAATTTTTTGTTTTCTGCTATGGAACCCTTTAATTTTCTCCTTTTAATGTTGAGATGTTGGTTAAGCTTGCTGAGTTCTATCCTCAAGATTTTGAAGTGGAAGAGTTAGTACAACTTCCTTTTCAACTGAATTGCTATATTAATGATGTGAGTAAAGATGAAAACTTCAAGAACTTGAAAAGTCTAGTGAAGCTTTCTATGATGCTTGTTAAAATAGACAAGGTTCTTTGGTATGATATTGTTTAAAACTTTTGAAATTGGTGCTAGCTCTCCCTGTTGCAACAGCTAGTGTTTAGCAAGACTTCTCTTCAATGAACTATATCAAAAACAAGCTACGAAGCAAGATGGGCCAAAAATCTTGAATGGTTGCTTGGTTACATTCATTGAGAGGGATTTATTTTTGCAAGTCAAGTATGAGGAAATCATCACTAGTTTTTAAGATTTGAAGAGTCAGAAAGTTATCCTTTAATTTGTAAGCTCTTCTTTTATTTTTCTATTTTCTGTCATCTTGATATTTTGGATATTGCCCCTTTGATATGTTGGATAATTTCAAGTTATGATATTTTCTGATGAATCAGTGATATTACGGTCCAAATATGCCACATAGTTAGAACTATATGATGTTCGTACAATCGATTGTGCATGTCAAAAACTAGCTTGGGTGTCAAAAAGAAAAAATTGTACCCTTTGAAGATTTGAATACACACACTAGAAATCCTGGGCCCGTTGCCGCCTGGGGACAGTGTGAGCAAGCCTTGTGGTATGCACAAATACATATTGTGTGCGTCCTACTTGGCTCGCTTAGACCGTACATGTGATTTTGTGTCCAACATAAGTATGAGGCCTTTAGTACTTGATGTTGGATCATATTTTTGGTTCTTGCTTGTTGCAATGGCCGATGATTAAAATGCTAGGGAGCCACTATACAGGTGTGCCTCGATTTCGGATGTAATCTTGGGGCCCTATGAGCGAGCCTTGTGATATGTACAAATACATATCTTGTGCATCCTACTTGGCTCGCTTACACCGCCCCTTTGATCTTTGTGTTCGTCATAAGATGAGGCCCTAATACTTGATGTTCATATTTGTGGTTCTTACTTATTGCAACAACCGATGATTAAAATGATAGGGCGCCACTATACAGGTGTGCCTCGATTTCGGATGTGATCCCGGGGGCAGTGTCAGTGAGCCTTGTGATATGCACAAATACATATCTTATGCATCCTACATGGCTTGGTAACACCGTCCTTGTGATTTTTGTGTCCACTCAAAGTATGAGGCCCTAGTACTTGATGTTCATTGTTTTGGTTCTTATTTGTTGCCACAACCGATGATTAAAATGCTAGGGCGGCACTACAGGTGTGCCTTGTTTTTGGATCTGATCCTAGGGGTGGTGTTAGTGAGCCTTGTGATATACACAAATACATATATTTTGCATCCTACTTGGCTCACTAACACCATCCCTGTGATTTTCTGTGTCCACTCTAAGTATGAGACCCTAGTTCATATTTGTTGCAATGGCTTTGCATGATGATGTTCATTTTGTTGTTTTTTTAGTTTTTGTGAACATGCATGTCAACCATTTTCATTCTGTTGCATAATATACTATATGACTTGTATACACGGATGGAAAATGGTACTTGGTGTACAAAGGTTGGGTTCCAGGAGTCTACACCGAGTGGGAGGACTATCTAAAATAGGTGAACAAGTTCAGCGGCAATAGCTACAAAGGGTACGA
The DNA here is from genome assembly GCA_910589775.1 of Avena eriantha. Taxonomy (NCBI): domain Eukaryota; kingdom Viridiplantae; phylum Streptophyta; class Magnoliopsida; order Poales; family Poaceae; genus Avena; species Avena eriantha. Next base: position 438,436,840 of record OU342743.1, on the reverse strand, counting down.
GACTGGAGAGATGGTGGAAGCTAGGTGGAGAAACCATCTGCGAGATGAAGCTAGGTGGAAGAACTGCTTGGTCGTGATCCCCGTCTACATCACCGTCGTTGCGGTGCTATTGTATTTGATTGTAGTTTAGGTGAACACTTGATTTGTAATGTGATGACTAACTTGCTACTCGATCGGTTTTGAATTCTTATTAATGTGATGAAGTCTTATCACTATCATTGTGTGTATATATACATGTACAATACAGCGTATAATACCTATACAAATGTGAGCGCAACATATATAGAAATAATAATCGAAAAAATATCAGTGGCGCACCATGTGTAGGATTAGTGGCGCACGGCCGTGGGCGGCCATTATCCGTGGCGCATGGCTGGGGATGCGCCGTGAATATTTAAACTATCTGTGTGAACCCCGTGCGCCACTTTAGTGCCCCGCTAAAATCACTACTAGAAAATTGTTGTGTTTTTGTGCATTGCATCAGCATGACCGCATGCTCATGTCATCATGCCACATTGCATTTGAGCATCGTCATCATCTTGCATGGTTTGTTTAAAAACTATTTTCGAAAAGCCTGGTTTTATTTTCTAAACACCCCATCTTTATTCAAGTACAAAACCTGGATCTCCGGATTATTTTGCTTCGTCTAAAAACAGATTCTAAAAGCCTTGTTGTGTTAAATAAAAATAATTATATTATTTTTAGGGGGCAGCGGAACCAGGCCCGAATCGGCCCAGCCGGCCACCCCCAAAGACACCCAAGCCCTAATCTAAATCTACCTAGACCTGTCTAAATCCTATCCTACCCAACCAGCTAACCCTGTCCTACCCTAGCCCCACCCCACGCACACACACAACCCGCACACACACACCCACTCACGTAGCACCCCACACAGCCACCTCACGCCGCCCAATCGTAACACGCCACCTCACCCCTTCTCTCCAACCCTAACCTACCCCACTAACCTGACCCAACCCGCTGCCGCACGACACATGCATTAGCACGCATAGTGCAACTCGTACCCAACACGGTGCTCGCCACCAACCCCTGCACGCGGCCTCGTCCTCGCCAAGCCCTGCTCTCCTCGCAATCCCAACAACCGCCGCCGCCTCTTGCCTTCCTCGCTCCCGCGAGCACCCTCACCTTGCCGGTCCTCTCCCCCGCCTTCCTCACAGGCAGCCGCTGCCTATACTGCCTGCTCTGGCCGCCCGCCGACGCCCAGCGCTGCCCCCTTCCGCTGCTCCTCGTCCAACCGCAGTCGTGGGCGCCCTCTGCCCGACCTTGGCCGCGCTCGGCCCCGATGCTCCATGTCCCCGCCATCGCGGTCCTCCACCGCTCGGCCCCGGCGTATCCAGGCCCCGCCGTCGGCCTCGACCTTACCTTGCGCCCCCGCCTCGTCCCGAGCTCCGTCGCCGCCGTCATGTACTGCGTACCTCCAGCGAGCCTTGTTGCGCTGCCACCCCCCATGCGTGGCCTTCCTCCTCCTCTGCCCTGCAGTGCCGCATGCCCCTCATCGCCATCGACCCTGCTCGCTCGCCGCTCGGCCCCAAGCCTACAGAGCCATGCCCACCACTGCATCCCGAGCACCTCACGTGCGTCGTCCCGTGTTTGTTCTCCTGCCGTTCCGCTTGGTACAGGCATTTGGAGACGTGTGTGTCTGTGTTTTTTGGACAAGTCCCACTCTGTCCGTGGTGACGACTAGTACTAGTTGGGCAATAACTCGATGCAGGTGCTAGGAGAGAAGATCTACATCGACAAGATCTACATTGACAAGATCGACCCCGACGAGTGAAGTCGAGACCGTCAAGTCCTTCATCACGGAACACCATGCTCTCCTTCCCGAAACCTCGAAGCACCACACAAGACCACCGACGACCCGACCAAGATCCGAAGACCGAACCCTGGCGCGCCAAGTTCTTCGACCCCGAGGACCGATCCATCGGATGCGACAAGGCCTCCTTCTCGGAACCACCAAGTACTTCCTCTCAAACGCCAAGACCCGAACCTGAAGAACGCCAAGATCACCATGGGAACGACAAGTACTTCACCCCGGATGCCAAGACCGACCCGATACGCGCATCCGATAAGATCTTCGCGACGACAAGATCGACACCGACTAGGGCGAACCCGATGATCCTCCGACGCCAAACCAAGTCCTTCGACAACCTCCGAAGACTAATCCCGCCGAGCCCGATCTCGTCGAACCGCTCCCCGTCGAACCCTGAGTCCGAACCCCGAACCCCCCGGAACCCAAGATCTTCCGAACCAAGATGTGTGACCCTAAGCCTCTATTTTTATAATATGACATCTACCTATCGCATCATTAAATCATCATGCTTGCATACATGTCATCTGGTGGGTTGGGTTAAATAGTCGATTCACCTAAATTAAATATGGAGGCCATATGCGGACTTTTCTAGTCTTATATCGGCTCCATTTAAATTTGTGTAGCGAACCGATGCCATGTTTTTCCTTGTTAATGCAACATTTAAATTGCGGGGGTTCTAAATAACTTGAACCGTGTAATTAATTATCGGGACCCCGGTTTCGCTTAATATTGCCTAATTGCACCGCATCTGTGCCATGCCAAGCATCATATCATAAGCATGCCGGATCTTCTGCCGTAGTATTAAATATTGTATCCGGTGTTTCTTCTAGTGTTTGCTTCTTCGCAGATTAGGCCGATGAGTTGATGTGAGTATCAACAAGTTCTCCGGATATGATCCGTCGGCAGTGTTTCCCAGGCGAGCATCTCTCCCCCTTCTATCTATTTTGCATTTATAGTCTTTATTTCCTCCTATTGATCTATTGCTATCCGTGTCACGATGCTTTAGTTTCCGTACACCAGTTATATTCCGTGCAGCCTCTATATTGCCTTGGACACCTCCTATTACCTTTGTTTGGTAGATAGTTGGCCTTGCAAGTCGTAGTTGCTTGCTCAGGTGCGATCTCGTGTTGTCAAGTACCACGGTTGTTGGAATGTTGGCAGATGTTTACAGTGGAGTTGTTCATGACTTCAAATACAACTATTAAATTGATGTGATAACTAATAAAAGAGGCACCGGTGGGTTATATATGCTATTTGGTTTTTATGTCCACTTGTGTCCCGTAGGCCCCGAGTACTTGATACCTGTTCCTTGACTATTCGCACTATCCACATCCGGGAGAGTTTATGAATCCCCCTTAGCTAGAGCTTGATTCATTTCTTATTTCTTAGGGCCACAAACTAGTTTAGGGCTTTATTACTATCATGTACTTATGCCATGCTTTACTGTTTTATTTACGGTTGTGCGTGGAGCACCTGTACTGTTTTGGATCGTGACACGTTTTCGTTGTATCGACAAGCCCAGTCACACTTTCGGGTTCCTAGTCGTTTATCACCGTCCACACAAACCCTGAGTCCGTTCCGGAGCCGGCCAACTTCGTTGCGGGTAGCTTAGTGGGGTGGCCCCCTGAAATGTTTTATGAATCCTGTGATCGCTTTGTCGTGAAAGCCTCGTTGGGTTTTTATTTGGTTTTTCTGAGGTTGATCGTTGGTGTGTTGCTATTTGTGCACCCCTGCAGGGTAAATCTTTCTGAAAGCCGTGTCTGTGGTTATGGACGACTTGGAGCACAGTATCTCGATCATAGACAAGCCTAACTAAAGTAGTGTTATAAATTTGACTTAATATGTGACTAGTAATTCAGCTTCACTACAATGCAATGGATAATAAAAATGCCAACAACTGGTGGATCTGTGGTGATCTGTGTCATACTATACCTGCCTAGTAAGTATTGCAACTCCAATGGAATGTGATAAAAGTGCCAATAACTGATGGGTCTTGGGATTCCTCAGGACAATTATATCTGACTAGTAAATGTTCCAACTACAATGGAATGTTAACTAAAACTGCCCACTACTTATGCTATCAGGATGACTCAAGCTATATATCTGACTAGTAAATGTTGCGACTATAATGGAATGAGTAAAACTGCCAACTGTGTGAGTTCCTTGGTCCGACTTCCTCGTTTGGTCTCGAGGGGAGAAATACCAGGATGGGTATGTTTGGTGTTAGTATCAGGTAGGATCCGAATAGGTCTTTCTTACCCCTCTGTAATAGCCACCAGTGATACCGAGTCTCTATAGGTTGTTTAGTGCTGCTGCGCTGCCGCTTCAGTCCACCATACCTATGTAGGCGAGAGTCGCCGAATTCTAGCCTCGTCGTGTACTAGCCTCAGTACTGACGCTCCTCTTTTTCCATTGCCTTTGTCGGCACCCCCTTTTGTTTTAGCAGGTTTGTGATCGACGTTGTTAGCAGGGTTACCCTTCCAGCTTGGCCTGGGCAGGGTTATGGACTCCATTGGTTATCCTTCAGGGCTCTTGGCCCCATTTGCATCTTTTCCGTAGTCGGACGCTCTATCGTTTTCAAGGTGATTTGGATCTTTGTATATTATATCTGTATTCTTGACTCATGGAGTCGTTGTTGTATATATCTGTTCTGTGGGTCCCATCGAGGACTGTTATGTAATGGTATTACTTCGTTTTCCACCCGCACGAAAGTGCCTGGTGGGCATCCCTGAATCGTTTCTATGAGGGTTTGGCGGAAAGGGCTAAAACTTGCATAGGGCCGATTCGAGGGTGTTACAGAGTGGTATCAGAGCTCAGCAGTTGCGATACCCCACTGGTCCAGCCTGTAGGATAACCTAGCTAACGGCCGAAGTAGAGTGTCAAAGCAATTTTGCAAAATCGGTTGGATAGATCTGATTAGGTCTGCTTTTACTCCTTACCCCTCTGATGTTCTCCTCTTACCTCTGCGTGTTTTGGATCTGTTCTCTTATCTTTTCTTCGAGTCCAGGAATTCTCATGGTTGGGTTTCCATCATACCTTCACGGTGTCGCTTCCTCCTTTGGTAACGGTGCTTCTACATCCGGTTTTCATGCTATGTGAGGAATCCGTCTTCTGTTGGCCTTTTCTTTGTTCCTTGTTTGTGTCTTCCGGTGTTTTCTAACACGACGACATCATCTACGCCAGATCAGATGCAGAGCCTACATCACTTCTTTGTTCCGAACCTCGATTGTCGAGATCTTCAGTCTGATTCCGAGAAGGGTTGCACGCTTTTCTACTAAATGTGCGGAGTAATATTTTGGGTGCGTGATGGATTGGCCCCCATGCCGACTACTCAATCTATTTTCTCTCGTACATTGTAGTGGATGAGAATGCATCGTTTCTCTCTTTCTGTCGAAGTTAGTGGTGGCTTTATTCGTTGATACCTCTACCTTCGCCTTTGTTTGGGAGTGTTCTCTTGACGATCATGGACAAGGATCTTTGTTAGTGGTGTCGCGAAGATTTACACGAAGCACGAAGATTCATGTCATTAGCCTTCTTCCCTGGACCATGAGGCGGATCTCGAGGGCGAGATCCATTGTTAGTGGTGTCGAATTATAGCTCCCCGCTAAAACCACTACTAGAAAATCGCTGTGTTTTTGTGCATTGCATCAGCATGACCGCATGCTCATGTCATCATGCCACATTGCATTTGAGCATCGTCATCATCTTGCAATGGTTTGTTTAAAAACTATTTTCGAAAAGCCTGGTTTTGTTTTCTAAACGCCCCGTCTTTATTCAAATACAAAACCCGGATCTCCGGATTATTTTGCTTCGTCTAAAAACAGATTCTAAAAGCCTTGTTGTGTTAAATAAAAATAATTATATTATTTTTAGGGGGCAGCCGAACCAGGCCCGAACCGTCCTAGCCGGCCACCCCCAAAGACACCCAAGCCCTAATCTAAATCTACCTAGACCTGTATAAATCCTATACTACCCAACCAGCTAACCCTGTCCTACCCTAGCCCCACCCCACACACACCCACTCACGCAGCACCCCACACAGCCACCTCACCCCGCCCAATCGTAGAACACCACCTCACCCCTTTTCTCCAACCCTCACCTACTCCACTAACCCGACCCAACCCGCTGCCGCATGACACACGCACAGTGCGACCCGCACCCAACACGGTGCTCGCCACCAACCCCTGCACGTGGCCTCGTCCTCGCCAAGCCCTGCTCTCCTCGCAATCCGAACAACCGCCGCCGCCTCTTGCCATCTTCGCTCCCGCGAGCGCCCTCACCTTGCCGTTCCTCTCCCTCGCCTTCCTCACAGGCAGCCGCTGCCTGTACTGCCTGCTCTAGCTGTCTGCCGACGCCCAGCGTTGCCCCCTTCCGCTGCTCCTCGTCCAACCGCAGTCGTGGGCGCCCTCTGCCCCGACCTTGGCCGCGCTCGGCCCCGATGCTCCATGTCCCTGCCGTCGCGGTCCTCCACCGCTCGGCCCCGGCGTTGCCAGGCCCCGCCGTCGGCCTCGACCTTACCTCGCGCCCCCGCCTCGGCCCGAGCTCCGTCGCCGCCGTCCTGTACCGCGTACCTCCAGCGAGCCTTTCTGCGCTGCCATCCCCCATGCGTGGCCTTCCTCCTCCTCTGCCCTACAGTGCCGCATGCCCCTCATCGCCATCGACCCTGCTCGCCCGCCGCTCGGCCCCAAGCCTACAGAGCCATGCCCACCACTACATCTCGAGCACCTCACGTGCGTAGTCCCGTGTTTGTTCTCCTGCCGTTCCGCTTGGTACAGGCATTTGGAGACATGTGTATCCATGTTTTTTGGAGAAGTCCCACTCTGGCCACGGTGACGAGTAGTACTAGTTGGGCAATAACTCGATGCAGATGCTAGGAGAGAAGATCTACATCGACAAGATCTACATTGACAAGATCGACCCCGACGAGTGAAGTCGAGACCGTCAAGTCCTTCATCACGGAACACCATGCTCTACTTCCCGGAACCTCGAAGCACCACACAAGACCACCGACGACCCGACCAAGATCCGAAGACCGAACCCTGGCGCGCCAAGTTCTTCGACCCCGAGGACCGATCCATCGGATGCGACAAGGACTCCTTCTCGGAACCACCAAGTACTTCCTCTCAAACGCCAAGACCCGAACCTGAAGAACACCAAGATCGCCACGGGAACAACAAGTACTTCACCCCGGATGCCAAGACCGACTTGGTACGCGGATCCGACAAGATCTTCGTGACGACAAGATCGACACCGACCAGGGCGAACCTGATGATCCTTCGACGCCAAACCAAGTCCTTCGACAACCTCCGAAGACTGATCCCGCCGAGCCTGATCTCGTCGAACCGCTCCCCGTCGAACCCTGAGTCCGAACCCCGAACCCCCCGGAACACAAGATCTTCCGAACCCAGATGTGTGACCCTAAGCCTCTATTTTTATAATATGATATCTACCTCTCGCATCATTAAATCAGCATGCTTGCATACATGTCATCTGGTGGGTTGGGTTAAATAGTTGATTCACCTAAATTAAATATGGAGGCCATATGCGGACTTTTCTAGTCTTATATCGGCTCCATTTAAATTTGCGTAGCGAACCGATGTCATGTTTTTCCTTGTTAATGCAACATTTAAATTGCGGGGGTTCTAAATAACTTGAACCGTGTAATTAATTATCGGGTGCCCGCTTCCGCTTAATATTGTCTGATTGCACCGCATCTGTGCCATGCCAAGCATCATATCATAAGCATGCCGGATCTTCTGCCGTAGTATTAAATATTGTATCCGGTGTTTCTTCTAGTGTTTGCTTCTTCGCAGATTAGGCCGATGAGTTGATGTGAGTATCAACAAGTTCTCCGGATATGATCCGTCGGCAGTGTTTCCCAGGCGAGCATCTCTCCCCCTTCTATCTATTTTGCATTTATAGTCTTTATTTCCTCCTATTGATCTATTGCTATTCGTGTCACGATGCTTTAGTTTCCGTACACCAGTTATATTCCGTGCAGCCTCTATATTGCCTTGGACACATCCTATTACCTTTGTTTGGTAGATAGTTGGCCTTGCAAGTCGTAGTTGCTTGCTCAGGTGCGATCTCGTGTTGTCAAGTACCACGGTTGTTGGAATGTTGGCAGATGTTTACAGTGGAGTTGTTCATGACTTCAAATACAACTATTAAATTGATGTGATAACTAATAAAAGAGGCACCGGTGGGTTATATATGCTATTTGGTTTTTATGTCCACTTGTGTCCCGTAGGCCCCGAGTACTTGATACCTGTTCCTTGACTATTCGCACTATCCACATCCGGGAGAGTTTATGAATCCCCCTTAGCTAGAGCTTGATTCATTTCTTATTTCTTAGGGCCACAAACTAGTTTAGGGCTTTATTACTATCATGTACTTATGCCATGCTTTACTGTTTTATTTACGGTTGTGCGTGGAGCACCTGTACTGTTTTGGATCGTGACACGTTTTCGCTGTATCGACAAGCCCAATCACACTTTCGGGTTTCCAGTCGTTTATCGCCGTCCACACAAACCCTGGGTGCGTTCCGGAGCCGGCCAACTTCGTTGCGGGTAGCTTAGTGGGGTGGCCCCCTAAATGTTTTATGAATCCTGTGATCGCTTTGTCGTGAAAGCCTCGTTGGGTTTTGATTTGGTTTTTCCGAGGTTGATCGTGTGTGTGTTGCTATTTGTGCATCCCTGCAGGGTAAATCTTTCTGAAAGCCGTGTCCGCGGTTATTGACGACTTGGAGCATAGTATCTCGATCATAGACAAGCCTAACTAAAGTAGTGTTATAAATTTGACTTAATATGTGACTAGTAATTCAGCTTCACTACAATGGAATGGATAATAAAAATGTCAACAACTGGTGGATCTGTGGTGATCTGTGTCATACTATACCTACCTAGTAAGTATTACAACTCCAATAGAATGTGATAAAAGTGCCAACAACTGCTGGGTCTTGGGATTCCTCAGGACAATTATATCTAACTAGTAAATATTCCAACTACAACGGAATGTTAACTAAAACTGCCCACTACTTATGCTATCAGGATGACTCAAGCTATATATCTGACTAGTAAATGCTGCGACTATAACGGAATGAGTAAAACTGCCAACTGTGTGAGTTTCTTGGTCTGACTTCCTCGTTTGGTATCGAGGGGGGAAATACCAGGATGTGTATGTTTGGTGTTAGTATCAGGTAGGATCCGAATAGGTCTTTCTTACCCCTCTCTAATAGCCACAAGTGATACCGAGTCTCTATAGGTTGTTCAGTGCCGCTGCGCTGTCGCTTCAGTCCACCATACCTATGTAGGCGAGAGCCGCCGAATTATAGTCTCGCCGTGTACTGGCCTCAGTACTGACGCTCCTCTTTTTCCTTTGCCTTTGTCGGCACTCCCTTTTATTTTAGCAGGTTTGAGATCGACGTCGTTAGCAGGGTTACCCTTCCGGCTTGGCCTGGGCAGGGTTATGTACGCCATTGCTTATCCTTCACGGCTCTTAGCCCCATTTGCATCTTGTCCGTAGTCGGAAGCTTTATCGTTTCCAAGGTTATTTGGATCTTTGTATATTATATTTTATTTTTGACTCATGGAGTCGTCGTTGTATATATCTGTTCTGTGGGTCCCATCGAGAACTGTTGTGTACTGGTATTACTTCGTTTTCCACCCGCACGAAAGTGCCTGGTGGACGTCCTTGAATCGTTTCTATGCAAGTTTGACAGAAAGGGCTAAAACTTGCATAGGGCCGATTCGAGGGTGTTACAGCCACCGATAAAAATTATCACTAGCATGATGACAATAACGCACAGGCCATGCGCCAAGGATAGAATACGTTGTGCGCCACTAATAAGATTTTCTATAGTAGTGTCTAGAGCGGGTGGCGTCGATGGACGTGACGCTACCTTATTGCAGGTATCTCCGTGGAGTTTTCTTAGCCATCGTGGTGCAAATGGTTTGTGCCGGATGTGCAGGGTGGCTCGGAGGCCAAGGGTGGTGGATGTAAGGGTAGTGGTTATATGTCAAGGCAGCAGTCGCTAGCCACTATGTAGCAATGGTCCCATGGTGCAAGACCCGAGTCTAGAATGGTTTTGGGTGGCGACCTAGAATTGCACGAGAAGCAGCTCGTCAACCCAGCTGGTTCTTCTTCGGCAATGAGAAGTTCAATATGATGGCTACGTCCGGACTACAGCAAATTTCGACTAGGATGAAAGTGGACAGTCCAACGGAGTAGCCATACAGTCCGCTAGATGCCTATGTAAGCGCATGCAAGTTAGGAAATGATACATGATTAGATGAAAATAAAGATTAGGAAAATGAGGCGGATATGTCGTAATGGTTTGGTGCACGTCCACCTACATCTATAATTTCGAAGCACTAGTAGAAAATGGACATTCTGTATGGATAGTCACGGCCATGTTTGGCCTTGGGACTAGTGTGAGCATTAGTTCGGGTTCCAACGGTTAGGACGCCGCATGGACATGACCAGCTTTAATTCCTGGTCAAACATGACCTTTATTCCCGGTTGAAGATACCAATCGAGACTAAAAGGGTTGCGGCAGGCTGCGGCCGGTGCGAGCCCATTTAGTTCCGGTCGGCGTCTTCAACCGGGACTAAAGATAGACCTTTGAAATATGTATACGAATATGTATATGAAAGATGGGATCTTCTGTGGTAACCCAAAAATAGCGGGCGGTCCAAAAATATGTATACGAATACTTGTTTGAAATGAAAAAAATGAATGGAAAACTCAAAATGAAATATAATTGAATGGAAAACACAAAAATAAAAGTTCTCCAATGCTCGACCGCACTCGACATGCGGAGGCTCTTAGTCCCGGTTGGTAACAACCGGGACTAAAGATCCTTCAGCCCTGGACTCAACCGCAGCCACGTGGAGGCTTTAGTTCTGATTTGTGGACAACCATGATGAAATAACGGGGTTTTAGTCCCAATTTTGTAGTCCTAGTTGGATAACCGGGACCTAGCCCGGTCCCAACCTGGACCAGGTGACCTTTTTGTACTAGTGATAGGCTCAAAAAAAGGTGAACGCTACGTGTCCCCTGGAGGATAACTCGCCCCGATCCCCCGGGTCCTTCGGTCGCCACGTGCCCCTAAAAACAGATCGGAATCCCGCTTTTGCTACAAACGGTCTCATTTTTTGCTACAAATTGTCCTGCTTTTGCTACACGTAGCAAAAAATCGCCCACGAGACAAAAAATAAAAAAGACAGATCTCGCTGGAGACCTCGCCGGAGTTTCGCCGGACACTCTGTAGCAAAAGGTTTTTTCTAATGTAGCAAAACTGACTTCGCCGGAGACTTTCGCCGGGATACCTCATAGCAGAAATTTTACACTATTGTAGCAAAACCACAAAACGGTGGTAGCAAAAAAAAATATAATAATGTAGCAAAAAAAGACCTCGCTAGACACTTTGTAGCAAAATCTGGCTTGCCGGAGACTTTCGCCAGGAGACCATGTAGTAGAAATTTGACACTATGGTTGTAAAACCACAAAACGGTGGTAGCAAAGAAAATATGATAATGTAGCAAAAGAAGACCTCGCCGGAGACTTCCGCCGGGAGACCTCGCTAGACATGTCATAGCAAGGTCCCACACCCATGGTAGCAAACAACGCTCCCTCTTGTAGCAAAGCGTAGTCGTCATTATAGCAAGCGTCGCCGCCATGTGTAGCAAAGCAACACCGTTATGGTAGCAATCGCTGCAGCCGGCCAGCATGTAGCAGGGGTGGCACGGGGCTGTAGCGGCGGAGAGGAGCGGGTGCGGTGGCCCAAGGTGGGCAAAGCTCGGAGGGGGCGAGGCAGGAGAAGGAGATTGGGGTTTGGTTGCCTAAGTTCATCGAAGATCGGGGCGAGCACGGCTGAGGTCAGACCTACTCCATGGCTCCATGATTTGTGTCCATGGCAGGGCGAGGACGCTGGAGATGGGGAGGAAGGGTGGTAAGGGAGAAGTCCGAGGAAGCCATCATCCGCGACAGCGCACCGGCGAGGTGCAGCCGGGACGCTCCGGCGAGGTGCATGCGGCGAAGCGGTGTGGCGTTGCGGCAGAGAAGGACGGCGACGTGGGGCTGTAGGGCAAGGCGCGCATGGCTGCAGCAACGGAGAAGGGCGGCAACGGGGGCTGTAGGGCAAGGGCACGAGCGGCTGCAGCAGCGAGCGAGCACGAGGGCGAGTGGAGCGGCAGTTGCGCGGGCTGCAACGCGAGCAGCGTAGCGACCCGGGGATTGATTGGTGCGATACCCCTGGGGAGATGTATCATTTCCCCCAAAAAAAATGAAATTGAAATACAATTTGGCTGGCGGTACCTCCTCTCGCTGCAAGTGCACTCGTAAATTCACAGTTAACCTGCTACACACACGTACGATGCCAGTATCAAACCGTCCCTGGGTTGCATCGAAGAGCAGCTGACCACCAAATCTCAGCATCGTCCAGGGGTCGGACTAGAAAGGATCGTGTCTGCAGCAGTTTCCAATAACGAAACCGAGCGCTGGCGACGCCCGCGCCTGCATCCATTTCACCTCCCTGATGGGCATTGGAGATTGCAACAGATGCATGTAACGTTCGCAGTAACCCCGTGTGCACCAACGACATCTTCGAGAAGCTCCGTCACGAGAAATTTTTCCTAACCTTTTCTCCAATACTGTTAGAAAAGATGGAGTCTTTCACGAGCTTGTAGGGAAATTTTTCTGAGGCGGAGCTTGTGAAGATGTCGTAGGGCGTGTGCACCAACGACATCTTCGAGAAGCTCCGCCACGGGAGATTTTTCAACCCTTTCCCCAACACTGTTAGAGGAGATGGAGTCTTTCACGGGCTTGTAGGGAAAAAATTTCGAGGCGGAGCTTCTGAAGATGCCGTAGGGCGTGTTCACCAACGACGTCTTCAAGAAGCTCCGCCACGGGAGATTTCCCAACCCTCTATCCATGAGGATGAAACTCTCTTTACCTATGTTGGCTTGTTGAGCTGTTGTACCATCGCCGCCATCTGACTATAGGCGTTCTATTAAAATGTCGTATGACGATATGGTGGAGGTGAAAAAACCCGATAAATCGGTAGTCTCGGGTATAAAAATGAAACAAGTGTACCAGCTCGGAGAACAACCCGTTCAATCGGTCCCCCCTCTCAAGGTGTTTGACGAGAAGGCCGTTCAAAGTTCTCGACAAAACACAACCGATTACCCCATCGCTGAAGTAGCATATAAATTTGTTCAAGGGAAAGATTTGGTCGAGAATATCAGGTCGGTACCAACAAGTATGTGTAATTTGCATGTGTGGTATACCAATGCCACAAAGAGAGGGATCGAGGCTATCATGGTGCGAGTTAAGGATGAGCACTACTTCCAAGAATACTCTGTGAGCGTTGACTTCTATGAACTTTTTCAGTTATACAATCTCCGGGCCCTCGACAAATCTATCATCAGTTGTTATTGTTTGTAAGTGATTTATTAATGTAATTTGAGAAGTCTTTAGCTCAGCTCGTTCATTGTCTGCAAATTATCCTCTATTTAATCTTTTGTGCACTATATTATGCAGATCGAAGAAGCTCAAATGCAAAAGGGATGAAATCACGGACATTGGGTTCATTGACCCAGATACAATGCATGAAAAAACCACAGAAGATCCCATCTATAACAAGGATACACTGGAGACTTTGCTAAGGCTTTTGAAGCGACAACGTGACAAAAAGATAATACTTTGGCCTTATAACTTCAAGTGAGTGTTACTGTCTTATAACACATTCTATTTTTCTCACCATATGTTAAAATTTTAACTGATGACTTATATCTATGACACTCATATTTAAACGTGCGCAGGTTTCACTTTATTCTTATCGTCATTAAAATGTATGATGAAGAAGTTGAAGTCTTTGACTCACTAACCAAAGAGCCTATACTATACAAGACGTCTTTTGATATGCTCAAAAAGTAATTTTATATCTTATCGGTTTTTTCGTTAATTTCCTGATATCAACAAATTGATAACTCTTTTATGCATTTGCTTTTGTCGGGCAGCGTATGGAAAAAAATTCATCGAGGAAGATCTGGCCGGTGGATGGAAACAGAAGCTGATATGGCGTGCGAGCAAAGTAAGTAGTACTACCTAGGTCCACACACCTTTATCATACGTGATTATTGTTTGATTGAATTATATTCTTGTATAGAAATGCGCGAAACAACCAAAGGGGACTAATCTATGTGGATACTATGTTTGCGAAAACATCCACAAGATTGTCAGCGAGATAATGAATAATCAAAGAAATAGAGAGGTACGAAAACAATATTCACAAATTTATTTTGTTACCATAACTTGTGCTGAGTTTCAGTCATAATTGTTTGATTGTGATTTTGATATATATACATATATACACACATAGCTCATGTATTCATTTGTATCTCATTCTTTTACAGTTGGCAAGAAAGCGGGACAGGATCTCAATCGAGCACCGCTTCAAAGTAATTGGCGAGGAATTAGCGGGATTTTTCCTTCGGGACATCATACCTAACTTCGTAGAGTACCACTATGAATGAAGATCTACATGTAATATATAGTTTGACTCGGAGAGTACCATTATGCTACATGTAATAGATAGTATGCCTCGGAGAGTACCACTATGTATGAAGATCGATCTTCATGCATGTACTACTTAATTTTGCGATCTTATGCAATTACATGTGTTATATTATATGCACCAAGTTGATATGCATCACCTAGATCTTCATGTACTACCTAAACCCAAACGTGTTTCTGGCGCATCGACGCGATCCTCGTACGATGAAATGGTCTGATACCCCTAAACCCCTCCTAAAACCCTAAACCCTGGATTCTCTGCCACGTCAGATATTTATGCACTTTCTCTATCGCGGTAGCCGACCTTTGGTACCGGTTCATGTTACAAACCGGTACCAAAGGTCCCTAGCCCTGCGGTCTACTGGGTGTCCACGTGGAGGCCCCTTTAATACCGGTTCGTAAGGAACCGGTACCAAAGGGGGGGGCTTTTGTCCCGAATCTGTTGTACCTGTTGCATTTCCGGTACAAAAGGGCTTCTGGAATCGGTATTGATGCCCATTTTTCTACTAGTGTATGTTTGTGGCGATATGATACTACGGCCATAGTCCGCATCATAATTACCCTTGCTTGTTACTAGTTCTAAACTTCAGTTATGAAGTGTGTTGTTGCTCTTAGAGTTGTAACCTGAATCGTCTTAGGTCCTGCTATTTTGCTCTGAATTGTGCTTATTGCACACTATTTTTATTCTTCAGTGTTTTTTAACGGGATGGACCCGAAGGCCTGAAAGCTTTCATTAAGGAAAATAACTCCCTTGATCGTCCAGGTCGACCGCACGCGCTCCACTCATTTTAGCTGTCGCTTTCACCGTGGGCCCCACATCTTATCTCTTCTAATCTTATCACCTTTCTTTCTCCCCCATTAATAAGGTCATGGAAAGTTAAACCGGGAGCCAATCCAGCTACTCACCCAGTCGCCGCCGCTGCGTTCCGCCCGACCGTCACCTTGCGCTACAGTCTTCCACTCTCTCACCGTTAGGGGCCTTGTGCGCCAGAGCCAGGCCATGTGGAGCCGTTGGCCAACCTGCTCCACAGAAAGTGGGGGTCGTTGCAAGTTACACGGGGCCTGGTTTTCCGGTGTCGATTCATTCTCTTGAGCCTCCTCCCACCGTCGTGCCCGGTCCTTCTCCCTCGACGACCCCATCGTCCTACGCCTCCGATCGAGGTGCCGCGTGCGGAACTCCAGCTACTTCTGCAGGCAGCCATTAAGGCCGAACTAGCGAGGCCATCGTGACTATGACGAGGATGGCCGTGTAGGATGCCGCCTCCCTACCTCCCTGGCGCCCTAGACTATCCTCGTTGGAGATGCCGGCCTCCCCGGTAGTCGTAGTTGCTACCGACGGCCGACGTCACTGCACCAAGGTGTACGAGGGGCTGCTAGCCATGGCTAATGTTGTTAAAACCTATAAGGGGATGAATTTTTGCTACCGACAGCCGGTGTCACCGTTACCGACGGCCAATGGATTAGCTACAGTCGTTCTCCTTTTTTTGCTACGACATCTAGTGAGGTCTCCGACGAGGTGCATAGAAAAGTCTCTAGCGAAGTAGGTTTTTGCTACATTATCAAAAAAAAATTGCTACCACCGTTTACTGGGTTTGCTACAATAGATTAATATTTTTGTTACATCGTCTCTAGTGAGGTTTTTTCGTGCGAGTTTCTGGGCCGAACTGGTTTTTTTGCTACTGCAACAAAAGCGTGACTTTTTTTGCTACTACAACAAAAGTGGGTTTGGGATAGTTTTTGTATTTTCTGGACCGAACCGTGTTTTGCTAGTGCAACAAAAGCGGGATTAGCAAAAGCGGGATTTGGGGCAATTTTGGGGGACACGTGTCGCGCAGGGGACCAGGACGACGGGAACTCCCCATCGTTTGGGAGAAGCCTAGCACGCGCCTTTCACTTATCAAAGCGGTGTTGCAAAGATACATCCAAGCCCCTACAAAAAGGAAAATCAGAGATAAGGCTAACACTTTTACATAGAAGACCCTAGAAAAAGGATGGAAAACGTGATCCGATCCTTGGGCATCTCCAACGCATCTAGTAGACCAAGTAGCATGGGATCGACGTTACCGCTGGGGAACTTGCCACTCGGGCGGTGTCAGCCATGCTTTCCATGCCGTGGTCAAAGAAGATCCTCTGAAATGGCACGCCGGCCTGGAGGAAGAAGCTCGGTCTAAGAATGCTTTCGAGCCTGGAGCAGCTCCATGCACCATGGATAGCTGTGATGGAACTCGTCGGTTGTTGCTTGGGGACTCCAGAATTCGTAGCTTCCTGGGCGGTGCTCGCCATCACACCCAGGCGACCAGGTAGCCCCAACCCTCTTGCCAGCAAGATGACACTCCTAGGGAACAACAAGCCAATGACCCCATCCTTGTACTCTGTAGCCGGGCAGCAAGAGTAGCAGCTGATACCCTTCCCCTCGCCTCCATGGCCAGCTGGAAGAGAAGTGGTAGCTCTATGCCAATGAAGCTGCAAAGCAAAGCAACCAGCCAAACCCCAGCCAAACCAAAGGTTTGACTGGTGGCGAGCTTATTTAAGGGCGGCGCCATGGTGAATATGAACAACACCTGAAGGCACCACGCCCATGCCGCTACCATGAGCACCAACACCTTCCTGTCGTCGCTGCTCGCAAACGACGGAGGCACTCCGCCCGACAAGAGTGGTTTTTTTTTTGTTTTGGGTATAGCAGGACTTGAACCTGCGGCCATAAGGTTAGAAGCCCAATGCTCTACCAACTGAGCTATACACCCGATTTTACAAGAAGGCCTGGTGCGGAAAAGAAAAGAGGGTGGCCTGGTCCCTTTTCTTCTTATCATATCACAAGGGAGCGACTCTGTATGGGGTAGGCGCCAAACTCCACTAAGGGGAAAACTAAACCTAGCCTACTACTACCACCTACGCCGGCGCCTCTCCTTTGCCATCTCTAGGTGGCAACGCTGCCGGAGAGGGTTCGGGATTCACCCAACCACCCGTTTTAGACTCTCAAACTACTATAGCAACACACGAGAGAGGAGAAGGGGGAAAAGTTGAATTATTCTTCTGTGTGTTGGACTGTTGGTACATGTTTTGGGAAGAAATCCTATTAGACCTGGATTGTATGACCCCGATGGCTCGACCAACTCTGCCATGCGACACTTGGGACGTGTTTGGTAGGTGGGGTGAACCCAGAAATTCCCAACCCAGCCTACCATTTGTTGTTTGTTAGATCGGTTCGGATGTGTTGAGCAGTGCCCGTCTCGTACGAAAAAAGCCCCTCAGCCCTGCCGAGTTGGGAAGCTCAAATCGAGCTTCACAACTGGGCAGTGCTGAGTCTGCCCCGCGTGTCTGCTCCAGCACGATAGGGGTCAGACGCCCGCACCCTCACTTCCCCCTTCCCCGCACCATGTGCTCTCCTCCCTGTGCTGCTTCTCGATGGGCCGCGTCGCTCCTCTACAGCGACTACCATCCACGGGGATGGGTCCCCTCCTGCCTGCCGCGACTTCCGGCCGCCGGCAGCTCACCAGGCTCTAATTCCCCTGCGGCAGGATTCGCTGATCGAATCGGAGCGGCCAGCGGTGGTGGCGGTTGCGTGTGGCAGCGACGCACGGAGGCAACGGAGCAGGCGGCGGCGCTGGGTAGGAGGTGCTCTTCCTTGACACGGTGCTCACGCGGAGGTGAAGCGGTGCTCGCGCGGAGGCGAAGCTCTCCCTTGACGTGGAGGTGACGAGGGGCTCACGCGGAGGCGGAGCTCTACCTCGACGCGGAGGTGACGCGGTGCTCGCGCAGAGCGGCGCTCTCCCTCGACGCGGTGCTCGAGCCGCATATGCGTCCAGGACACGGAGATCGCCCGGCCGACCCGGAGCTCGTCCTCGACGCGGGGTTCGCCTGGCCGACACGGCGCGCGGAGGCAGGGAGCGTAGCGGTGGCTTGCCGCCGCCGGCACCGGAGCCCAAGCCGAGCCTCACAAGGACCCGATTGCTTTTTTGTTTTATATTCGGGGACCCGATTGCTTTTTAATTTTGGTATGGCATGGCTCAACTTGTACAACCTACCAAACAGGATCTCATTTGAGCACGTCTCAGCTCATACAACCTACCAAACATAGCAAATAAAATACACTTGTATGTAGTGGGCAGTGATGGACTCAGCTTGTATGAGCTGAGATAAGCCACCCGGGCTACCAAACACACTCTTGGTATTCCGAATCTCCAAGCGCACAGCTGAACTAATCCCTTTAATTTCTAATTCCTAATCCTTGAAGAACTACAACTAAATCCCCATTCCAAATGCTAAACCCGTTTCTCACTGTAACGAAAGTCTGATTCCCAATCATTGAAGAACTGCAACCAAATCCTGATTCCAAATCGCGGATGAACTACAACTAAATCCCGATTCCAAATCACAGAAGAATTGAGCTTGGCAAGTGCGTAGCTCCGGCAAGATCCTAGACATTGCGGCGAGATGGCCATTTGAGCAATAAACCAAAACAGAGCATCAGAGTAAGTCTAGTTCACATGTGCAACAACACGATTAGCTTGGCCTAACAGGCAGGGTCAATCATATGGGGCCGTCTCCTGGTGCCTGGTGGTGCCGGAATGGTGTCTAGGAGGGTGGCCACGGTTGGAGCGCTGGTGGTACCTCGCCGCAGAGGGCCGCCGGGGGAGAGCACTGAGCATCACTAGAATAGTGGAACCGGAACCCAACAAGCAGGCGAATCGCACGGTAGAGTTGGTCCACCCATTGGGGCCATCGGGTCATACAACCCAGGTAGTATAAGATTTATTTCCCATGTTTCGAGCAATCTCGGCATTCATCTACTCGACTCGTCTTTTTTATCCTGGGGAAACATGTGTTTCCTGCCCTCGTAGACCCGTCCCATCCAGGTTTTCCTCATCATGGGAGTCCGACTTTGGATAGAATGGACGTGTCCTTTGTACAGCGCCAGCCTACCGATCCTGAGGCTGGGCGAAACTTTCTAGCCCTTGATGTACACTAGGGAATGTGTCGCGGCGACACATCACGCCTGGCCGCGTTATATAGTTGGTCAAAAGTCCTTTTGGAGATTATTCATACCTCCGATCCAAATTAATTGACTCAAGTTTTTCTAAATTCGGATGTATCTAATACTAAAACATGTCTAGATACATCCGAATATAGACAATCTGAGTCAATTAATTTGGATCGGAGGGAGTATGTAATTTAGTAAAATGTGTTATCCCAATGTTAGCCTGGAAGATAGTTGTACCGTCTTTCCCGATGAATAAGGCGAAGAAAGGTGAAATTATTGTCAAAGAATTAAAAGGGTCAAAAAAATCTGAATTACTTATGGAGAATTCCGGCACAAAAGTTACTAATAATCGAAATATTACTGATAGGTAGTTACATGAGGAAATTATGGCCGGGAATGTGTGTCGTAAAGTTACAACTATTGTTGAATTATACAGTGAGAGAATCACTCACCGTCAAGGAGTTATCCTGTAATAACTACCAACCGGGAATTATAGCCGAGAGAATATGTTCAAAATTATTGTCGAAGAATGGCATAGAAATGCAAAAAAATACTACGGAAGAACAACGGTGGGGAAAGTACTCACCTCTAAGGAGTCACCGTTGGATAACTATAGACAGAAAATTATGACGACAAATTGTGTGAAAAAATTATCAGCCAAAGTATGAGGAAAACAAAAAAACTTAGGAAAACTGACGTGGAAAGTACTGCCAGAGTTACTGGTAGAAAAGAATATCTACGCCGAAAAATTACGATAAAATACCAGTCTAGTCCCAAAAGTTACTGCACGGAAATTACCGTTCGTGCAATGCCAAGAAAAGGCTGTCGAGGAGTTACATCGATAATTACGTAGCGTCAGGTAGCATCGGGAAATATTGCTGCAATTACCGTGTAAAATTACACTCGGGGATATTATAGGTCGCGAGCCCATTGGCCAAAGTGGAAATCAACGGTACCAGAACTAGTTCGTTGGATCAAAGCAACGCGTAGCTCACTGTTCATCTGCCACGAACAGTATCGCACATGGCCGTGGCGCTCTTTTTTAGAGTATGCTAATGGCGTACCTTAATTTTATAGAAAGCATATTTCTTAGTACAAGATGATTACCACTTGCTTCAAGCAACAAGTATAATACTCGACTCCTTCACCAACATAACAACTATAATAAATAAGAGCCTGTCCTAAACTATTCAACAAAGCCACGTCATGATCGGCGCCAAACACCTCCGAAGATTGAAGCATCATGTTGACACTCCTCGCCGACGAACCGTCCATCAAGAAGACGAGATGGCGGGCCTTGGAGGGTCTCGAGAAAGGCACGCGTCTTGGATTTGCTGACAATGGTGTGCATAGCGGCTCTGAAAGATGGCTCTTGGACAACAACAAACACCTTGGTAAGGGCAACTAGAAACTCTACAATGTGTCTCTAAACATGATGCTCCCAACAGAGTGACGACATTGAGGATGCCGCCATCGCGCCGATCCAACTCCGTACCTAGGCTTTCGCACGGAGAGCTCTACTGGACGTGGCAAGAAAAATTGAAGGGTCGACTCACCTCAGCGACACCTCCAAGGAGGGGAATGACACCCACGGGTGTCGTCGCCGCTGGCACCAACTAGGCAGGCAAGACTCTCGTCTGAAAAGCCAAACCTTCCTTCCCACCCAGCAGATTGGAGCAGCCATACGAGTTGTACACATCGTCGCTCCCACAGCACTTCAGTAATGTCATGGTCCTCCCGGGACCTACACGACGAGAGCAGTCTCCCCGCAGCAAACTGGCAGAGGAACTGCAGCCTCTACTCTCTCATGGGGCAGGATCACAAGGTCGTCACCTCTCCCGGCGACATCCGTGCGATGCTCCCAGCCCCGAAAGCCCAGATCAGGGCCGTGGAGGCCCAAATCAGGCCTGCCCTGCACCTCCCATCACACATACGCCACAAGGACAAGAAGCGCACGCAGCCAACACGAAGGCTGGTCGGCCGCTGCGCGCCAGGACCCTCCTGGACGACTTCCTTGCTGCCACCTCCCTTGCCGCGAGCTCGCGCCGCCACATCCAGGTCGCACCGCCACGCCCCCTACGCTTCACCATCGCTGCCATCCCCACCAAGAACCCCACGCGCCTTGATATATAGAGGTATATGTATGTAATGGATATATCGCTCAAAATCCAGGACTTATATCATCTCCAACATGCGTTCAAAAACATAGCCACGCGTTAAAAACTGTTATTTTGGGCTCACACATGGAGGAAATCAACAACATCATCATACTCATATGGATGGACTAAAAGTGCAAAGGTAAATCAATTGCAAACCTACAATTGTATTTGGAATTACAACAACATCTAATGAATGAGAGAGAGGATGATGGTGTTGAAGGATATGAAGTGGTTGATGATGAAGGGGAAGATGTGTTGTCCTCCGATGATCCGTGTAGCAGCAATGATTTTCCCTTCTCCAAGTTACTCGTCAAGATCTCTTCTTGGCATTGTGATTTGTCGTTGGAGGTGTCTGTGAATGTACGATCTCAGATCTAGCTTCACGTGTCGAGAGTATTTGATGAGGCGGATGTCTTGGCTGACAGTACAGCCAGATGGTACGGTCAAGCTCCGCCCATATCGCAGGTCGTTAAGCTTCCAGTAGCTTCTCCTGGCATCCTCTCTTCTCCTAGGCGCATGGAAAATCATTTAAATTACATTTATCACTTAGAAAATATTGTATTATTACATAACATGACAATCTCAATTGATATATTCACAAAATACTTTGTAATTTCGGATACTATTGAAACAAGGGTAAAAGGTGCGCGCAAGCACCGTAAGATATCAAAATCATAAATCTACTTATGAAAAAACATAAGATAAAAAATGCTTCAAAAATTGACTCAGCACGACACCTTGGACTTGGCGTCATGCTGGTAGGCGCATGATGGAAATCAAGGCGCGGCGCATGATGGTGATCAAGGCGCAGGGCATGAAAGACCATATCATATCACACACATTATGAATTGCATGTTATGTTAATCCCTTAAACATATTATTTTGCTTGCTTATATTAGATATGCGACGGTATCAATTATAAGATGATCCCTAATTAATACCAACATCAGTGTTCTCCTTAAAGTGTGTACCACCAAGAAAGTCCATCGTTATGGAACAGGCCATGATGATTCGGTGCAAATATATCGACATTCGCATACGGTAGGTGCAAGCCATGTATGCACTATGAATAAACTTATGTTAAATTGGCGAGCCTAGCATGTACAGACATGGCCCCAGAACATAGGAAGATCAAAAGATCGGGCTCAAGGAGATATGCCCTAGAGGCAAATAATAAATATGTTGTTATTGTCATATCTCAATTAGTTCATAATAGTTTCATATTATGCTATAACTGTATCAAGTGGAAATATTGGTACAGCTGTGGTATGGATACAAACCAAGTCTCTAGTTACCTCTAGCGAACCAGCTCATTGATCATGAGGATGATCTAGGGTTTCAAGATCATGGGCATTTATGCCAATTGACAATAAGGTCATATCATTGGTTGAATGATGTCATAGGAAAACACCTAACAGTTGTATCACCATTAATGATAAACTAAGGAAACCTCGCAACCTAATCCTTAGACTGTGAGATAATGCAAATCACCGTTTTAGAGGGAGCTTAGATGGTATCAAGTATCATCTCATGATAGGGTGATCAAAAAAGTGCTACTCAGGTTTCCCAAAGGGGCGTGTACAGGAGTACACATCAAGACTAGGATTTGCCAATCCATGTAACAGATAGATACATGTGGCCATCTCGGTGACATTGCATTAACGAAGCTTGCAAGAATTTGACTAGGTCATGGAATGCAACGACATGGGAACAAGAAAACATGTTTTTCGATAAAGAGATCAAACGAAGGTATGGAGATATTGTAGATAAAATCTTGGATGAACTAGGTATCAAGTGTCAAAGGGAATGGGAGAAGACATTTACAGCTCAAACCACATTATCATCGTGGAATGCACAGGGGTCATATGGGCATCCTGGTCCCTCTATTGATCATTGATGGAGATCATGTCTATGCCATTCCCGAGCCGTGGGGAAATACACTTAAGGGTACGATGATCTAGAGATCCTTTGTAAGTTGGAATCATCATATGGAAGAGAAAAGGAAACCAGAAAAGTTCCGTGAGAGAACCGGAATTGTTCCAAGAAAGTTCTGAAGTTGTTCAAAGGAAATCGAAAGGGAACCAAAAGGTGTTTCGTGTCAAATCAGATTTTGTTTTATGTATTTACATGTTAATTAATGTAACTAATATTAAATATAATATTAAAATCTAATTTGAAGGGGTATTCCACTAATGGGCCAAACTTCCTAGGTACAAAGGGCCCATGAGGGAATTTGCAAGAGGGAAGGGCCAAGCCCATGCGCCTAGGGATTGGGGGGCGACTAGGGCTGCCTGCTCCCTTGTCCGGCGGCTAGGGTTAGGGTTTGGGGTGCCCTAGGGCTGCCTCCGACCCTTGGCCACCGCGTGGATGACTTGGGGGGAGGGGCAAGCATGCCCCCTTGATGGCTCTGATTTTGCCATCTTCCACTTTGTTTAAACATTGTTTTTGGTCAAGAAATTGCTAAATAATATCTCAACCTTGCTACTAATGAATAATAATTGAAAAGATATGTAAATCCCTTCTTTGATTTATGTTGTGCAGGAAATCACTGCTTTTAAGGCAAAATAAGGAGTCATAATGAAGGATTTTGAGGAAGTACACACGACCAAGTAATTAGAGAAGCCAACCAAGGCGTCAATGCGCTTAATTACCACCAATATGGGTGCGGTATTCCCGTACCGCCCGCCCGTACCAGGTGGTGACGACTTCGTCTTGTCAAACCCTACAACTTTCATGAAGACGCCTATATATTTTGAGGCTCCAGCTGCCAGCCAGAGAGCCGCCTTTCTCAGACTGCGTCACAACACCCCCAAAGTAGATCCACACCATTGTTCATCCATACTTCGTCCATTATTCATCACTTCCACCATCCATCCCTCCACTAGCCATATCCATTGCTTTGTACTTTTAGATCTCCTTGTGATTTGGCGACCAGTAAGAATATTTGATTTCAATCTAAGTATTTGCATCATGCTTTTTATCTACGATCTATTTGTTATGAGTGAGTAGTCCTCATGGGCTGCGGGTTGGAGCGAAACCTCGCAGCAATTATGTGCATCTAGATCATGGGAGAATTGTATTTTGTTTGGATTCGTGATTTGTATCTTTTGTTTCTTCGTCTCTCGCCTCGATCTGTGGACTTCTAGGTACCCAAGATCCCATAGATTGATAAAGGCTTGAGGTGAGATACTTGGCTAGCAGCGATCTCATAGGAAACTCAGTGACAAAAAGGGAAGTACGGTCTTCGCTTAGCGCCCCATTCGGGATCAACAACAACATCACCACTTAAAGCTTTAATCTGTGTTTACACTTAATAATCATTTGCAACCCGTGGCTTCGGTTTGTTCTCGATTGGATTGAAAGTCTATTGCTATGCCCGCTGCATCACGGGGCCTATAGAATATTACGATGTGCTGCCCACAAAAGATTATCTCAATACAAACACTATACATGACTATGCTTATTATTATCTTTCATCCCATTTGATGTGCAGCTGCATGTGGATCTTCAACCCTGGCCTATCTCCATCCATTGATTCAACCCCATTATAAAGTAAACTAGATTGGTCTGGTCACCTAAGGTAAAAGGAACAAACAAAGTCTTGTAGATGTGTCCTTTCTTATTACCTTTTAGGAGTGCTTTCCAATGATCGATTAAACCTAGGTCTTCTAGGGAAAAAGCTATTATACTACATCCGTGAATTCAGATCGAAGGTATCAACCCTTTTTCTGGCGCCGTTGCCGGGGAAGCAATTTCGCTATCATGGTGAGGTCATTAGAGACCTTGTTTTTAGTTTTATTATTAGTTGTAGTTTCATTCTTGTTATTAGTTTACTTTCTTGTTATCTATTTGAAAACCCCCAAAAAATTAGTTACTTGTTATTTGTTTTCATTACTTAAAAATTACCAAAAAGATAAGAGCCATGGCACAAAAGAGATTAGGGGAGTATGCTACTCCCAACGAAGATTTTATTCGTGCACCCATCACTCAACCCGCAGTTGATGCAAAAACTTATGAGATAAAACCTAAGATTTTAAGTTTGGTTCAACAAAACCAATTTGGGGGTTCATCTTCTGAGGATTCGGGATTGCACTTAAATACTTTACTGAGATTTGTGACATGATGTGTATTAAAGACGTAGATCCAAATGCTGTTAAGCTAAGATTATTCCCTTTTTCTGTTAGAGGAAAGGCCACGGATTGGTTGCTAGCTCTACCAAAGTGCACTATTAAATCTTGGGAGGAATGCACTAATTTGTTTATGACTAAATTTCCCCCTATCTAAGACTATGCAGCTAAGATCCAACATCACAAGCTTTAGACAAGAAGACCATGAGCCACTAGCGCTTGCGTGGGCAATGATGAAAGAAGCCGTAATGAACTGTCCTAATAATGGGATGGAGGAATGACTTATATTACCTTTATTTTATAATGGTCTTAACCCAATGTCTAAGTTTATGCTAGATACTGCAGCACGAGGAATGATCATGGGAAAACATGTAAGTGTTGCAAAGAAGTTATTGATGATATGCAATATAACCATTCCCAATGGCATATAGAAATAACCTCGAAGAGAGTAAGTTCAATTAACGAGGTAAACAATAAAGAGCTTACATCTAAGGTAGATGAGTTGCTTATCTTAGTAAAGGGTAAGGAAGATACCCAATTTAATGCTATCACTACCGATTTCAATGATGTTAAGTTTATAGCTCGCAGTCCTTTTAATCTTGCATGGAAAAATAATTATGCTTCCAATGTTCAAAAAATATCATTCTAATCCTGCAGGAGCTCCGTATAATAATTATAATAATACTAATGGAGCAAATCATGGCAATCTCCCGTTTGAGCAAACTGTTAGAACATTTATGCAAGATCAAACTGAAAAAAACAATATGCTTATTAATATTATGGAGAACCATGAAAGTAGTTTAGGAAGATTATCTAACTAGGCCATTTCAATTAGAAATGATGTGTAGGCTCTACATGAATGAACAAAGACCGTGGAGGCTCAGCTGGGTAAAGTGGTCGTGAGCCAAGCTCTCATACTAGAAAAGTTCGCCGGCAAACCCGAGCCAAATCCGGTAGAGGACCTCAAAATGATGAGGGTGGTAACAAAAGATGAAAAGCCTGAAGAGCTGAATTATAGCAATGTGCCAACACCGGAATATACCATGGAAGATCTATTGAAGATGATCACTGTTAGGAATCCAGGTATAGAAAAAGGTAATGATGCTATGTACCAACAATTTATACAACAAGTAGCATATAAGGTGCATGGTTTAGAGATGAAGTATAAAAGACTAGCTGATAAGCTTCTAGCTAAGCTAGATGATATATTTGAGCCCACTATTAAAATTAAGTTGGGAATTAATGAGATATCTGCACTTTGTGATCTTGGTGCAAGTGTCTCAACAATTTCCAAAAGCCTATTTGATAAACTAAACTTGGGGCCATTTGTTACAACTTAATTAAGACACCATCTAGCTGATTCTACTTATAAACAAGCTGTTAGGATCAAATAAAATATATTTGTTGAAATTAAAGTCCCGCTCTTATTGGTCTAGTTATTGTGGACATGCCTGAAGATTCCATAGCACCTATAATTCTAGGTAGGCCATTCCTAAGAACTATTAGAGCTTGATTAATTTACATGAAGGGAATGTAAGGATAGGGCTACCATCTAGAGATCCATTTATAGTCCACTTCCCTAGGAAAAAGAAGGCCAAGCCTAATGATGATGATGGTGTGATTACTTTCAAAGCAAACCATTTTGGAGTGGGCATTCCACTCCCCAAACCTAAGTGATTGCCATCAGGGTCAAGCTAATTGACCTTAACTAGAAGCACTTCATTGGAGGCAACCCATGTGAAATAAATTTTCTCTATGTTTTTATTATGTTTTATTTTCGTGTTAGTTTTTGTTTTGTTTTTGTTTTCCATAAAGAGTGTTCGAGAAGACCTATGGAAAAGAGGGGAAGAAATTAGGTGATCCTCTATATTATATTTTACTAACACATGGCCTAAGTAGTATTGCTGGATCATTACTTAGTGTGTTTTGCTGCCATCTAAACTTTTGATAAGATGTGCAAAGACGCACAAAGATACTAATCAAATTCTTGAGTTTGTTGTAGTTCACCGTGTCGATAACGACCACTGGTACGGCCGGAGAGGCCCATACCATGCACCCGTACCACCTCAAGGCAAAGGGGGATAGAAATTTTGATGATTGACGAAGGAATCAGTGGCGATAATGACCACTGGTACAGCCGGACGCGCCTGTACCACACGCCCGTACTGTACCCCCGAGAAAAACATTAGATTTCAAGCAAAGTCATCGTAGCGATAATGACCAGCAGTATGGGCGCGCGCGACCATACCAGGCGCCCGTACCGAGTGCACTGCCTGGGAGCAGTCGTCTCCCCCAAGGTAAGACACCTGGTACAGGTGAGCTCCGGCCATACCACCCGCCTGTACCTAGTAGGTGGACGCCATAATCTACTCGGGGAGTTAACCTAAAAATCCCAATTCATCTATTTTATCTTTCTTCTTCCTCCAAAATTTAAACTACCTCCATTGAATCTTCAAATTTACTCAATCTTTCTTTGATTCTTCGCACTCACTCGATCTAAGGTATGATTCTCCTCTGATCCCCAACTTATTGTGAAAAAGCTTGGCTTAATCATTCATCATTGTCAATCTAGACATGGGTCTTGTTCTAGATTCAATCTTTGTACTAAGTATGTTTAGCATTGTTTTTAGAGGAGCTTTCTTTTGTAGTTAGCATAGAGAATCAATTATGCTATGTTTCTATTGGACCAAAAAAATTATTAGTAATTTTATTTACTTTGTCTTGTTTTTATTTATTATATGAACATGAGGAGTCGTACACGTGAGATGGCCGTGGAGTCCTCCGCTCCACCCGTTGATACGTTATCCCCCGAGTCACGTGGCATCGAGTTCACCAAGGAGTTCCATCTTACCCGTTTCGACCGTCTCAAGATTTCAGAGATCAATTCCACTAAGTGGGCATGTCCCTATATCCTGAACCAAGTTGGAATTCCTGCTGATTTCGATTTACTTTGCAATAATGTTGGTTTGTACAATTTTATCTTTCAGGATGTTGCGACATACCACCGCTTGACACAGTTCTTCAGCACCTTGACACACAGAGTGGATCCTTGTGGTTTTTCTAAGGAACAAAGGCTTGGAGTTGATCGAATCAAATTCCGCCTTATGAACTGTTAGTATACTTTAACACTCAACCAATGGGCTCAATGCTTTGGGATTACCAACAACACCACCGATGTACGCAAAACTACCTTTGTTTTAGATCCTTCCAGTTCGCAATACTTTAACTTGATGAGAATTCGTGGACACACACCCAAGGGGAACCAAATTGATTATCCTGCCATTCGATATTTGTTCTATGTTATTGATAACACATTTTAGGCACGCGAGTTCACTAGAGTTAATGAGGAGGACATGTTGATCCTTGCAAAAGCTGCACTTATCAATTGTAATTCAACGCCAAATTTGGGCGCTTTACTTGTGTATTATCTTAAACATCAAGCTCTTCAATCTCGAGGACCCATATGTGGAGGAGGAGTTGTGACCGTTCTTGCACGTGCACTTCACATCAACCTAGGTAACATCCAACCGTTGGCTAGAGGTAACCGTCTCGGTCCATCTACTCTAAGAGCATGTGGTATGATTTTTAAAAATTATGGTAGATATTTCTTCAATATACCTGGAGAAGATCAATCGATCCCTGCTCCTTTGCCTAACAGTTTATTCTCTATCGAGGATAGACATTTGCGTTATGACATGCAGGTCGAAGCTAGTCTACCCCAACAAGAAATACCCGTAGGAGGAGGAGAAGATGAAGAAGTAGAACAAGAAGGACACGAACATGATGTGCAACCACCAAACTACAACACCACCTATGAAGATATCTATGCACTCAAAGTAAATATTCACACCATCAACAACCTCACCATCAATCTTCGAGATGCCGCTGCAAGCCTCGCCACCCAGTTCCATGATTGGAGCAGCCAATGGAACACGGGAGATTATCCACCACCACCACAATGAACAACAAAGGGTCTTGCAAAAGCCTGAGCTTGGGGATGTATTCCCTTAGCAAATTTATTTGCGTAATAACGAGGTTATACCCCTGCTCCTTGTGAGCATTGAAACACTCGTGTTGGCCTGATCCAACACTTTGCTTTTTTCCTTTGCCTTTTAAAATTTGCTTTTGTTTTACTTTATTTGTTTTATTTTGTTTTTCTTTTAGCCCTTGCTTGGTCGCAAGTTCTTTTCTATTCTTTAATCCCTATCCTCAAAAATACAAAAAGATTTTTCCATTTATCCTTTTTTCGTAAACGTGGATTCATACTTTGCCTCTTTTCTTTGATATCATTTCAAGAGTAATCGTGTTTGAGTTTTGAAGGAACACATCCCTATAAGGAAGAGGATCATGAAGTTACTTATGAGAGGTATGTCCTATGTCTCCCGCTTATGAAGTTTGAATTTTTTATCTTAGTTGGTTGATTTGCTAATATGCATGCTAGTGGAAAGTAATTTAATATGGTTAGAGTAAGGCTTTTTATTAGTATGATGATAAGTTGCTGAAGCTCTTTCTCTAGTTATTTTAGTTAACCGAGTCTTGCCTTGGAAATAATAATGCCAAACAAGTACAACAAGAAAAAGTCTGAAATTTATGACTTGTTTGATGAATGATTGTCTTGAGACTACACCTTTGATTATACTTAACCCCATAGATATTTTGACAGTCTCGACAACACTCATGAAAGGAATTGTTTGATTGAAATAAAGTCTAGTGGTAATTGTGACGCATGCCAAAGCGAACCTTGTGGATCAAACCGTGGTTCTAGCTCAAAAAAGAGAAAGATGTGAGATAACTTTGTTCAATGTCTCTGACGCACACCTTTGGGATGCCAACAACTCCGCTAGCTTTTGAACGATCTATGATATAACCCTAGATTTTGACTATGAGTTGATGACATGATTGGCATCCGTGTCAATGTATGGCAAAAGTATGTGTACCCTCAAAGGTTGTGCAAATAATAGAAAAAAGAAACAAATAGCGATACTTGAAAAAATAGATGAAAAAGAAAGAAAGAAAGAAAAAATATATCTATGAGGATCCACATAACAAGTCATTGGCATGGTCTCATTACTACTTTACGAATTCTCTTGAAAGACAATAATTGGATTAGAAGTATTTTAATTTGACTTGATCTATTGATGTGGGCGTAAATAAGACACTTCATTGCTATACTACTTGGGACATGAAACTCTCTTACTCAATTATGCTATTTAAACATCTTAGTGTTCCTTGGCAAGCTGAGAGTTAATTAGAGGAATTGGATTGATTGCTACACTTATAGTTATTTATACTTATATTAAACTTTACTTTGATTATCTTAACTTATCGAAGCTTCTATAGAATTCTTGTCATCTCTCTAACCTTGATAAGCTTTTCAAATGAATGAAGTGTTGAGCACATACGACTACCTACTATAAGTGAACTCCTATTCTTGTTGTTTCAAGTTTAAACGCTGAATTCCTTATAGTTCTTTTGGTTCTTCTTGCTCGAGGACGATCAAGGTTTGAGCTTTGGGGAAGTTGATGGCTCCGATTTTTGCCATCTTCCAATACTTCCAAATGTTGTTTTTGGTCAAGCAATTGCCAAATAAACTCTCAACCTTGCCACTAATGACTTATAATTGCAAAGATATGCAAATCCCTTCTTTGATTTATGTTGTGCAGGAAATCACTGCTTTTAAGGCGAAATAAGGAGTCAAATGATATATTTTGAGGAAGTACACATGGCTAAGTAATTGGAGAAGCCAACCAAGGCGTCAGTGCACTTAACGACCACCGGTACGGGCGCGGTCCTCCCGTACAGCCCGCTCTAACCAGGTGGTGACGAATTCATCTTGTCAAACCCTACAACTTTCGTGAAGACGCCTATATATTTTGAGGCTCTAGCCGCCATTCTCATATTGCATTACAACACCCCCAAAGGCGATCCACACCATTGTTCATCCATAGTTCATCCATTTTTCATCACTTCCACTATCCATCCATCCACTAGCTATAGCCATTGCTTTGTACTTTTAGATCTCCTTGTGATTAGGCGACCATTGTAAGAATATTTGATTTCAATCTAAGTATTTGTATGATGTTTTCTGTCTCCAATCTATTTATTATGAGTGAGTAGTCCCCACGGGTTGCGGGTTGGAGAGAAACCTAGCAGCAATTATGTGCATCTAGATCATGGGAGAATTGTATTTTCTTTGGGTTCGTGATTTTTTATCTTTTGTTTCTTCGTCTCTCGCCTCGATCCGTGGACTTGTAGGTACCCAAGGCCACATAGATTGATAAAGGCTTGAGGTGAGATATTTGGCTAGGGGCGATCTCATAGGAAACTTAGTGACAGAAAGGGAAGTACGGTCTTCGCTTAGCTCCCCATTCGGGATCAACAACAACATCACCACTTAAAGCTTTAATCTATGTTTACACTTAATAATCGTTTGCAACCCGTGGCTTCGATGTGTTCTCGGTTGGATTAAGAGTCTATTGCTATGCCCGGTGCATCACGGGGGCTCTAGAGTATTAGGATGTTCGTTTGCTTTGATATCATTTCGAGAGTAATCGTGTATGAGTTTTGAAGGAACACATCCCTATAAGGAAGAGGATCATGAAGTTACTTATGAGAGGTATGTCCTATGTCTCCCGCTTATGAAGTTTGGATTGTTTATCTTAGTTGGTTGATTTGCTAACATGCATGCTAGTGGGAAGTAATTTAATATGGTTAGAGTAAGGCTTTTTATTAGTATGATGATTAGTTGTTGAATCTCTTGCTCTAGTTATTTTAGTTAACCGAGTCTTGCCTTGGAAATAATAATGCCAAACAAGTACAACAAAAAAAGTCTGAAATTTATGACTTGTTTGATGAATGATTGTCTTGAGACTATACCTTTGATTATACTTAACCCCATAGATATTGTGACAGTCTCGACAACACTCATGAAAGGAATTGTTTGATTGAAATAAAGTCTAGTGGTAATTGTGACGCATGCCAAAGCTAACCTTGTGGATCAAACCGCGGTTCTAGCTCAAAAAAAGAGAAAGATGCGAGACAACTTTGTTCTATGTCTCTGACGCACGCCTTTGGGATGCCAACAACTCCGCTAGCTTTTGAACGATCTTTGGTATAACCCTGGATTTTGGCTATGAGTTCATGACATGATTGGCATCCGTGTGAATGTATGGGCAAAAGTATTTGTACCCTCAAAGGTTGTGCAAATAATAGAAAAAAGAAACAAATAGCGATCCTTGAAAAAATATATGAAAAAGAAAGAAAGAAAGAAAAAAGATATCTATGAGGATCCACATAACAAGTCATTGGCATGCTCTCATTACTACTTTACGAATTCTCTTGAAAGACAATAATTGGATTAGAAGTATTTTAATTTGACTTGATCTATTGATGTGGGCGTAAATAAGACACTTCATTGCTATACTACTTGGGACATGAAAGTCTCTTACTCAATTATGCTATTTAAACATCTTAGTGTTCCCTGGCAAGCTGAGAGTTAATTAGATGAATTGGATTGATTGCTACACTTCTAGTTATTTATACTTATATTAAACTTTACTTTGATTATCTTAACTTATCGAAGCTTCTATAGTATTCTTGTCATCTCTCTAACTTTGATAAGATTTGCAAATGAATGAAGTGTTGAGCACATACGACTACCTACTATACGTGAACTCCTATTCTTGTTGTTTCAAGTTCAAACGCTGAATTCCTTATAGTTCTTTTGGTTCTTCTTGCTCGAGGATGATCAAGGTTTGAGCTTTGGGGAAGTTGATGGCTCCGATTTTTGCCATCTTCCACTACTTTCAAATGTTGTTTTTGGTCAAGCAATTGCCAAATAAACTCTCAACCTTGCCACTAATGACTTATAATTGCAAAGATATGCAAATTCCTTCTTTGATTTATGTTGTGCAGGAAATCAGTTCTTTTAAGGCGAAATAAGGAGTCATAATGAAGGATTTTGAGGAAGTACACATGGCTAAGTAATTGGAGAAGCCAACCAAGGCGTCAGTGCGCTTAACAACCACCGGTACGGGAGCGGTCCTCCCGTACCGCCCGCTCTAACCAGGTGGCGACGAATTCGTCTCGTCAAACCTTACAACTTTCATGAAGATGCCTATATATTTGGAGGCTCCAGCCGCCATTCTCATATTGCATTACAACACCCCCAAAGGCGATCCACACCATTGTTCATGCATAGTTCATCCATTATTCATCACTTCCACTATCCAGCCATCCACTAGCTATAGCCATTGCTTTGGACTTTTAGATCTCCTTGTGATTAGGCGACCATTGTAAGAATATTTGATTTCAATCTAAGTATTTGCATGATGTTTTCTATCTACAATCTATTTATTATGAGTGAGTAGTCCTAACGGGATGCGGGTTGGAGAGAAACCTAGCAGCAATTATGTGCATCTAGATCATGGGAGAATTGTATTTTGTTTTGGTTCGTGATTTTTATCTTTTGTTTCTTCGTCTCTCGCCTCGATCCATGGACTTGTAGGTACCCATGATCACATAGATTGAGAAAGGCTTGAGGTGAGATACTTGGCTAGGGGCGATCTCATAGGAAACTCAGTGATAGAAAGGGAAGTACGGTCTTCTCTTAGCTCCCCATTCGGGATGAACAACATCACCACTTAAAGCTTTAATCTATATTTACACTTAATAATCATTTGCAACCCGTGGCTTCGGTGTGTTCTCGGTTGGATTAAAAGTCTATTGCTATGCCCCCTGCATCACGGGGGCTCTAGAATATTAGGATGTGTTGCCCACAAAAGATTACCTCAATACAAACACTATACATGATTATGCTTATTATCTTTCATCCCATTTGAAGTGCAGCTGCAGGTGGATCTTCAACCCTGGCCTATCTCCATCCATTGATTCAACCCCATTATAAAGTAAACTAGATTGGTCTGGTCAACTAAGGTAAAACGAACAAAAATGTCTTGTAAAAGTGTCCTTTCTTATTACTTTTAACAGTGCTTTCCAAGGTTCGATTAAACCTAGGTCTTCTAGGGAAAATGCTATTATACTACATCCATGAATCCAGATCGAAGGTACTACCCCTCCACCCCTATATAAAGGACCCCCCTTGGAGGAGGAGACACATCAAAGGGCACGAGTTGGGAGCTCACCTCCCTCCTCTATGCCCCTCCTCTATGCCCCTCCTCCCTCTCTCTCCCTTGTGACCATGGCCCCATGTATGGGCTGCGCGAATGAGACGCACCTGTAGCATGCCGTTGCGCTGCAGGGATTCCAAACCGGAGAAATACGTCCATGCTCCTAGAGGGATCGTGGACCTAGAGGTCGTCATCGTACACCGTATGTGGATGAAACCTCAAGGGCGCCTCATACGATGGCATCTTGGATGTCATGAGCTGGAGCTGCTGCATGATTAAGATGGAGCAAGGGGTGACCTGTGAGGAGCATCACAACCTTGAGGTCGGCTACGCGTTCTACTACTTCAACCACGTTCCCCTCAGAATGTTAACCGCATACGGTCTATAAGGGTATGTATTTTATACGCTCCGGTCGTTACTACATTACTATATAGATAGATCCTAGGCATTAGGGAGTTCCAATGTAGGAAAATTTTAGTTTTCTTCTATGGAACCCTTCAGTGGTATCAGAGTCGATGTATGCATAGCAGTGCTGTACGACCAGTACGCACAAGTATTGTGTTGGAATTTATCCCTTAGTTGTTATCCCCAACATGTACTTATTTATATCGCGGTATTGTTTGATGAAGCGTCTTGGACCGAACTTACGTGTATTCGTACGCGAGATCGGTTCCATGATCGACATACGACTTGTCCCGTATAAGTGGCTAGCGGGTGTCTGTCTATCATTCAATAGTTGACATGGCATTTACAATGGAGGGCCCCGAAAGGTGTGTAGTAGAGACAACTATTGGATCCATGTTATGGTTAGAAGTTCTTAGTTTAGAAATGGTTCTATTGCGAAATCCCTAACAACCACGTAAAACTTGCAAAAGATAAAGTAGAGGCGTCTAACTTTGGTTTGCAGGAGGAATTGTGTTATGAGCTGCTGGTGGCGTCGTGGACTTGGCGTTAAACCAGGGGCAAGATGGAGATCATGCCAGAGCGCACGATGGAGATCAAGGTGCAAGAAGAAGGACCATATCATATCACAATATACACACTACAACAAAATGGTATTTATTAACAGACTGCCTTTGACACTTAATATCCATATTTTGTCAATGAATATATGTTATTGACAAAAATGGGTTATCACTAATTTTGTCATAAAAGCCGCGTCATAAAAAATTCATAACCACAGTTTGCATTTTTTTGTCATTGTTTAACTTATATTTGTGGATGATGTTAGTTTTGTCAACAATCGTGTGTAATCAGCGACTGAAATATTTTTCATGATATATATGAAATTTTTTCATTGTAAATTAGAAGCGAGTGTAGGACAGGTCATAATTACAGACGTGGCACTTTGTTAATTTAGTGCAATTTACTAACGTGGCATTATGACTAGTGGGGCCCAATGGTTCTTACAGGTGGACCAATGGCGGGTCCAAGACTGTTCGGACAGGTGGGACCCAAAGGGTTCGGACATGTTGGATCCACAGGGCTCTGCCAGTTTGGACCAAGAGGGTTCGGACAGGTGGGACCCATATGGTTCGGATAGGTGGGACCAAGAGGGTTTTGACAGGTGGGACCCAGAGGGTTCGGACTGGTGGGGCCTAGAGGGTTCTAATAGGTGGGACCCCGAGGGTTCAGATAGGTGGGGCCTAGAGGGTTCTGACAGGTGGGACCAAGACGGTTCGGACAGGTGGGACCGAGATGGTTCTGACACATGGGTCCATGTGTTGATGACAGTGTCAGTAATTTCGTCACGTTAATAATTATGCAGAAAATGAAAAAAATCATACAAACAAATAAAATTTAGAACCAATATATAAAATGGTGGTGATAAAATTATGTGCAATAGTTTTAACATGAAGATACAACTAAGTAAAATTATGTGCAATAATTTTAATATTGATGAACAATTTCATCAAGATGGAGGTGTTGTTTAGTTGTTGCCGTGTCCTTGCAACTGTGATATCCTTAAGATGAAACTAAGTGTGGCTTCTAATTCTTGCTGCCTCTTTTCAGTTGCTCTATTTTTCTCTTCATGTGCCTTAATCAGAGCTGCATGCTCATCTTCTTGTTTTTTTATTTCTTCAAATCTTTTATCCTGGGCTTCCATCCTTTCCTGCATCTCTTGTTTGTACCTTTCAGCTGCGAGGAGTGATTGTTCCTACTATTCAACAAGCTTGTTTTCTAGTTCTTGGATGCATGCTGTGGACACAGAGCTCTTCCTTGAGATTGATCCAACTCCCAAATTTGAGAGGAATGTGCATGTGCTTGAGCTCGTTGTTTTCTTCTCCTTCAAGACTTCTTCAATAATCTGCAATTTTGTTTTTTAGTCTCATCTTCTAGGCGTGGTCTACTTTTCATGGTCATAATTGCACCGTGCAAATAAGATCAAATGAAAGCATAAGTAATATAGAAGTAGAAAGCTTATTCATTACAAAATAGTAGCAGTATTAAAATGTCTTACATAAGCATATTTGGCTTCCCTAGTCATGATGCCTTTCTTGTTAGTGTGGGAAGTCTATATAATTCAATTGGAGATGTCACCTCCTCCAAGTTCTAAAAAAATGGAATTATGAGCATGAGCAAAATTTATACTGAGTTTGGTAGAACAATTGTTTCATATATGAACTTAAAAGCGTAGAATAGTTTCATAGTGTGCAACGAAGCATCTCGATCCAGTTGTATGGTTCTTCTTCACAACTTCTCTGTTCACTTGATTCTTCAGACACATTTCCTAAATTTGAGTATGAACTTGTGAGTTTTCCATGCAACAAATATTTATGTGCTGAGTATTTGTAAGTGTAAATGTTAGTATCTCATAGTGGGCATCAAATCATCTGTCCACAAGATCTTTCCAACTTCTCTCTAGTACATATGCTGGCTTCATCTTAGATGCTTCCTGGTGGCTCATATCTTTAATCTTGTCCCAATTCTCCTTCTTAAGCTTGTAGCATAGTTGGCGCATACTACTCTGTATAATATTAGTGCACACTGTCTTGGTCACTACATCATTTGTGTCCATTTCAAAATTTCCCTGAAAAATGGAGATGCATATTATGTAGTTACATAGGTAGACAAGTTAAATAGCTATGATGTAAAACTATAGAGTTAGGGCTCACCGCTACTTTGCGAATATCACCTGGAATAACATCTTTCAAGGTCTCATATTTTTTTGTATTGAGTCCAGTTGGTTTCTAGCTGCACTTTGTCTTGGATTTTTATTCCAACCTTAAAGCTTAGTTTTTCTGCTTGAAGAGGATTTTTGGTCCTTCTAACCCCCTTAGTAAATTCAATTCTTATTTTATTCCCACCATTTCTTCTAGTGTAGTCATGTAGACCATGGCCCATGGAAATTCCACGTTGCCCACGCATTCACTTTGAACCGGAAGAAGTTACCTCTGAAACATGGTAGGAAGAAAGTTAAAGTTTGAGTATATATTATAGGACTAACCATCGGTACAATTATTTAAGTGCAATTGTTAATACCTTTCTGTTTTGTAATGAGAAGATGATTGTCGTCAGGTGAGTTGCTTCCTCTAGATGTTAGGTTGAACATTGGTGAGATTTGAACTTCTATGGTCTCACCCTCTGGGCGAGTAGGGGTCTGACACGCGAGAGTTTCAGTTGCTTTAGTAACCTGAGGTGCTCTTGATCTAGTGGTTACGGTAGATTGAGGTACAATTGTTGTTGCAGACTTCTTCTGTGCTGCAGTTGATGTACCATCATTAGCCTATTTTCAAAAAAAAAACAGTTAGTAACGAAACTATAGTACTTTCTAGGGATTAAAATTCAGTGAAAAGAAGATATGATAACCTTTGTTTTAGGGTTACCGACGTTCTGGTCCTCATCATTTGAAGTCAGCTCGTCATTAGCTCTGGCCATTTCTTCTGCACTGGGTTCATATGTAGGGTCTAGTTGAGTGTGGTTAGCATACTTTTGTTTACCTTTTTTGGTGGCCTCTGTCACTTTTCAAATGCCACTGTACATGAATTTATGTGCTACCTCTTCTATATTTTCTAGAGGCAAACCTCTAGCAGCTTGCGCTTCTTTGAAACCTTCCATCTTACGACCTTTATTTTCTTCCAAATTTTTGTACTTGTTTGCCTCATATGCATTAGTTGGTTTTTTTCCGGTGCCTGACAAGGGATGTTCAAAATTATATTACATCTCAACAGCTGATTACATCATGAATTACAAAGTCTCGACAATTTTCATTTGTAAAATAACCTACCCAAGGGCATACATATTAAGAGTATGCTGTTGAAGAACAAATTAAAGTAGGTATAGTAGAAGTAGTTATATGTACCTTATGAGCATAGGAGTGAGCTATACTATTTTATCTCTACAAATGTGACTTACTCTAGCATTTGTCTTCCTGACTAAAGTTAATTTTTTTGCTAGGACGACTCTAGAATTCCTATGCACGTATTCTGAGTCAAGCCTGTTCCTAGCAACTGCCTTTGCCACTAGAAATTTATCAGTATAGAGCAGAGGGTGGATTTTTGCCTGGATGTTGCCATTGTTATTTTTTGCTTGGATAAAAATAGACTGAACTCAATCTTTCTACTATGAAACAATATCATTGCATGTGTAGGGAGTAGATCGCTATTATTATGACTAGAATGACAGAAATAACATGTTTAACCACTTTGTAATGAATGGTTCTAGCAGATCTACTTCATATGAGAAGGATTGGGGGATTGAATTATCACCTGACGGTCGTTTGACATTGGGGTTTTTTTCGGTGTAGACCTCAATGGTTCGCATGCCTTACCACTGTGAGGTGTCCCGATCATGGGGTCGGCCAAGGATATCGCCGATCAGATGCGGCGATGAGTTCTGATTCTCTAGGTACGAGATCGGATCCGGCGAAGGAGAAGGATGAGGCACCAGAGGGGGATGTGTTTTGGGAGTTAAGATGAGACACAAATCGTGGGAGGGATTCGTGCGCCATTTTAATGTTGCGGGGTTTTAAATTTTGGTGTGGGGTAAGGCGGAAAAGGAGGGAACGAAAATGTTTCTAAAATTTTGGAGGGAGGTTCTATTTAGTTGTTAATTTTGACGTGAGAGGCAAAACATTTCTTCAACATTTGGTTAATTTCGTATATGTAAGTTGCACACAATTGGTATAAAAAATGAAATGAAGTACTGACAAGTTGAAAATTAATATTACATTAAATGTCCTATTGTTAGACCTGAATGATGCATACATCACCCGTCCCCAAATCATAACTAAGAATAGTGAAATATTCATATTTTTTAAATTACAAATTTATAAGCCAGGTTTTGATCTATTTATGCTAGTTAAATGGACTCAAATTTGGTACAAGGGTTTATCACCATGTGGCCAATGATGCTAGCATTGTATCTAGCCATTTTGCTTTGAAACTATCAAAAATTTCACCCTGAAACTCAAAAACATGGAACCATTTGTGAAGCAAGTACCAAAACTACAATTTGAGACCATCAAGTTGCATGCTTGATTGGTTGTACATCACATTGGGATCACAGAACAACAATTGTACTTTCTAGATGCTTTCACAATCTCTCGAAAGGCTCTAGCCAATCTTGTTTTGACCAAACCTTGTCAATTCCATAGAAAAATGAGAAATTATAAAAATATTTTGAAACCTTCAAATTTGTTCACTGTGTGGCAAATAATTTGCATGAAAAATGAGAAACTTCGAAAAAATGTCCCCCTAGTAGTCTACTCTCAAATGTGGGGAAGTTAGGTCAACGATCATGTCCGACTACTAGAAAGAGCCACCTGTGTACCATGTTTTCATATACGACTTTAAAAATGGACTCAAATTTGGCACAAGGGTTTATCACAATGTGGCTAATGATGCTAGCATTGTATCTAGCCATTTTAGTTTGAAAATTTCAAAAAGTTCACCCTCAATCTCAAAAACATGGAACCATTTGTGAAGCAAGTACCAAAACTACAATTTGAGACCTTCAAGTTGCATGCTTGAGGCGTTGTACATCACATTGGGACTGAAGGGTTCGCAACATAGAAAACAAAAAATTTCCAATGATGAGAACTATACGCCAAGATATATCTACTAGATACAAGTAACAGGTGGATATACATCCATAAAGAACATACCCTCTAAGACAACAAAGTTTTATTAACGAGTAGGAACTCGTGGATGATGTAGTTGTACGCCTGCCGATCTCAAGATCGTGTGGAAGTCCTAGCGCCGCAAACCAGTAGCGCATCAGCACTCGCACACACGTTCAGGCCACCGAACAACCTCTGCCTTCTCGCTCCAGCGATGCAGCGGAAGCAGCAACTCCTTCCAGACGAAATGCCACCGGGAACATGTATCTCCTGCTAATCCGAGACCATGGGGGAATAATTCTAGAGGGGGAGAAAGATCCTTCACGAGGAGGTGTGAGGAAGAAGGGTGAGAGGGGTGGCCTTTTATAGGAGGAGGGGGTACCCCTACCCATGGCCGACGCCCCATGGGGGGTGACCCCTCACCTCCCCCATTCATGTGGTGGTAACCCCCTCCGCATTAAAATGCCCCTTCATATTCTCTTTTAAAGTCTCCACTTTAAATGCATTAAATTTCTCCAAATTTAATGCTCTCTCATTTAATAAAACTCTTTTATTAAATTTATTCAGAATTTTGTTAATTAATTTAATTAACAAACATTCACATAAAACCCCTTGCAACATTTCACTGTTACATGCAGAACCAATTTCTGCAATTTCACCCGAAACAGTTTCGGTATCTATTGAAATAATCCCAGCGCTTTGCAATTCATTCGTCTGAAACACATTTGCTCCCAATGGTGTTGGTGTCCCTTAAGTGTGTCACCCTACAGTTCGTGAATAATGCAGACATGATCGACACCCCTCTCAGATCAATAATCAGAAGCGGAACCTAGAGATCCATACTGACTCCTACACATTCTACGATGACTTCTGTGATCGTGAGAACCTTTAACGCTAGTAACTAAATCCCTTGGTCTCGCGATATATTACATGTCCGAGATTTGATCATCGGTATCTCCATACCTAGTTTGATCTCATTACTGACATGTACTCTTTTCTCATTCCCGTGATATAACATTCTAGTGATCTCATCACTTGCTTGCAAGCTAACCAATGTGATATCACTCTTGATCCATGAGACTCTACATAACACTTTCATAGCACTCAACCAACCTTTATAATCACCCTTTTACGGTGTGATGTTTGATGTTATCAAGATACTCTTCCAGTGTTAGTGATTAACATGATCTCATGGTCTAAGGACTAGGATTACTTCGTTAGATGTTATAGCAATATAAACACCATGACTTTGATCATAATGCTATACTTCGGATGAATGTTCATCACATCATTCCACTAATAATCTGACCTCGTTATTAAAAACATCCAATGTCCATGATCAGGAAACCTTGATCATCTTGTTAATCAAGGAGCTAGTTTATAGGAGAGGCATAACTAGGAACTTTCCTTTTTGTTTATTAAACACACATGTATTAACGTTTCCAAATTAATACAATTATAGCATGCAAAATAAACATCTATGACATACTTGGAATAAGTATAATAACAACTTTATTATTGCCTCTCAGGGCATATTCCCTTCAGGGACCACATCACATTTGTTGTACTTTTCAGATGCTTTCGCAATCTCTCGAAAGACTCTGGTCAACCCTGGTTTGACCAAACCTTGTGAATTTCATAGAAAAATGAGAAATTCTCAAAATATTTTGAAACCTTCAAATTTGTTCACTCTGTGGAAAATACTTTGCATTAAAAATTAGAAACTTGGAAAAAAAATGTCCCCCTAGCAGTACACTCTCAAATGTGGGGTATATAGGTCAACGATCATGACCGACTACTTGAAAGAGCCACTTGTGTACCATGTTTTCATCTACCTTGCTTCAAATGGTCTCAAATTTGGCACAAGGGTTTATCACCATGTGGCTAATGATGCTAGCATTGTATCTAGCCATTTTTGTTTGAAAAATTCAAAAATTGCATCCTCAAACTTAGAAACAAGGAACCATTTGTGAAGCAAGTACCAAAACTACAATTTGAGACCTTCAAGTTGCACGCTTGAGTCGTTGTACATCACATTGGGACCACATAACATTTTTTGTAGTTTTCAGATGTTTTCACAATCTCTCGAAAGACTCTAGTCAACCCTGGTTTAACCAAACCTTGTGAATTTCATAGAAAATGAGAAATTCTCAAAATCTTTTGAAACCTTCAAATTTGTTCAGAATGTGGCTAATACTTTGCATGAAAAATGAGAAACTTGGTAAAAATGTCCCCCTAGCATTCCACTCTCAAATGTGGGGTAGTTAGGTCAGCGATCATGTCCGACTACTAGAAAGAGCCACTTATGTACCATGTTTTCATCTACCTTTCTTCAAATGCACTCAAATTTGGCACAAGGATTTATCACCATGTGGATAATGATGCTAGCATTGTATCTAGCGATTTTGGTTTGAAAATTTCAAAAATTTCAACCTCAAATTCAAAAACAAGGATCCATTTGTGAAGCAAGTACCAAAACTACAATTTAAGACCTTCAAGTTGCAT
Source organism: Avena eriantha (assembly GCA_910589775.1). NCBI lineage: Eukaryota > Viridiplantae > Streptophyta > Magnoliopsida > Poales > Poaceae > Avena > Avena eriantha. The sequence goes on along the minus strand of OU342743.1, from coordinate 438,393,475 downwards.
GCTTGAGTGGTTGTACATCACAGTGGGACCACATAATAATAGTTGTACTTTTCAGATGCCTTCACAATCTCTCGAAAGACTCCGGTCATCCCTGGTTTGACAACACCTTATGAATTTCATAGAAAAATGATAAATTCTCAAAATCTTTTGAAACCTTCAAATTTGTTCACTATGTGGCAAATACTTTGCATGAAAAATGAGAAACTTGGAAAAAATGTGGTAGGCCTTGTTTCATCATGGATGAGTAGTTAAATCTTTTTTGAAACATTTTTACTTAATTATCGCAAATTCGATTTTACATCAAATAGATATTTCACCACAAAGTTAAGGGTTGACAAATCTTGACGAGAATCGGCCACAATCGGATGCAAAAGGCTAAAACTTATTACTTTCCCAAAAAACTGTATACCAAAATATCGGAGCGTTAGTATATATAGGGGCTCCTAACGATATCATGTCCTCCCTCTTTCACCAACGCATGCTCCCATCTCGCCGCCGTCCTGTTCTGTCACGACCTCACTCTTTCATTTGCCGACGACGAACGGTCCTACACCACCAGGAGAACTATGGCGATGACTGCCGATGTACGTATCTCGTCTTGACCCAACATAGTGTGAACTCTACTATCTGATAATGTTAGTGCTTTCGGTTGTAAAAGTGGTCAGCATATCTTGTAGATCTGATCGATTGCACTCAAGATCTGACTTCACACTCATGATCTAATTTATCATGTATTGTGGTGTTTGTTTTGACACGAAGTGGTTGTGCACTGCTGCGACTCATAAGCTCAAGTTTTTCGCATTTACCCTACGTCAAGGATTCGAGGAGAGGACGGTACAATTTTCTTCTAAAAAAACATATGAATGTGCAGATCATTTGATACTCCCTCCGTTCCTTTCTATAGTGTCTACAATTTTTTTGAGAAAAAAATCGAAAATATAAGGTATATTTAAAGGAACTATCATGTACATAAAAATATTTTGAGGGGTTATCTATTACTATTCCATGTAAGTGCCTTTCTCTCATCGTGTCATACATGCTACGCAGGTTCTCTCATGCTATTCATGATCTATTTTACTCAATAAGTATTTAGTGAAAAGCATGAAAAAGGTATTTACTACACCGGAAAATTTTGCATTTGTGTTGATGGTTACGAATGAACCAAATTTAACTTTCATCAGTGGTGATGGTTGGAAAGAATTTTTAGAGTGTATGAATTTCAAAGGGAATAGTAGGTGAATTTCACCATTCACAAAAATATTTGTGAATCCAATAGTGTTGTTTGTGGAAATTTCCCTAAAATCTATCCAAGTAATACTTCTATCTTAATTTTATTATGGGTTTGATTAACATACTGTGAATTAACTAATGTGCCAAAAGCTCAATGCATAATGATTTTTCGAGATTTTGTTTGTAGCATACTACTATTTGGGAGTTGAGGGGAGAGACATAGTTGATCGTCTCATTGCAACGGAGGTAACCCAATTTAATTAGAGAATGATGGAGAAGGTGTGCACAGAGGCAGGAAAGCTTGGCGTGTTTGTAGACCACATGATGTTGGAGACTATGATCTTGGAAGAGCTTATGGATTGCTTCATACCTTGAATTGGTCCAACTGCACCAAGAATTTTATGGTATTTTTTATTACATCATAATTCAACTAACTTAGTTAATGTTTTTGAATTGAACAAACACAATTGTTTGCAAATTTTCAATAGAAACTGCCTCGTCATCTTCTTTCAAACGACTTGGACCAAGAAGGTGATATTACTATAGTTTGCGATCCTAGGACGACGGTGCCATCGAGGTACACCATTTCTACTGATGATGGTCGTGCGTGCGCCAACAGATGGGACAAATTCATGGAGAAGGAACATAGTTTTGAGATTGGACACAAGTTGTTCATGATGCTCTACCTTGATGATCATGGAGCCTATCTATTTCTCTCTCATGTGCCAGATGTTGAACTTGGTCAGTAGGTTTAGGACATTACGATGTTGTCTCAACTAGTAATGTCATATTTGTCTTGAAGACTATTATTTATCATGATTTGCAAGTTGTGCGTACGGTTGCAATACATTAAGATGGATACGAATTAATCTTTTCAATAATTGAGTTTACAACATTTAATATGTGCACTTACGGTTATCTTAATAAATTTAATCATTTTACTATGTAATTAACAAATGACGATGCACAAGTAATGTGTATGACACGTTCATATGTGTGCATACTAGGTTGTTCAAATAGTACAGTAATTAGGTACGTAATGAATAGAAGTGCACACTTTTTCTCTACATGTTTTAATGTGGCACTAGTTACTATGGTGGGTAGAGAATAAAATTCATTTTTATTCTCCTGGTTATAGTGCTACGATGTGATTCTCTCCTCGATCTCGTCGAGGGATTTCAACATTTTTTATTTTTCTTAATGGTGATAACCGAACAGCCGGTCCAAAAAATGAGGGATAAACCGTGTCCCCGCAAAAGCCCCAATTTCTCATCCCCATTTCTTTTACGGTGGTTCTAGATAGCGCCGCTAGCCTTCCATTTCTTCTATGGCGGTTACAATCCTCTCTCCCTTTTCTTCCCGTCGATCCTCTTCCTCCATGGGTGCGGGAGGCTCGGCCTTGCTGCACTCTGACCGCCTAGTGGACACAGTGGACGACGGGAAGCGGATGGCAGAGGTTCATCATTTCACTGTCTACGGCGACACTTGCATCCAAGCATTCTGCACCAACAAGGGCAGCACCATCTACAACGTCTTCACCATATACCTAGAGTGGTTCAACGACAAGGAGGTCAGGTTTGTCAGCCATGATCTGGAGTATCACATCACGCAGAGGAAGATTGCGGTCATGAAGATTGCGATGAAGGAGCACGTCCTTGACTTCCACATAATCAGGTACTACTTATACTTAATCAGGTAGTACATACCTCAAAAGAAAGGGACTAACTCTATAGACTCAACTTCGAGTGAATTTGAACTACAATTTTTTGTACTAAAGTATGAACGATTTTTTGCAGTTCATCTAATTATGCTGCAGTTTTGTATCCTTTTTATCGAGTCAGGTAATTCTGCTCCTCATGTAGTCATATTTGGCCAATTTGGCCCCCCAAAAGTGGCCCAAAAGGTGTCCATGGCCCATTTGCCACCCCAACCTGTTGGCCCAATTGTAGGTATAGAATGTTGTAACCAAAATTTCTAAATGAACAAAAAAATACAAGGCAAGTTCCTTGTTGCAATATGTGCATCTTTTGGAGACAATAACACTCTGAATTTCTTGTGTTATATTTGTGAATGCCTAAGTAGGAAATTCTATAGTCTTATCTGTAAAGTTGCATTGGAAATCAGAATTGCTTGTGTTATATTTGTGAATGTGCTTCTTCAAATCAGATTTTCTAGTACACCTTGTAATAATCCTATTTTTAATGTTACTTTGGATAGCCATTTCAATCTTTGAACAAGGTTAAATCTTTTCCAGTACTTAAATGGCACAGTTCGAGCATGCCATTTCAGTCTTTTAATAGAGAATCATTCTATTTGTTACTACAACATATTTTGAACTGCCTGAGTAAAATTATGTAATGTAGGTGCAAGGACTATGTTCCTAGCCTTATGGATTTTCTTTGTGCCACCTCAACAACCATCTTATCTTTGTGCCACCTTGTATGTGTTCACAATTCTGTTGAAACAAAAAATCTTTGTAATTTGGAATTATAGGAAAGTACCTCAAAACCTTGTGAGGCACCTTCTTGATTATATTTGGGTCTCTCCATCTAGAAAATCCACAGACAGGACATTGTGTATTCTTCTTGTGATCTCCCCAAATCAAAGCACAATCAAACTTCCACACATGTATAGTCTCATAACCAAGCCCAACTTCATAAAGTACACTCTTGGCATCAACATAAAACTTTGGGAAATCCACCCATGGCAAAGCATCACATAATAGGGAAAGAAAAAGATCAAATGCTTTGTTTGTGACCTCGTTGTATGTTTTGATATGAAGAAGCCTCATAATAAATGCCAACCTTGTATAAGTGTTGCATCCCTCATGAAGCTCTCTATTGGCTTCTTCTAGTAGATTTGAAAAAAAATTAGGCTCATTAGGAGCTTTCTCTCCAGACTTCTTCCACTCATGAACCATATTATATGCATCATCAACATAATTATTCTTATTGAATTTATCATATTCTTCATCATTGTCACTATCATATGCACCATGAACCTCACTATGCTGGCCATCACTATTGTTTTCATTATCACTAAATGCCACCCCATGAAATATCCATCTATTGTAATGCATGTATATACCATTACAATTTATGTTTCATGACACTTCTTTCTGATCACGAGGTACAAGATTAAGGCAGCGAGTGCACGGGCATAAAATTTCTTCATCTTTTGTCTTAGGTTGTCGCACAAACTTCATGAACTCATTACAAACTTTCATGTATGGACATGTGGACTTTTCACATTCTTAATCCAATCACGATCCATTACCTGCAATACAACTTATAGAATCAAATTCATTCTTAGTAGTAATTACAAATCTTTAATACTAATATATGAATTCAATATTTGCAAACGCATAAACTAATCTACATGCGATGCATGATATAAAGATAACTAGGCACATCATTCGACTGGTTGAAAATAACAATAACTATACCATCGTGGCATTGTCACACGAGCTAACCTTTAAAATTGTGTGAACCTAATTTCGAAAGGAAAATCTCATAGATCAGGTACAAGCCAACATGTAAACGAAATTCACCTCCTGGCAAAGCCTACCCATGTGCCGCCTTCCAAAATGTTCTCTAACGAACTGAAATAGCCATGTCCACGACCTCTCCTACTCTCAACGGCGACCGGGATCGGAACGACTGTGACTGATGTCTACACACTTCTATTCTTGTAGACAATTGTTGGTTCTCCAAGTGCAGAGGTTTGTAGAACAGCAGCAAGTTTCCCTTAAGTGGATTACCCAAGGTTTATCGAACTCAGGGAGGAAGTGGTCAAAGGTATCCCTCTCAAGCAACCCGGCAATCAAGATACAAGAAGTCTCTTATGTCCCCAACACACCCAATACACTTGTCAGGTGTATAGGTGCACTAGTTCGGCGAAGAGATAGTGAAATACTAGTGGTATGGATAATTATAAGTGGTAACGGTGCCAAAAAACAGCTTTGATGGCGCGTGGTTGACGTGGAAAGGGACTAAAGGCAATCTAAAATAAAGATGGAAGCAAGCAAACATGTAACATATCTAGTTGCAAACGTGTTTCAATGCTTAGAACCAAGGCATAGGGATCATACTTTCACTAGTGAACACTTTCATATAAATATCATCTCTTTATGATACTACTCTGAACTACTTTCCGGTTGGACACTCTAATCCATGGTAGGACTATAACACCACTCCTCAAAGTTCGCTTTCCCCATCTAGATAACCCCACACTATCACCTTGAGCTCTAGATGGTTCCAACAAACACCACAATTTCATAGAGATATCCAACTCCAAATATAACTCATAACAAGTATTTATAATCTCTAGCCTAAGTGCCACCACGGTGTGCATGTTGTCACTTTCACACACATGGGGAGAGCAGAGATCTATTAAAGCACTTGAGTAGCAAGTTAGATCTACTTGATTACAAAGCTCATGATCACAATATGATCATGCATAGATAGATAGATGAACACATAGCTACCGGTAGAACCCTTAGCCTCGAGGAAGAACTACTCCCTCATCATCATGAGAATCATCAACGACGATGGAGATGGTGGTGGAGATTGATGGAGATGGTTCTGGGGGAACTTCCCCGTCCCGGCAGGGTGTCTGAATAGAGACTTCTGTCCCCTAAATCTCCTCTTCGGTGGCGGCGGTGCTACGGAACTTTTCGTGGCTGGAGGCTGGATTCTTTAGGGTTTTCGTCGTGGGGGAATTTTATAGGCGAAGGGGCGATGTCAGAGGGTGGACCAAGGGCCCACACCACCTGGTGGCGCGGCCAGGGGGACCCGCGACACCACATGGTGTGTCAAGCCCCTGGCCCCTCTCCGTCTTGTCTTCTGGATCTGTGAGTCTTCCGGTAAAATATCGACTTTGGCTTTTGTCTGGTCCAATTCCGAGAATATTCATTTTCTGGCTTTTCTGGAACCAAAAACAGAAGAAAACAGGCAACTGGCACTGTGGCATATTGTTAATAGGTTAGTTATAGAAAATATGTAAAACTACTCCAAAGTGTTGACAAAACATAAGAAAGTAGATATAAAACAAGCATGGAACATCAAAAATTATAGATACGTTAGCAACGTATCAGTGACCGACATTGGATCAATGGCGATCGTGCTCGTCTCCTCCTATCCTGCCTCACACCGCCTCGACTCGGAAGGACTCTCATAGCAACATGGTTTTGTCAGATCTTTCGGACTAATCACATAGTTAAATATCATCTAATTATGAAAGATGCTATAACAATTAATATCTATTACAAAACTATTAGACAACTATACATGACAAACACATTACCTATACCGTAGCAGTAGCAACACTAATCAACTTGTGGTCGCAAGCTCAAATCCCGCGTAAGACAATGTTTTACATTTTATTTTCCCCTACTAACAACTTGGTCCCGCGTGATTTTCAGTGACAAATTAAATGCACCATGATAAAAATTTGTCACCTATATCGACAAACCACCCGGAAGAGTAATCCATCATGATATAACAATGACAAAATACTAAACTGTCTTGCATTACGCTTAATCCTTGACGCCATAACCAAACCGTCAACGATTAACATAATATATGACGGTTCACAACTTTGTCAACAAGCCATTTTGTCAATAAATATCACATATGTTGTAGTGACATGTGATGTTGATACTTTTTTTACATCTTATTATATACTAGTATTAAATACTCAATTGTAGGAGATAAGATAATCCACAAATAATTCCAATGATATTATCCCCCTTGTGTGTGCACCACCAAGAAAGTTCTCCGTTATGAGGCAGGCCGTGACGATCGGGTGTCAGACGTATTTGCATTTGCATACAGTGGGTGTAATCTAGGTTGCACTGCAAATACAAACAAGTTAGATTTGGCGATCCTAGGATGTGTAGACATGGCGTCGAAACACAAGAGACCAAAAGGTCGAGCATGAGTCACATGGTTGATGTGATTGACATTGGGGAATGTCTACCTTTGAAACTGCATTACCGGCCGTGACGATCAGGAGTGGTGTAGAGGATTGGGATCGCGTGATCACTAAAATCGTCCAGGGGATGACAATTTTAGTGGGATCTCAACTAGGATTGAACTCATATTATGAACTTAGTCTAGATGACTATTTGCAAATATCTTAGTAGATCATGGACTATACCATTGAGGTCTTTTGCGACCATGGGAAATTTCTTGCTTGATGTGGAACTTAGCAAAAGGTCCAAACTTCATAGATTAATACCCAAGCCTGAGGGATATCCTCGTAATAAGATCATCTTCTTCTTGATACAATAACCATTAGGAGATAATCCGATGACTCTGCAACATTTGTGTTTTCTCCATAATCATCCAATAAGCTATTCTCCATGCGATGGAGAGTTGTACTACAATTTTGTATTATGAAAGATCTAGAACATAAAGTATGAGCCATTGGATGAGTTTTTCTCCATCATGGATGAAAAGAGAATATTTGGAGAATCACTTAGCAATCTTGCCTTAGAGTTGAGAACTCTCAGAAGGGCTTGATTGTAGTGGAGGTCATGAATGAAAAGAATATATGTTAGATATACAAAGTGATAAATGTAATTCTTGCAAAACTCATTAAAGTTTACATAAGTATTTGATACTTGTCCCGTTTTGTGAAAACATGATGGTTGGCTTGAGAATTGCTGGAATTGAGGCAATGTGGCTTGATGAAGACAAGCAAAATAATTTATGGCCGACACCACCCCACTTTCCTCAAGGTTTATCATTTGGATTAGTGGACTGGAATATAATTTTGTAATCCTTGTGTGTGTGTGTGTCTTGCTTTTGGCAAGACGATTATTTATATGAATAAGTCACAAGCTGGTTGTACTTCTTTATGAATAATACCTTTATTGTCACATTACGATTATAAATGAGTTATTCTCACCACTATGTTAATGATAATAGTTTAAGCATTTATAAAGGATTAGAATGCTAAAAGATATCCGAAGTTTAATAATGGCATGACACTATTTTTTAAATCATGGGGGTTATTGCATGTTCATCATTCTAAATGAAGATCGGGGTCTTAGATACTTGATCTAGAGACTTTGCAAAACCATGTCTCACTGGACAAAATGACTAAAACTCCGCATTCTGGTGAAATGGTGAAATGTGAAGAAATGTTGAACTTTATACATAACGATGTATCATATTTTCAACAAATAGTGGAAATCATTATTTATACTTCATGTTGAATCTTATACATAGTGATGTATCTTATTTTCAACAAATAGTGGAAATCTTTATTTCATACTTCATTGTGGATTTAAGTCAGAATAAGTATTTACTTAATAAAATATAAGTTTGAAACTGTTTTGAATTGTTCAAACGATTTCAAAGTGAAGGAGGATATTGAATTAACAAGAATACAAAAGTCTCTTCGATTTGATCGACATGAGTATTTAAGTCAATTTTGTAAAATTATGACAATTGGACGAATTCAAACTGTATTTAAATGTCTAAATATTATAATCATATTGTAGTAGATACATATGGTATAATATTATCTCTTATCAGGGTTATAGTTAATGTTTAGAGTAAGAGATCAAAATAAGAAAATACTTGTTTGAAATACAAAGGAACATCTAAAAGATTCGTAGAAACAACACCATAAGAGTTATGGCACATTCGAGTTTCTAGAGGTTTTGATAATTCGAAATCGTAGCGAATAAACAAGTCTTTGTAGCATATTCTTAGGCAACTATGAATACATGTTCCACAAGGGGAAAACCTGCTATTGTCCAAAGTTGATGTGTCTTGATGAAGATACATGTGGAAGAAAGTAAAAGACCAAAACAAGGTATTTGACCTTAACTCCAGATTGTTGAGTGGCGCAATAGAATTTGTTTCGTGAAACCAAACTCTACAAATAGAGGAGAAACAAATGATAATGATCATAAAGTTTTAGTGAATACTTTCACTAAATAAGGTAAGATTCAATCATATATATACTCTGCATTTCGCAGAAATATATCATTGATTCAGTTGTCATGTTATTTGAGCAATACGAACTACAAAGAAGTGTGATGGACCTAAGTGCGAGAAATGACCGGGAGTCCTAAAATACTATATTAAGTTAAATTTAAGATTGCAAAGTAATATGTTACTTGAGTTTATTAAGTAAAGAAGTTTACTTGATATTTCTAAATGACTACAAAGTCATAAAGAAGGAAATGAAACTTAATGAAGACGTAAAGCTCGATTTGTCACAAAGTATGGACAAAATTCAAGGAGTTGACTACAACTGTAGTGATTCTTGAGTCTATTGGATTTACACTAGAAATATATCGATATTGAAGTCTCATAACTGGAATTCTTAATTTGATGGTGATCAAAGAATTTTGGAATGTCCAAGATTATCGAGAGGACCTACATTTTGAGTGGAGCTAATTTTCTTGGCCAAATCTTATTATGTAAGAGACATATTTTGAGTGGGAGCTAAGTAGCTTGGGTGAATCATAATATGTAGCATACATATTTTGTGTGGGAGCTAAGTGAAAGCCTTGGATCTCATATATGGATACCATATTTGAGTGGGAGCGTGACATTATTCCGAAATATGTGGATTACATATATGAATGGTGTGATTGGTACTAATAACATTTAAGTTGGTAAATATGGATGAAGTTGAACAAGTTATTAAACAATGAAATCTATCGAGATAGATTAGTGAGTTCAAAAAACATTAAATGTCGAATGCTTCGTGGACTTGATTCTGAAAATGTTCCGAATGTCCTAGACAAAATTCTGAAATAGCTCAGAATAGAACGAGGTAAGAAAGAAGTTCTTACTTGCATGAAGCATTGATTTATTCTTAGTATTACAACTATGGTTAAAAGAAAGAAAGAGGTGTGCTGCATCTCCTATGCCTCAGTCATCGGTTCTTCCATACAACCATATTATATACTCGACGTAATGTGACTCGAGGTTCTGGTTGGAAGGACAAGCTCGTAACTGTAAGAACATGTCTTGAAGTGATTCCTGAGTTAATCACTGAACCGGAATTAAGTGTCCCTAAAAGGCAAGAAGAAAAGTAAGGCCCATAGTTGCATTTCATGCACTAGGATCCACATATATGAAGAAGTATAAGGGAATCATCTACCGTGATGTATATTGTTGTGGTGGAACTAGTTTGTCTTTATGCAAAGGGTGTGTCCCAGGGCACAGTGCAAATGAGAAAGCTCGTTTTGGCTGATCTAACATCACTGTTGGCTCCTGGAAACCGACCTCACTCTATTGCCATAACTACTATACGTACACAAAGAAGTGCTAAATGTGCTTCAAAGCTTAAGTGACAACAGTGAAAGCGACTGTCATAGTAAACACTAGAACAAAGTCTCACTTTGTCGCCAAACGAATACATCAACCTATTATGACATAATGGTATTAATGTCAAAATTAGAAAGACATTCACGATTTGAAAAAGACATAATGATCTGGTAAAATAGAACATGGACAAGAAGTTTTCAATAAGCATGCATGATCAATAAACACATATATGATATGGTTTATGATGAGTAATATGTGAGCTAGATTATTCGTACTCTAGTGCAAGTGGGATACTGAAGGAGATATGCCCTAGAGGCAAATAATAAATAGGTTTTTATTGTCATATCTCAGTTAGTTCATAATAGTTTCATAATGTGCTATAACTGTATCAAGTGGAAACATTGGTACATGTGTGGTATGTAAACAAACCAAGTCTCTAGTTACCTCTAGCGAACTAGCTCATTGATCATGAGGATGATCTAGGGTTTCAAGATCATGGGCATTTATGCCAATTGACAATGAGGTCATATCATTGGTTGAATGACGTGATAGACAAACACCCAATAGTTGTATTATAATGATATCTAGTTACAAAGTTCACCATTAATGATAAACTAAGGAAACCACGCAACCTAATCATTAGATTGTGAGATAATGCAAATCACCGTTCTGGAGGGAGCTTAGGTGGTATCAAGTATCATCTCGTGATAGGGTGATCAAAAAGGTGCTACTCAGGTTTCCCAAAGGGGCGTGTAGAGGAGTACATATCAAGACCAGGATTTGCCAATCCATGTAACAGATAGATACCTCTGGCCATCTCGGTGACGTTGCATTACCAAATCTTACAAGCATGTGACTGGGTCACAGAATGCAACGACATGGAACGAGAAAAATAGTTCATCGGTAATGAGATCAAATGAAGGTATGGAGATACCGCAGAACAAATCTCGGGTGAACTAGGTATCAAGTGGCAAAGGTAATGGGAAATGACGTTTATGGTTCAAACGACATTATATCATGGAATGCACAAGGGTCATATGGGCATCCCGGTCCCTCTACTGATCATTGATGGAGATCATGTCTGTGCCATTCCCGAGCCATAGGTAAATACACTTAAGGGTACGATGAGCGAGCTATCCTCTGTAAGTTGGAATCATCATATGAAAGAGAAAAAAACGAAAAAGTTCCGTGAGATAACAAAATTTGTTTCGGGAAAGTTCCGAAGTCGTTCGGAGGAAATTGAAAGGGAACCGAAAGGAGTTTCGGGTCAAATTGGATTTTGTCATATATATTTACATGTTAATTCATGTAATTAATATTGAATAGAATATTAAAATCTAATTTGAAGGGGTATTCCACTAATGGGCCAAACTTCCTATGAAAAAAGGGCTCATGAGGGAAATTGCAAGAGGGAAGGGCTAAGCCCATGCGCCTACGGTTTGTGGGCGCCTAGGGCTGCCCCTCCCTTGGTCGGCGGCTAGGGTTAGGGTTTGGGGCACCCTATGACTGCCTCCCTCCCTCCCATGGCCACTCCCTGGATGACTTGGGGGAGGGGCAAGTGTGCCCCCTCCACCCCTATATAAAGGACCACCTTGGAGGAGGAGACACATCAAAGGTCACGAGTTGGGAGATCTCCTCCCTCCTCTATGCGCCTCCTCCCTCCCTCTCCAACCTCTCTCTCCCTTGTGACCATGCCCCATGTATGGGCTGTAAGATGCACCTGCAGCATGTCGTTGCACTGTAGAGATTCTAAGCCGGAGATCTACTTCTGCACTCCCGGCGGGATCAGGGAGCCGGAGGTCGTCATCATACACCATATGTATACAAAACCTCGAGGGTGCCTCATACGAGGGGATCTTGGATGTGATGAGCTGGAGCTGCTGCACGATGAAGATGGAGCAAGGGGTGACCTACGAGGATCATCGCGACCTTGAGGTCGACTACTTCAACCACATTCCCCTCGAAACGTTAACCACATATGGTCTACAAGGGTATGTATTATATACGCTCTGGTCATTACTTCATTACTACATAGATAGATCCTGGGCGATAGGGAGTTCCAACATAGGAAAATTTTAGTTTTCTGATATAGAACCTTTCACGGGCATGAGTCACATGAATTATTTGAATTGACACATTGTTGTCTAACATTGCATCTATATCTCTGACCATGACGATTGGTGGTGGTATAGTGAATTTGGATCCTGTAATCAGTGAAATAATCTTAGGGATGATAGTTTTAGTGGGAGCTCATGTAAAAATTTGATTATAAAACTTGAACTCGTAGTATGAACTTAATCTTATGTATTTGCAAATGTTTTTGTAGATTATGGCCTTCAAACCTATGAAATTCGATTATGGGTCTTTTCTGAGAGATAAGGATCTCAAGTTAGACGGGTCAAACTTCATAGACTGGTATCAATGCTTAAGAGACATCCTCACCATTAATGACGCACTCTACACACTATTAGAACCACGAGGAGATGCTCCCGATGATAATGCAACTGCAGATGAAGAGGATGAGTTCCACGATGGGCAATGGTACTTGAGCTTTGGGTGCAGTTTCTAGAAATCATCCCATATGATATGATCGATGGGTTGAAGGAAATGTTCATAGAAAAGTAAATCTTTTGAAGATTGAGCTGTTGGATAAGTTTCTTTAACAAAAGTTGGAAGAAAACATGTGCCTAGATAGTCACTTGGACATAATGGACACTGATGACTGCAAGTGCACAGATCGTTTGTAGCTAGTTTCGAAATAAAGATATCGATCCCACAGGGAGCAGTAGGTGAAATACTAAAATGCTTTTAACTATAACTAAACGGAGTACTTGAGAAATAACTTTAATATGCAAGATAAGTAGAGTTGTTTTTTGGGTTTTTGGTTAAACAAGGTAATTTAAAGTAAAGCAAAACTTAATACAGAAAGTAAAAATCGCGTGTGTAATAGAACTTTGGAACTACAATAGGGAAAATGCGTTTTAGGGAGTAGCGGATACACCACTAGAAATTTAGACTAAGTAATCGAGGGTATTATAACGAATATTCTCATAGTATGTATGTATGTGGGAGGAGCTCCATATATGGACGATTTGCCAGACAACCACTGCACACATCGTCCTCATAACCACAACAGACAGTAACCGACAACCATCGCATTACCGCGCTATTAATGGATTTCTCCCATGGCATGGACATGGCTTGATGAGTTCTCCTTGGTTCCCCAAGTTAGTACGTAAGGAATAAGAACAACTTTATAGTCATAGTAAGCTCTATCATCCCTCCGTCTACTAACAAGTAATCCCCTCCATCAAGTCCCCATAAGAGGCAAATATTAAGAAGGTGCACTTCTCCTTAATATCACGAAGAACAGAATTAACACATACACATAATGATGTATAACATAATAATATCTATATCATGTTAGTCATATGATAGGGTTGCTCCATCTCCCCAAGAACTAAAGATCTACTCAGACATGGAGGCAATCAACATCATGGCAATAGTAATGGGAACAATCATATAAGAATAGTACTTGTATAAATCCACAACGAGTATAGGAATTACAACAAGATCTAGACAAGATGTAGGTGGGATCGATGAGGATGGTGGTGATGCAGCGGTGGTTGATGAAGATCGATGCCTTAGCCTCCCGGATCTGCATAGGGTGAAGATGAATCCCTGGCGGACGAGTTCCCCCTCCAGATGCTTTCTGGAGGTGAGGTTTTCGTGATTTCTGGTTGTTCTGTATTTCACCTCCCCGAACTAATTGCACATGGTGAAACTATTTTACGAGACGGACGCGGTGCCAGCTATACGGGTGAAGAAAATTCTCCCGCCGTATAGTTGGTCGTTACGCTCTCTGCCTCCTTTGTTCGCTTCTGGTTTTCTTCTGGTATTATTATTTCCCAAATAAGCGATTTATGTTGTTTTTGACTCCTTTTCTCCTCAGTACAACTGCTTTAATAATTGTATCCATTGGATCCATCATCTGTCCTGATCCTGGTGAAAATAAACATAAAATGTGTGCGCAAGTGCCATAAAATACCAAAATCCTACATCTATAATGCAAAATAATAATGTAAAACATGATGCAAATATGCACTCATCACCTTCCACAAGCTTAGACTCTTGCTCGTCCCGAGCAAGTTTTTAGCTTAATGGATGTGATCCTTATATTCATGAAGCTGAGTCGATAAAATAAATGAGGCAATTGCAGCATGTGTTCATCATGTAGATACATGGGAATATTTCCATCTGAATAGAATTGGGAGGCTCCCACACCTTTGTTATCAATAGTTCATAAAAGATGAATCTCAACATAATGTAAAAGAATTTGGTTCAACCGAATGAGTTAATGAGGTAGTCCCAAGTGTTTTAGGATCAATGTATTCACTTGGGATTCAAAATATCAAAAGTGTCTCTTTGTCATACTACAATACAATGTTATATGCCTATTTTCTCTTTGCACATTCACTCTTTTTCTTCTTTCTTTTCCTTTTCTTTGCATATATGCTCACACTTTTGTTTTAAGTGTTGTGCAAAAGAGCTAGCCATATATTTCACTTCATGTAGGAATTCAAAGTTCAAAATCTCAATTATAAAATTCCAATTGTATATGAAGCATTCTCATGACTTGAGATTCTACCATGACTTGCTATCACTCTATTTGGATAACACTTTTATTTTCCTTTGTTCAAGATTTTTCTTTTTCAACTTAATTGTATAGATAAATTTTCTCTGTGAATCAAACTATAGACTTATAGCATATTGACCAAATTATCTTTATGTGTTCCATTGATACCAATGGTGTGGAAGACTCCTATCACTATCATCAAGTGCAAGTAAAATCATAATCAAGCCATTCATATATCAATAAAGCAAACACAAACTCAATATTGCTCCATATATAATAATAAACTCGGAACTTCATAAAAGGGATCGACTATTCCTGAAGGGAATTCTAATGATGCAAACTTTATTTCTAGTTTGAACTAATGCAAAAAACTGTAATGTAGAACTTATAAGAGAGATTACAAGGTCTTTAAAGATCTCCCCAAGCTTGGAATCAAGCCAGGCGGGATCAGTTAACTCCTTTTAGATACCTATTCCTCCTCTTGGGTAGATGGAGCGTCGCCTTCTTCCTTTACATTTCCCTCTTTAACTATGCTTTCAAAGCGAATGCTGCGATTGGCCATGTTATATTGGAGCTTCAACATTTTCCTCTTGAGGAATTTCTTCTCATCTGTTAACTCAAAGACAGTTTTAATCAAGAAACCAACTCTACCATCGATTGCATCCACCTTATTCTCAAGGTCTTTGCTCATCATCTAGTAGGAGTCAATCCTTTCTCCAACTGTTTCAACGCATGCCTTAGAAGCCTTTTCTAACTCACAGATCTTATTGTGAATCTCATCTTGCCGCACCTTCTTAGGCTTTAGAGGTGATGGACCAAGAGGAGGTTTATAATAGGATAATATGTTGTAATGATAAGGATTAGGGAGGTACTCATCCTTGTTCCTTCCCCGCTCAGCTTGTCTCATCATCTCCATCCTCTGTGGGAATAGGTCCTCCCAATTTTGGGAGAGGTTTGATCTCCAGGCTGGATGATGACGATGATCCTTTAGGTTCTTTTTCCTCAATCCTCTTCACGAGCTTCTCATCTTTCTTCTTCCAGACCTGGTTGACGTGGAAGGGCTGCATGGCTTCGCTGCACGGATGTTATTAGAGGTCTCGTGAGGGATGGCAAGGATTTTTCGAGGCTGTATCTCTGTGAAAACTTAATGAAAAAGGTTAGATGCGATCAACTTTAAAAGGAGGGCTCAAAAACCCTAGTTGTCTTGCGTAACGAGCAACTATACGGGCATAGCCCGTATAGCTCCCGACGTATAGTTGTGAACCGACTACAGATTAGATCTATGACGGAACCTAACTATACGGCCGGAACTATATGGGCAGAATTTTAATTCCGACCGTATAGTTGGTCGTTAAACTCTCTGTTTCCTCGATGAAATTTTTGACGAAGGGTCGATAACTATACGACCACGACTATACGGGCGGATTTTTAATTACGACCGTATAGTTGGTCATGAAACTCTCAGTATATCAGGATTATTTTGTAAAAGGTATAGACAACTATACGACCGCAACTATACGGGCGGAATTTTTATTCAGGCCGTATAGTTGGTCGTGAAACTCTCTGTTTCCTCGACATTTTTTTGGAGAAGGGTCGATAACTATATGACCACGACTATACGGATGGAATATTTAATTCCAGCCATATAGTTGGTCGTTAAACTCTCAGTACCTTTCGAGGAAGGAAGCATTGTCGTCGCAACAATGATACGACCGGAACTATATGGCTGGAATTTTTATTCCCGCTGTATAGTTGGTCGTTAAACCTTCTGTGTCCACCAATTTTTTTTTGCTTCTCCAAGTATTCTTTATTAATCTGGAACTTAACGAAATATCGAGTTTTGACTGAGAAATGTCAGCTTAGACTTTCGACCAATTTTGGCATCATCCATTTTCCTTATTATTTGCTAGAGCATGAATAATTTTCATTAAAACAATACTTAATCTAGACTCTAACTTAGAATTTTAAAAACTTACTCAACCTTTATTTCACATGGGTTGTCTCCCATGAAGTGCTCTTTTATGGTCAATAGCTTGACGTAGTATCGCTCATTCCGTCTTGAGTCCATTTTTCTTGTAATTGTCGTTCTCCAGGGGAGCTCAATTCTATAGTGATTGCACATATATATTCTTTCACCCGATAATGCTTCAAGAGTTGTCCATTTACCACCCATGCAAGAGAGGGTGTTTTTCCTTGGAGCTTACCTGTTCCTAACGAATAGGCCTCTTCAACTACATATGGACCTTCCCACTTCGACCTGAGTTTTCCTGGAAACAACTTAAGACGAGAATTATAGAGCAACACTTTGTCTCCACTTTTAAAAAAATTATTCTCTATTTTTCTATCACGCCATCTTTTAACCTTTTCCTTAAACAACCTAGCATTCTCATAGGCTTCACTTCTAAACTCATCTAAAGCATGCATATCTAATAAACGCTTTTCCCCTACTGCTTTGAGATCATAATTTAGATTCCTGGTTTCCCAAAAAGCTTGGTGTTCAAGTTCTAATGTTAAATGACATGCCTTACCGTACACCATCATATAAGGTGTCATATCCATCGAATTTTTAAACGCAGTACGGTATGCCCATAGAGTGTCGTTTAACTTGTATGACCAATCCTTCCTTGATTTGTCCACCGTCTTCTTGAGTATGGTCTTTAGTTCTCTATTTCAGAGTTCCACTTGACCACTTGTTTGGGGATGATATGGCGAAGGAACATGGTGAGTTACTCCATACTTGCTGAGGATTTTCCAGAAAGTCCCTTTCATAAAATGAGAACCACCGTCAGTAATTAAAAATATAGGAACTCCAAACCTGGGGAATATGACATCCTTGATCATCTTCACTGAGGTAGCTGCATCTACATGATTTGTTGGGATAGCTTCAACCCACTTAGTAACATAGTCAACAGCAACAAGAATATGAGTATAACCATTTAATTCTGTAAATGGCCCTATGTAATCCATTCCCCATACATCAAAGGGTTCAATTATTAGACTATAATTCATCGCCTTTTCTTGTCTCCTACCTATTTTACCTCTTATTTGGAAAGCATCATAGTATTCCACATACCTATGTGCATCCTTGAGCAAGTGTAACTACCTCGGTGAATTACGCTCTTAGTTACATGCCTGGATGAACGAAAATGGTTAAAATAGTACGGTGGGGCCCAGGGCTACTCACGGTAGACCTTTCGGTCGTCCTAACCACTTTCAGACATCGGGACAAGAACGAGCGGCGTAATCGGCAGGCGAAGGGATCAACTACATACACAAATGAGTATGTATGCAAGCCACATACAACAGTCCTCAGAGCCATTCCATCTAAAAGAAATAGAAATATTGCAACGCCATACGTCAAGATTCAAATGTCCTAGATAGATTTAATAATTTAGGATAGCTCCTCATACATCACATATCAGAGTATCAGGCGGAAGCGGAAAACAAGATCCGAGTACGGATAAGAAGCAAATCGGCATAAGATGCCCCATAAATAAACACATCCCGCCCACAGATCTCACGGATCCCCGTTCCCGGAATCTCTACACCGAACGATCGTTGCCAACATCATCTGTCTCTTCCACCCAGTATCCATCTTGCGGGTACACCTGTTCATCTGAATTAAACAATTTATCGTGTGAGACCCTAGGGGTACTCAGCAAGTCTTTATGCTGCTAAAGGGGACACAACCTGGGGTGACGCAATTGCAGCAAAAGATAATACCTAACAATTCTACAGATACTCGCTAACCATCCGCCTAACCAATGATAGACGGATGTCCGTGAATTAAGAACAACAGTTATAACAGTATAATTAACAGATCAATCCTCCTCCTCGCTTACCAACGAGGAAGCGGACGAACAACCCCATCATCCGTTGGCAGTTTTATTAACCATTCCATGAGTATTGCACTATTTACTAGTCAAGCACTTGGTCAAATTAAAAACGGTACTTTAGTTATACTTGTCTATGATCGAGAAACTGTGCTCCAAGTCGTCCATAACCGCGGACACGGCTTTCAGAAAGATTTACCCTGCAGGGGTGCACGAATAGCAACACACACTCGATCAACCTCGGAAAAACCAAATCAAAACCCGACGAGGCATTCACGACAAAGTAATCATAGGATTCAGAAAGATTTCAGGGGGCCACCCCATTAAGCTACCCGCGACGAAGTTGGCCGGCTCCGAGACGGACCCAAGGTTTGTGTCAATGGCCGTAAATGACTGGGAACCCGAAAGTGTGACTGGGCTTGTCGATACCGCGAAAACATTCCATGATCCAAAATAGTACAGGTGCTCCACGCACAATCTTAATAAAGCAGTAACATGGCATAAGTACAGGATAGTAATAAAGCCCTAAACTACTTTGTGGCCCCAAGAAATAAGAATGAATCAAGCTCTGGCTCAGGGGGGTCCATAAGGCCTCCCGGATGTGGATAGTGCGAATAAACAAGGAACAGGAATCAAGTACTCGGGGTCCTACGGGACACAAGTGAGCATGAAAAACCAAATAGCAGATATTGCTCACCGGTGCCTCTTGCATTAGTTATCCCATTACTACTCAGGTTAAGTTGTTTAGGTACCTCATGATTCATCAGACACTCACATACCCTACACATGCTTTTCTACGACTCGCATGGCTCAAACAACTCCTGTAGTAATGGCTCATCGGATGGAGGAACAAGCTTCGGTGGGGTTTAAAAGTAAAGGCTATGCAGTACTTGGGATTCAATTTAATGCAATCGCGACTCGATGGTGCAAGAATAAGATAGAGGCAATAGGTACTATATGTAGCATGCCAAAGGTGAGGTGTGGATACAAGAAATAAAGCATTTTATTATTTATTTGGTCCCATTTTATTGTCATAAACAGTTCAGGTTTTTAATAATGACATGATGCATGCTTCAATTCAGAACAAGGACTGCATAGATAGAACGAGCTCGTCGTGCTGATCGATTTTGACATATTATTTGTCAAATTTAGAGTTGTAGAATTAAAGTTATTAATTTATTAAGGAGAAAGGGCATTTTATTGTAATTTTAATCATCTCGAAAATTTAAAGTGTTCATACATTATTTTGAATGGCATATTTGAATTCCTCACATCTTCATGATTCCAAAACATATATTATATGTATTATTTGGATTTATAATTTAAAAGTTATTTAAATCTGATTTGGATTTGTATTTAAACAATTTCTGAAAAGTTTATTTAAAAACAGAAAACATAAAAACGTTTTCCACTCAGGCCAACCTAGCCACAGTCACAGACAGGTAGGCCGCTGCTGACTGGGCGTGATCCGCGCGCAAAAAGCTTTTCTCACCGCGGCGCGGCTAGCCCAGGCGGCTGACATGCGGGCCCGACGGGGACGTAGGTCCCACGTGGCAGCGAGAGGGCATGGGTGAACCACGAGGCGCAGGAGGGGGGAGTGCGGGTTGAGGCCTGGGAAGCTGGGGGGTTTTCTGCAAGTTTGCCAGGCGGCTGACAGGTGGGGGCACTGGGGCTGCTAGGGACCTGGGCGTGATCGACAAAAGCGCGGGGGGTTCTTTCTAAAAAATCGCCGCGCGGGCTCTGAACTAAATCTGGGGCTGTCTCTGAATTCGCGACGACGACTGGCGACGGCGAGGTTTTCCTGTGAGGGTGGCGTCACAACCACGGCGAGATAGATCTTACCGTAAAAATGAAAAAGAAAGAGGGCAGTTCCAGCTACGGATCTTGTTCAGGGGCATTCGTTGGCGGCGGGCTATACAAGACGGGGGTTGTCAGGGAACCGAGGGGGAGCGCTAGGCTGGGCCTGTTCGGCGGCGGGGCAGTTCACCGGCGGGAGCCAAATACGGGCGGCGAACGGCACGCAGAGGGGGGAAAACGGAAGAGGGCGAGGGGGGAGCTCACCTCGTCCGATTCCCGCGGAATACAGAGGCCAGGACGGCTGGAGCGGAGGGGACGGGGAGGTCATGGCGGTGGTGCTGGCGGCTCTCTGACGTGGGGCAGTTGCGGGCGAGCTCGGCTCCTCCTCCCAGGCGGAAGCGACGCCTCGGACCACGGCGATGCTACTCGGCGAGGCCTCGGTCACCCGCTAGGGTGGCACCGGCGGCGCGGAGCTCTGACTGGCGGCGGACACGCGGAGAAGAGGGAGAGGGGAACAGAGCAGAGCTAGGGTTAGGGAAAAAGGCGGCTCGGCGCGAGGATAAGGAGGAGAGGCTGGCGTGCGGGCGGCGCGGGCTGACGCGGCAGACGGCGGGGGGAACGGCCACCTGCTCGCTGCTGCTTTCCGTCACCTGCTGAGAGGGAGCGGGCGAGACGGCGTCAGAGGAGGAGGAAGAGAAACAGGGGTCGCTGGCGAAGGGGTACGTGCCGGGGAGAAGAAGCAGCCCAGGAGGAAAAGAAGGCGGGCCGGCTGCGACCAGGTAAGGAGGCCTGCTGCTGCTGGGCTCCCTCTTTATTTTGTTTTCTTTTATTTTATTAACTGTTTTGATTTTTGTTTTGTTGCAGATTTAAACAAGCCCAAGAAATATTCCTTTTTGGGAGTTTTTGCAAATTTTTAATAGAAGAGAAAGAGGTGGCTATGGAGTGAGGTGGGGCTTAGTGGTTGAACAAAAGTTGATGGTGGGGAAAGCACTACAAGAGAGAGGAAGAGAGGGTGTTTAAAATAAATAAAAAGAAGACCCCATTTGAACATGCATGATGGAGGGAAAAGAGTTTTTGGTTGGGCACATGGGGATGGTGGAGAGAGATGGAGATTATCTCACAAAAGGAAGACCCACTAAAAACAAAGAGAAAACAAATGGGATAATGGTGGTTGCATGGCCCATGCAAAATATTTAATGCCATGTTTAAATTCTTGTGAAAACAAAATAATAACATGGCATTGTTCATATGCATTCCCAAAAGTGGAATAAAGGCCAAGCAAACGAATGTATAGAATTAGATCCATCCTATCTCCCATGAGCTAGATTAAATACCAAAACAAAATAAAAGCCCATGGTAATGGAATGGTGGAAGTATAAGGTGGTGAAAAAAAGATAATGGAGGTGAATAAAAGATATGCCCCCAACTCAACTTGGGCATTTAAACAATATATCAATAGCCAAATACAATATCAAGAGGCAAATACAATTAATAATGCATATGAGAGAAGAACCAAAAGAAAAGGGTTTTATATGATGCTCAAATGCAAGGTGGCATGATGACATGAGCATGATATAATTATGATGCACAATTATATATAGGAAGTAGCCATTATCTTACTAGACCAAGTAGCATTACAATTGTTAGACAATTGGGATGCTACAGCAAGGTGGGCCAATAGAATCCGGATTGAAGTACCTTTGCAGCAGTTCTTTTACCTGCATGATGCCCTCCATATGGATTGTCATGACAAGCATTCAATATAGAATTCATTTCATTATTAGGAACATACTTCCGAATCATTCCGTCAAGTCCATGACGATATAGATACGGATCATCCCAAGAGTAATATTTAACATCATTAAAGAATTTAATTCTTTGATTTCTTGACATGCCGGGAGGTAAAAAATTTGTTGCTAGATAGCATAATCTGCATACCATGGATCAGCAATCTCCACCTTTGCTAAATATTCTCCCGGAAATGATTCAGTAATAGGTACGGGGTCATTAATTATTCCCTCCATCCTAGAGAGATGATCTACTACCAGATTATCCTTACCCCTCCTATCTACTATTTGCAAATCATATTCTTGTAGTAATAAAACCCACCTAATCAACCTAGGCTTGGCATCCTTTTTCACAAGCAGGTGATGCAAAGCTTGGTGATCCGTATGAATTATTACCTTAGAATTAATTATGTAAGATCTAAATTTGTCACAAGCAAAAATTATAGCTAGAAACCCATTTTCTATAGTAGCATAATGTTTCTAAATCTTATTAAGAGGTCTACTAGCGTAATAAATAACATTTAAATTCTTTCTATCTCGTTGTCCCAACATAGCCCCTAAAGCATAATCACTAGCATCACACATAATCTCGAAAGGTTCATCCCACTTTGGTGGTTGCATGATAGGTGCTGAAACTAGTTTATCTTTAAGGTTCTCAAAAGCTGCAATGCAGTCATGGTCTAAATAGAATGGAGTTTCTTTATCAAGAAGATTGGTAAGGGGCATAGCTAGTTTAGCAAAATCTTTTATAAACCTCTTATAAAATCCTGCATGTCTCAGAAACATTTTTAAGCTTTTAATGTCCTGAGGTATTGGAGATTTTCTATAGCATTTATATTAGTTTTATCTATTTCTATTCCCTTCTCCGAAACCTTGTGCCCGAAAACTTTACCTTCTCTTTCCATGAAACGATATTGCTCCCAATTCAAAACCAAGTTTGTTTGCCTACACCTTTGCAAAACTCTGGTCAGATTGTAGAGACAATTATCAAAGGTTGTTCCACAAACGACAAAATCGTTTGTTAGGAATTCCATAGTCTTCTCAACAAAATAATCAAAAATCTTTAGAACACATTCCTAAAAAGTTACAGCTGCATTACATAAGCCAAATGGAATTAATCTATAAGCATATGTGCTATAAGGAAAAGTAAAAGTTATTTTCTCTTGATCTTCTGGCTGTATGGAAATTTGAGAATATCTAGAATAACCATCAAGAAAACAAAAATAAGAATTATTACTAAGTCTTTCTAGAATTTTATCCATGAATGGTATAGGATTATGATTCTTTTGTGTTTCACGGTTTAATTTCCTAAAGTCAATGCACATACATTATCCTACAATCAGTCTCATAGGAACTAGCTCACCTTCCTTATTCATAGCAGCATCAAGTCCACCCTATCTTGGTATGCAGTAAGCTGGGCTAACCCACTTACTGTCAGAAATAGGATATATTGTACCAGCGTCAAGTAAGCGTATAACTTATTTTCTTACTACTTCCTTCATCTTAGTATTAAGCCTTCTTTGTGTATCTACTATGGGTTCAACATCAGCAAGCATGGTAATCTTATGTGTTACAATAGATGGATCTATTCGTTTAATATCACTCAATGTATATCCAAAGGCTTCATGATGCTTAACCAAAACTGAAATGAGTTTATTTGTTTCATTTTTTGATAGATTCTTGCTAATAATAATAGGACAATTATTTTCATGATCTCAAAATTCATACCTCATATTGTCTGGAAGTTTTTTCAATTCTATTGGTGGAGTTCTTCATCATCTGTTCTTACCAGTTCTTCATAGTCATGTGGATTTTGTTCTTCCGGAATTGAATCAAGGTAATCATCCATGTCTTCTTTCTTCTCATCATCCGGTGCTTCTTCCCAATTAATCAAACTCCTTTCTAGTTCATCTTGTGGAGTACTAAAATGAATTGCCGCTAGCTCGGCAATCGTCTTTTCTTCCTTGATATCCTCCACTTCATATGGCCTCTTTTTTAGCTTGGCAAAGTGGAATGTCATTTCTTCTTCTCCAAACTTTAGTGAAATGGTTTCCTTCTAATTATCCACTCGAGCTTTGGTGATGGAAATAAAATGCCTGCCTAAAAGAATAGGGAAAAAAGAATCTCAAGGCATATCAACAATATGAAAATCAAGGGGGTACATGAGTGAGCCAATAAAGACATAGATATTTCTGATTACCCCTTCTGGTTTATATTGGTTTTATTAGAAAATTTAACAATAGTGTCTACCGGTTCAACATCCAGATTATTTAAGTTGTAGCAAAGTTCTTGATAAAGTAATGACGACATAATATTTATGTTGGAAATTGGTTCACAAATATCATATAAAAAAGTTTCTCCACAATATAAAGGGGTCATGGGTTTTGAAGTTTCGTTACATCGAACCTTACCTTTGATGAATGTCGAAGTTTCACGGTCTAACATAACCACTTTGTCCTCCACTATTCGTGCCTCCATAAGGTCGTTTATTATAATATTATTTATATTTGTAGCTTCGGAATTTCTTTCTAGTTTCTTGAGTCTCTTATTTATTTGTTTTTCCTCTCTTTGTATCTTTTCAAAGATTCATAGTATAGGTATCGAGGAGAACTCTTCCATTAGTGCTCTTGTATGCTTCTTTTCTTCGAGAGGTTTACGAGGTTCCCATTCTGTAGGTACCTGCAAATCCCCTGCATAATTCTCAATAATTTTCTTTACCGAGTAAGAATCAATACCGAGGGTTTTAATCATTGTATATGTCCTCTCATATATAAGGAAATTGTTAATGCAAGCATATTATGACAAAATATTTGTAATATTTTCCTTATCTTTAGAATTTTCAGTTGCTTCTTTCATTTTTATTATTAGATTCCAACCCTCATCATAAGTATAAGATATGAAACTTCCATTTGAAGTAATGTCTAGATTCGTCTTATTTTCAATATTTAGCCCTCCATAAAATATATGGGTGATTGACTAATCAGGTAAACGATGATGGGGACAATTATTCAGGTAACTTTTATACTTTAGATATCCTTCATATAATTCCTCACTAGGATTATTTTTGAAACTGATAATAATACCTCTCATCCTGTGAGCTTTTCTTGCAGAATAATATTTTAATAGGAACTTGGTTGTCAATTCCTCCCAAGTCCTTGGTGCTTCTGCACAAAAAGAACTGTACTAGTCGCAAACATTATTAGAGAGAGTTTGTCTAAACAACTGGATTTCAACCATATCAAGATTACAGTCATCGAAAATAAAGGAACTCAAAATGTCTTCAAAGAATTGTAAGTGTCCATATGGACTTTCTTCATTGGTTCCTACAAATTTCTTAGAATGAATAACTCAAATAATAAAGGATGGATTTCGACTCCATCCGGATTTATGCTTTTGTTGACAGTTATAAAAGTGTCCATGGGTGAACCCATTTTCCTTACTGCCTCAAGCTGATTTAAATGCTGAGTATTGTCCATTGTTGTGGTCCTGCAACTCAAGTAAAAATTAGTACAACGAAAGTAAACAACTAAAAGTAAAGTGACTTATAGCGCTAAGCTCCCCGACAACAGTGCCAGAAAATAGCTTGATGACAACAAATGCACAGATCGTTTGTAGCTAGTTTCAAAATAAAGATATCGATCCCACAGGGAGTAGTAGGCGAAAGACTAAAATGCAATTAACTATGACTAAACAAAGTACATGAGAAATAACTTTAATATGCAAGATAAGTAGAGTTGTTTTTTGGGTTTTTGGTTGAATAAGGTAATTTAAAGTAAAGCAAAACTTAATGCAGAATGTAAGAATTGTGTGTGTAATAGAACTTTGGAACTACAATAGGGAAAATGCGTTCTCAAGGAGTAGCGGATACACCACTAGCAATTTAGACTAAGTAATCGAGAGTATTATAACGAATATTCTCATAGTGTGTATGTATGTGGGAGGAGCTCCATATATGGACGATTTGCCAACAATCGCTGCACACATCGTCCTCATAACCACAACAGATAGTAACCGGCAACCATCGCATTACCACGCTATTAAGGGATTTCTCGCATGGCATGGACATGGCTTGATGAGTTCTCGTTGGTTCCCCAAGTTAGTACGTAAGGAATAACAATAGCTTTATAGTCACAGTAAGTGCTATCATCCCTCCGTCTACTAACAAATAATCCCCTCCATCGATTCCCCATAATAGGAAGAAGGTGCACTTCTCCTTAATATCACGATGAAGACAATTAACACATATATAGAATGATGTATAACATAATAATCTCAATCTCATCTCAGTCAGATGCTAGGTTTTCTCCATCTCCCCAAGAACTAAAGATCTACTTAGACATGGAGGCAATCAACATCATGGCAATAGTAATAGGAACAATCATAGATGAATAGTACTTGTATAAATCCACAACGAGTATAGGAATTACAACAAGATCTAGACAAGATGTAGGTGGGTTGGATGAGGGTAGTGGTGATGTAGCGGTGGTTGATGAAGATCGATGCCTTAGCCTCCTGGATCTGCGTAGGGTGAAGATGAATCCCTGCCAGACGAGTTCCCCCTCCATATGCCTTTCAGGGGTGAGGTTTTCGCGATTTCTGGGTGTTCTGTATGTCATCTCCCCGAACCAATTGCACGGGGTGAAACTATTTGAAGAGGCGGAGGCGGCACCAGCTATACGGCCGGAGCTATATGGGCGGAGAAAATTCTCCCACCGTATAGTTGGTCGTTACGCTCTCTGCGTGCTTTGTTCGCTTCTGTTTTTCTTCTGGTATTATTAATATTTCCCAAATAAGTGATTTACGTTGTTTTTTACTCCTTTTCTCCTCAGTACAACTGCTTCAATAATTGTATCTATTGGATCCATCATCTGTCTTGATCCTGGTGAAAATAGACACAAAATGTGCGTTACAAGAATGTTAAAACGCCATAAAATACCAAAATCCTACATCTATAATGCAAAATAATAATGTAAAACATGATGCAAATATGCACTCATCACACACTACAAGAAAAGTTGGCTTTTACAACGGACGGTTTTCGTGGTTGAAGGCCTATTTTTCATGGTTGAAAAGTCTTCTACGATGGATGGCCTTCGTGGTAAAATCCCCGTCACAAATGAATCTACCATGATTTTTTTCTGACCGTGGCGGATCGCACCCTTCATCCACGAAAACTTGTCCTGTCGTAGATCTGTTCACCAGCCATGTTGACTGTAAGCATCATGCAAATTGCCACGTGGCAGACATCATTAACGGTATGTTACCAATGTTAACGGCCATAGAAACCGTGGTAGAAGCCTGGCCCAGCCAAGCCTGCTAATTATTAAGTAGGCCGGCCCATTAGGAGAGCCCAATAAGAAGACGAATTGTTATTGTTTCTTCATGCACTGCTTGAAATGATCCCATTAATCAGTCAGCAGCGACGCACGAACTTTCAGGCCCGATACTGTTTTGTCCTAAAGAAGGCCCACATTGGTCCAACACTGTCCGGCCCATTAGCAGCATGTGCCAACAGGCTTGGATAGATAATTTGAATATCTTTCTAACAAAATTGGAATCATGTAATTTGGTTTAGTGAATCTTTTTGAACTGATTTTCGAATCTACTGACAAAATATAGTTTTAACTAAATTGGAAAAATCCTATTTGAATTGGTGGGCTCCGCGCGGGAAAGTAAACGAGCCAGCCCAACTGCACTACACGGGTGCAGTGGGCTACTAACAGGGGGGCCCACTAGTTAGCGGCTCATCCAACCCGAATTGGTACGTTTCAATCTATGTCGTGCGATTAAACTAGGATCTAACGTGTGACATGCATCGTATACGACGAATAACTCCTGCGAGACTGAACCCTAACGACAATGGTGGGGGGTACGTGGGAGCTCACCAGGGCTGCAACTAGGGTCAGCGATGGGGGCGAAAGATGATGTAGACGGCGATGGTTTGAATGGTGGTCGCGGCGGCTCCTGGGGCGTATTCAATAAACGCCGCTCTTCCTTCACTACAGCGGCGGGCTCTAGCTAAATTCTGGCGATGTGGTGCTCACCTTGCTCCAGGGAAGGATGTGGGAGGTTCTGTGAGGAGTGGGGAGTGAGATGATGTGGTGAATTGAGGAGGAGGTGGCCTCTATTTATACACCGGTGAGAGGGACAAAGCGGGATGGCTCGGGCTTGTCGGTGACGGCGATACAGGGGGGATAGCGGCATGACTGAGGGTAGGGGGCGATGCGGTGCTTCAGGGCGGTCGTCATAGGCTTAATGGCGTGGCAAGGGGCGGTCGAGATTGGTCAGGAACGAGCGGTGCTCTGCGCAGGAGCGGCGGCGTTCGAGACGGCGCACAGTGGCTACGGGTCACGTGGCGGAGAACGGGCATGTCTGGGAGATAGATAGGGTCACAGCGAGGGTGTGTACGCGCGGAGAGGGCAAGGCACGGCGTGTGCGTGCTGGTGGGCTGCGGAGCACTGGCACGCTCTCGGCATGGCAGACAGGGAGGTGGGTGCGGCTGGTCCATGGCTTGCTTGCGATCGAGGGGTGGACAGAGGGTGGCGATGGACGGTCGCCTGTCTCTTGGGCATCGTGGGAGAGGGTGACGCTGGATGTGGCGAGTTATCCATGGTCGACCGACGCGGCAGCTTCGGGCGGCGCGACACTAGCGCAAACGGTAGAGGGGGAGTGGTCTGCTGCGCTGCTAGGTGTTGGGGGAGACCAAGGGAGTGAAATGAGGGGCTTGTGGCAAGTGATCACTACACATAATAGTAGAAGTTAGGAAAACGTTATCTTTGTCTGCTAGGTGTTCGACCAAGTGGCTGCATGAATTCAAATTTGAATTTTTTTAATGAATTTTAGTGAGTGTTCTGAGCACTTGCTTGAGTGTCTATGGTTGCTTGTAAAAGTCAAGGTGAATTGATTTGAGTGGTTTTTGAAAAATGGTGATCTTAGTACATACACTTGATTCAATTTTGAATTGTCCTTTAAATAGATTTTAAAATAGTTTCTGTGAGTTTGTAAAGTGGTCTTGGGTTCACTTTTACTTGGTTTAGCAAGGGGTGAAAAGAATTGGAAATGTTTCTATTAGAAATTCTTTACTAGGAACACTCAAAGTGGTCTAGTGGTTAATTTTGGTCAAAATGACCATTTGTTTATATGATTCATATTTGTATTTCTTTTCTTTGGATTTTGTTTGTAATTGGCCTAGATAATGTAGTATTCATCTTTAAACCATTCTTTATCATTTTTAGCAATCAAACATGGCAATTGCACTCATTCATACACTAATACAAATCACACATACACTCATATTCAATTTAATAATAAAAGTTTTTGTTATCCCTAAACTTGGGTGATTAGAACTTGATAATCTTGATTAATATTTTTGGGTTGTTACAAACCTTCCCTCCTTAAACAAAATCTCATCTCGAGATTTAAGAAAAACTAGGAGCTAAAGAGATCTGGAAAATCAGTCCTAATATAATCTTCTCGCTCCCAAGTAGCTTCTTCTTCAGTATGGTTGCTCCACTGGATCTTGAGAAACTTGATACTCGGGGTCCTAGTGGTTCTGAAGGCTTCTTCCAGAATACGAATGGGTACTTCATGATAGGTTAGATCCATGTTGATATCTATGGCTCGGTGATCGATGTTCTTGAAAACTTCGGTTTTCTCTAGAACTTCTAGGCATTTGTGAAGTAACGAGATATGGAACACATTATGTATGGCTGACATCTCCTCTGGCAGTTCCAGTTGGTATGATACTTCTCCTCGGTGATTCAAACTCTGGAAGGGTCCAATATATCTAGGGCTAACTTTCCTTTCAGACGAAAATGTTGCATTCCTTTCAAGGGTGATACTTTGAGATACACAAAATCTCCGACATTGATGGTCAAGTCTCGACGTCTTTTGTCAGCATAACTCTTCTGTCTGGATTGGGTGATCTTGACGTGTTCATGGACTTTGTAAACCTTCTCTTCGGCTTCTCGTAGGATGTCGGGTCCGAAGATCTGACACTCTCCTACTTGCGACCAATTCAAGGGGTACGTCACTTTCTTCCATATAAGAAGTCAAATGGGGCCATTTGCAAACTAGCTTGATAACTATTGTTGTATGAGAATTCTGCGAAAGGCAGACAATCTTCCCATTTTGATCCATATTGTAGCACACAAGCTCTCCACATTCATCTAAGATTTGGTTGACTCTTTCAGTTTCTCCATCGGTCTGCGGGTGATAAGATGTGCTAAAATTCAGCTTGATTCCTAATCCTTCTTGGACCTTCTGCCAAAATCTTGAGGTAACTAGGTTCCTCGATCCGACACTATGGTCTTAGGGGTTCCATGCAAACTGAAAATTCTAGCAATGTACAGCTCTGCAAGCTTCGAACTCTGGTAGGTGGTCTTGTCAGGGATAAAATGGGCTACCTTGGACAGTCTATCAACTATGACCCAAATAGAGTCATTTCCCCTACTAGAGGTAGGCAAACCGGTGATGAAATCGATTTTGACAGAATCCCATTTCCATTCCGGAATCTGCAATGGTTGAAAAAGTCCTACGGGTCTCAGATGTTCTACTTTGTCTCTTTTACATGTATCATACTTGGCTATGTAGCTTCCGATTTCTCTCTTCATCTTATGCCACCAAAATTGCTCCGTCAAATCCTGATACATCTTTGTTCCTCCAGGATGGATAGAATAAAGAGTATCATGAGCTTCCTGCATGATGACTTGCTTCAGCTCAGAATCTTCTACTACACAGATACGTCCTTTGTACCACAAAACTCCTTCTTCATCTTCGGTGAATCCGGGTACCTTCCCTGTACTGATACGACTCTTGATTCTGTCGATACTGGCATTTCCTTTCTGGGCTTCCTTGATCTGACTGATCAAAGTGGGTTGAAGTTCTATGATAGCTAAAAATCCTTTCCTAACTAGCTCCATTCCAAACTGCTCTAACTCTTCATGCAAACTTGGCTGGGCTTCTTTGATCATGGTGTTTAATCTACACGGCAATCTGCTAAGAGCATCTACTGCCACATTGGCTTTGCCGGGGTGATAGTGAATGTCAAGGTCATAATCCTTGATTAACTCTATCCATATCCTTTGCCTCATATTCAGCTCCTTCTGGGTGAAAATGTACTTCAGACTTTTGTGATCCGAATACATTTCACAGCGGTTACCCATAAGGCAATGTCACCATGTCTTCAAGGCTAAAACTACGGCTGCTAGTTCTAAGTCATGGGTAGGGTAGTTTTGCTCATGTTGCTTCAGTTGTCGGGACAAATATGCTATGACCTTGCCTTCTTGCATCAACACACATCCGAGACCAATCTTGGATGCATCACAATACACATCAAAAGGCTTCTTGATATCTGGCATAATCAAGATTGGGGCTGAAATCAATCTCTTCTTGAGCTCTTGAAAACTTGCTTCACATTTGTCCGTCCATTCGAACTTCTTATCTTTGTTCAACAGTTGGGTCATCGGTCTTGTGATGCTCGAAAATCCTTCAACAAACTTGCGGTAATATCCCGCTAATCCAAGAAATGTGTGGACTTGGGTTTGTGTGGTTGGGGATTTCCATTCTTTAACATCTTTGATCTTGGCGGGATTGACAGCGACTCCTCCAGCTGACACAATATGTCCTAGGAATAATACTTCCTTTAAACAGAACTCACATTTGCTAAACTTGGCATACAACTGATGTTCTCTAAGGGTTGCAAGGATGGTTCTCAGGTGTAGCTCATGGTCTTGTTCTGACTTGGAGTAGATTAGAATATCATCGATAAAAACAACGACAAACTTATCCAGGAAGTTGATAAAAATCTTATTCATGAGATTCATGAAATAAACGGGGGCATTGGTTAATCCAAAAGACATGACGGTGTACTCATACAATCCATATCTGATGGGAAAGGCGGTCTTTGGGATATCTGTTGCACAAATCTTGATGATAACCAGTTCTAAGATCAATCTTAGAAAACACTCTAGCACCAGTCAACTGGTCAAACAGATCTTCTATCTTCGGCAGTGGGTACTTGTTCTTGATGGTGACGTCATTCAGCTTCTGGTAATCCGTGCACAAATGGTTACCTCCATCTTTCTTATCCACAAAGAAAATAGGCGATCTCCATGGTGATGCACTTGGTTGAATAAGACCTTTCTCCAACATAGCATCAAGTTGCTTCTTCAACTCCACTAATTCAGATGGGTTCATACTATAAGGTCTCTGAGCTATGGGTCTAGTTCCAAGAATTAGTTCAATGATGAACTCGATATCCCGATCTAGGGGCATACCGAGCAATTGCTCTGGGAACATGTCGGGGTATTCACAGACTACTCTGACTTGGTCTATGGTTGGTTGGGCTAGACTCTTGTTGCATTTGAATTGATGGGGCAGCGTCTCAGATACATTCTCTACTGATACTCCAGTGCTACTGGTCATGGTTATGGCTTTCTTGGCACAGTCAATCAATCCTTTATGTTTCGACATCCAATCCATTCCTAGTTCTACTTCCAAACCATTGGTTCCAAGTACTATTATATTAGCATAAAAATCTATTCCATGGATTCTGATATGTACAACCTTGCACATTTTTCTAGCTTTGGTGGTTGAACCAGGTATTTGAACTATCATAACATGCTTCAATTTTGTTGGTTGAATCTTACTAGTGCATGAAAATTCTTCTCTAACAAACAAGTGTGATGCTCCAGAATCAAACAACACTCTTGCAAGTACTGAGTTAACGGAAAACATACCCAGCACGACATCTGGTTCTTCCTGGGCTTCCTCAGCATTCATGTGGAAAAGACGGCCGTTGTGGGTGAGAGCGTTACCTGGGGCAAATCTCCTTCCAGGCTGAACACGGCGCTGCTGCTGAGAGGGTGCATTCACATTGGTGGTTTCTGCAAGCTTCTTGGGGCACTCGTTGGAGTAGTGACCCTTGACTCCACATTCAAAGCAAGTAATCAGAGACTTGCCTTTTCCTGCAACAGGTACAACATTGCTTCTAGTCCTTGGGGCTGTATTGTTGTTGTTGTTGTTAGACTTGGGCGGTGCATAGTTGAAGTTATTGGAGTTGGCGGGGTTATTGTTCTGGTTTCCTACAGACTTCAAGTTTCCTCCGCTATGATTGGGATAGTTGGGACGGGACATAGAGGGTCTGTTGTTTCTTGGGGCATATCCTGCAGACGGGTTGGGGCGATACTTTTGGATATGGTGGGCTCCAGGCTGGTGCATCATGCAACGCTTACGGTTGTCATTGGCTTGGTTAATCTTTCCTTCCATTTGGATGGCAGATTCCACTAGCTCTTCTAGATCTGCAAAACGGATGTTGACTAACACTATCTACATCTCATCATGTAATCCATTCAGGAATCTTTCCTTCTTCTTTGCTTTGGTGTTAATCTCATTAGGGGCATATCTAGCTAGGGACATAAATTTGTCATGGTATTCCACCACAGTCATTCTCCCTTGCTTCAGTTCCCTGAACTCATCCCTCATCCTAGTGACCAAACCTTGGGGAACATGGGTCCGACTAAACTTGATCTTGAATGCTTCCGAAGTCATCATCTGACCTTTGTTCATGGTACGAGTGCTATTCTACCAGGATCTTGCATCTCCTGCCAAATAGTGGGTGGCAAACAGTACCTTTTCATTGGCTTCAACTCCTGTGACCTCCAGATTATTCTCCATGGTTTGTAGCCAGTCATCAGCATCTAAGAGATCCCCAGACTTACTAAATATAGGTGGGTTGGTGACATGGGTATACCCTACAAGTACTCAAGCTTGGTATATATGGCCTGAATACATGGAGGCCCATGGTGTTGCCAGGGCCCAAATGAAGAACTCGAGTAACTTGCGGACTCTCGATTGCTTGAAGAACAAGAAGAAGCTAAAGATAGAAAGTTCAAAGGGAAAAACCCTAACCTGTAACCGACTCGACCTACTACCCGAGACCTAGCCTATCTATATAAAGGCTAGGAGGGGGCAGCGAGAAGGACACACGCAACCCTAGTTTCCACAACCCTCACCAGATTGCATCTATGCACCATTGTAATCCTCGATTCCTTTGATAATTCCACGAGAAGACAAGCAGGAGTAGGGACCTCTACGAGGCCTGAACCTAGGTAAATCTTCAAGTCCCCTGTGTGCTTGTTTGCTAGCCGATAGATGTCTCCAGCGCTCCCTCCTTCTCCAAAACCCAAGTCCATAACGATGGGCATTGATGAGTTAAACCCTCGTCAATTGGCACCATCTGTGGGAATTGCGAGTGCTAATGTTGTAGCTTCTTCGTCCCCATCAACCGCGATCTACAACTCCGCAACAGCGGAGATTCGCCAGCTCTTCGGCGTGTTCAACTTCACCGTCCACACGCCGGCCACTCGCCCGGCCTTCGAGTCCGTGGGCGACAGGATCAGCCTGGCGATAGGGAGCTTCCGCTTCCAAGTTGGTCAGATGGGCACGCTTCGCATGCCTGATCAGCCGACGGCGCCGTCGATTGCCCTAGCATCATGGTTTCCTCCATCGATCGGCACCCTCAGTGAGATCAACGCCCCGACAACAGTCGAGAACACGGTCAGCGACAATAGCCGCAACTACGATCTGGCCATTGAAGATGGAGCCTACGGCTCCAGATCTGAGAGTTTCGGAAGCATCAGCGTCCACAATCACTTCATGTGCGCCGTCATCAACGCAGGCGATACCTCCGCCAACCGCGACAACACGGGAAATCGCGGTACCGGAACCGACCCACCTAACGGCGGCAATGGTGGCAATCGCACCCCCGTCGACAATGGAGGAGCAATCGAACCTCCAACCATAATAAATGAGCAAACCGGCAAACACGTCGTGATCAGGCTCAACGAGGAAGAATGGGCTCGCTGCCGCGAGGCTGTACGAGGCACTCCTCTACCCTTCAGATCTCCGCAAGAACTGATAATGGGCTACCACTGGCTCCTGAAGGAATAATTCAAGAGCCAAGTACAAACAATCGTGTAACTCGAGGTTCGCAAAAAAGCAGCAGACGAGTCGAGCCTTCGTCGTGCTGGGCTCTCCTCCCACGGAGGATCCTCCTCCAAAGGCAACGAGTACATCTCCAAAAAGGGGCAATCCCGGATGGCCCATCTCACCGAGCAAGAGCGCATAGAAGCTACAAAGGTCCTCGACTTCAGCTCTATGACAGTCGATACACGGGGCAATGTGGTCCCCAAGACGCCGCAGGCTGCGGTGACAGCGGCCACCATGTACCTCCTCAACAACCAGGCGCCAGCTGGAGATCCCCGAGCCGCCATGCACCGATCTACGATCGTGGTCTTGGGGTTAATCGAGGCTACCCTCGACAAGGAGCCAGCACCGGAGCCGAAGAAAGGCAAAGCGCTACCAAAGCGCTACTCCTCGCCCTCATCCAGTGATGACAGTCACGACCTGTCTTGACGTTGCCGCTCACGGCGACACGACCACGACTACGACATGCGTGATGACATCACACAGCGCAAGATCGACAAATCAAGGGCGCGACGTGCTCGATCGACTGACTCAGAAGAGGAAGATGTGGAGCTCTGCGGCGCCAGATGCTTTAGCAGGTCCATCAGGCAGAAGCAAATGCCCAAGGGTTTCAAACTCCCATCGGAGAACCCAAAGTCTGATGGCCTACAGGACCCAAAGATTTGGCTGGAGGACCACATCTCCTCCGTCAGGCTCCACGGCGGCAGTCGAAGCACGTCTATGCAATGCTTACAACTACAGCTGCAAGGCGCCGCCCGAGCATGGCTCAACAACCTCCCACGCGGATCCATTCGCAGTTGGGATGAGCTGGTTTCCAGCTTCCTGCGCAACTTCAAGGGCACGTACAAGCGGCCTGCATAAATCGAAGAGCTGAGATGCTACCAGCAAAGATCGGGTGAATCGATGCGCTCCTACATCCAAAGGTGGTCCATCATCAAGAACTCCGCATAGAACATCTCGGAAGATCGCGCGATTGACGCATTCAACGGCGGCGTCCGCCGCATAGAGCTCAGGGAGGAGCTGGGCCGCTCAAAGCCCATGACCATTGACCACTTGATGGAAATCGTGAATCGGTGGGCTGATGGAGAAGATTCGGTGAAAAACTGCGTCCACTCCGACGAGGAAGCAGAACTCGAGTGTAGACGCGACCGCCAAGGCAAACACCGTATGCGTATCTACGATGACCGCGACGACGTCAACATGGTCGCAGCTGGCTACGCCGACAGACGCGACGATAACCGCAACAACGGATACCGAAGCGGTGGATAACGCGACTCCGAGAAGACCACGCAAGTGTGGCAACGCCGCAACCATGATGAGGCACCCGCAACATCCATCGAAGACAAACTGTCTGGGCCATGCACGGTGCACTTCTACATCGACAAGCATGATGGAAAGAAGAAGTCCAGCCACCTCCTCAAAGACTGCCGGGAGTTCCTCAAATTGCATGAGGGATTGGTTCGGATGAATCGCAACGCAGTCGAAAGAGGCTACGGAGTGCCTCCAGGCGCTGTGGCACATGGCGCTCCGCCACCGCCACCTGAAATGCCCCCAAACGCAGATGCGTCGGACCAGCACCAGGGAGGTAAACCCTACCCACGGGCCATGGGCACCATATGATCCAAAAAGGACGCTCCTCCAATCGGGTGCAGAAGGCCATCACTCGCCAAGTCAACTTGGCCACACACTCGCCACCATCTACCACTGAGTACCTCAGCGAAGCGAGTCTTGCATCACCTTCGACAAATGTGATCATCCGCCTCAAGTACCTTGTCCAGGCCACTGACCCCTCGTACTCGAGGCGCAAATCGGAGGCTTCGGCATGAGTCGCGTCTTCATGGATGGCGGAAGCGGCATCAACCTCATATTCGTGAGTACCTTGTGAGAAATGAGGATCCCTCTAACTTGCCTAGAGGCCTCAGACACAACATTCCATGGCATCGTCCTAGGCAAGGGCGTGTATCCCCTGGGCAAAATCAACCTCGACGTCATCTTCGACACGCCGAAAAACTTTCGGCGTGAGCGCATCGACTTTGAGGTCGTCGACTGGCCCTCATAGTACCACTGCATCCTCGGACATGTCGCGTTCGCGAGGTTCATGGCAGTGCCACACTATGCCTACCTGCAGATGAAAATGGCAGGTCCCAATGGCATAATCACAGTCAAGGGGAGCTTTGAGAGGTATGACAGTTGCGACAGGGAATTCAATAGAATTTCCTAGTCCTTCGGCATGAAGGAGGAACTCGCGAGACGAAAGGAGTCGATAGACAACAGTATGCCTCCCCTAAGCCGGCCAAGATTGCCTGATCTATCTTTCGAGTCATCAGTGCACACAAAGAAAGTGCAGGTTCACCCATCGGACCCTGCCAAAACGGCCCTCATCGCCAACAACTTGAGTCCCGCATAGGAACTCGCGCTCGTCAAATTCCTCTGTGAGCACTGGGAAATTTTCGCCTGGTGTCCTGCGGACATGCCAGGAGTTCCTAGGGAATTCGCCGAGCATGCACTCAACGTCAACCCCGACGCAAGGCCAGTCAAGCAAAGAATCCGGCGATTATCTGAGCCACAGGCACAGGAGTTGGAATGGAGATCAACAGACTCCTCGGCGCCAAATTCATATGCGAGATGAAGGAAAGCACTTGGCTCGCCAACACGGTGTTGGTACCAAAAAAGGACACGGATATCCTGCGGATGTGTGTGGACTTCACCTCTCTGAATAAGCACTGCCCAAAGGATCACTTCCCGTTGCCGCGCATCGACCAGATCATCGACTCCACCACGGGATGCGACCGCCTCTACTTCCTCGACGCCCACTCAGGCTATAATCAGATTAGAATGGAGGAGGAAGATCAAGAGAAAACAACGTTTACAACGCCCTTTGGTGTGTTCTGGTACAACACAATGCCCTTCGGGCTAAAGAACGCGGGAGCCACCTACCAGCGGTGCATGGAGGCTTGCCTTAAGGAACAACTTGGTCGCAACATCCAAGTCTATGTCGACGACATAGTAATCAAGACCAAGGAGGAAGCCTCCCTAATCGACGATTTGTGCGGAACCTTCGCCAACCTTGACCGCTACCGGATCAAGCTCAATCCGGAAAAATGTGCCTTTGGCGTGCCATCCGGGCAACTACTCAGGTACCTCATCTCCGCAAGAGGAATCGAGGCAAACCCGAAGAAAATAAAAGCCATACTGGCTATGGAGAAGCCGAAAAACATAAGGGGCGTTCAGTAGCTGGCTGGGCGAATCGCGGCCCTCAGTCGATTCATCAGTTGGATGGGTGAAAAGGCGCTACCCTTCTACCAACTCCTCCGCAAAGCTGAAAAGTCCGAGTGGACCAACAAAGCGCAGGAAGCATTCGAAGACCTCAAGCGCCTGCTATCCACCTCGCCAGTACTAGTGACCCCACGGGAAAGGGAACCACTGTTGCTATATATCTCCGCCACTAACCAGGTGGTCAGCACAGTGCTCGTCGTCGAGCGAGCCGAGGAAAACAAGGTCCACGGTGTACAGCGCCCAGTATACTACCTCATCGAGGTCCTCACGCCAACAAAACAGAGGTACCCGCACTACCAGAAGCTGGCGTACGGTGTCTTCATGACCGCCCGACGACTGCGCCATTACTTCTAGGAACACCCAATTGTGGTGGTCAACGACGCCCCATTGGGACACATCCTCAACAACCCCAACGCCACGGGACGAGTCGTGCTTTGGGGAATAGAATTGTCTCCACGAGACATCACATACGAAAAGCGCGACGCAATCAAGTCGCAAGTTCTCCCTGACTTCCTCGTGCACTGGATGGAGAACCAGCTCCCTAAAAAACCAGACATGTCCTACCTCTGGACAATGCACTTCGATGGATCCAAGTGAAAGCAATGAAGAGACGGACTTCGATGACTGCGAGCTGCGACACGTAGGCCGCGAAAGCAATGAAGAGACGGACGCACTCGCCAACATAGGCTCTACCTGCGCCCCCATACCACCTGGGGTATTTCTCGAGCGCTTCTGTGAACGTTCCATCAAGCCAAAGGAAGCAGAGAAGAAAACAAGCGCAGCAACGGACTCGGGGCTACGCCGCCCAATGAGCCAATGGCACTCGACGACCTGGAGCTGGACACAGGACTCGAAGGACCAATGAGCGTCATGATGATTGAATCATCCTGGACTCAGCCGTACATCACGTACCTCCTCAGCAAAAGACTACCGGACGACCCGACTGATGCCCGGCACATCGCGCGGCGATCCAAGGCATTCGCTGTTATCAACGATGAACTATACAAGCGCAGCATCACAGGAGTGCTCCAGCGGTGTGTCTCCATGGCTGACGGAAGAGCTGTTCTCCTCGACATCCATGAGGGAACCTGCGGACACCACGTTGGCAGTCACGCCCTCGTGGCCAAAGCTCTACGAGCTGGGTTTTACTAGCCTACGGCCATGCACGACGCCAAGGACATCGTCCAGAAGTGCAACGTGTGCCAGGGATTCACAGACAAGCCACACGCGCCTGGCGTAGAGCTCCGGCCAATTCCGTTGGCCTGGCCCTTCGTGCAATGGGTACTCGACATGGCCGGCAAGCTCCCTAAGTCCTCACGAGGAGGTTACGTCTACCTCCTGGTGGCAGTCGACAGATTCACCAAGTGGATAGAGGCCATGCCAGCGACCAATCAATCAGGGCATAGTGCAGTCAAGTTCTTCGAGTCCATCGTCTTCCGCTTCGGGGTGCCACACAACATCATCATAGACAATGGCACAAACTTCACATCCAAGGAGTTCTAAGAATTCTGCGAGAACCTGGGAATCAACATCAGCTACGCCTTGGTGGCACATCCACAGACCAACGGTCAAGTCGAAAAGGTGAACGGGCTCGTCTGCGGCGGCATGAAGAAGCGACTCCTCTGACCACTAGAACAAGCCGCGGGTTGCTGGCCTGACGAACTACAATCAGTACTTTGGAGCCTACGCACAACTCCAAACAGTGCTACAGGCTACACCCCGTTCTTCATGGTCCACGGGGCTGAAGCGGTGCTACCCGCCGAAGTACGGTACAAAGCACCACGTGTGGTCGCCTACAGCAAGCAGGAGTCCTCCCTCACACTCGAAGACTCCGTCGACCTCCTCTATGAGGCAAGAGAAATCGCCGCAGAAAGATTAATGATCTACTAGCAGAACCTGCGCAACTACCATAGTAGGAGGCTACGCCCCCGATCCTTTGTCGAAGGCGACCTGGTCCTACGACTCAAGCAGCAAGGACATCTCAAGATCGAGTCCCCCTAGGAGGGACCATATGTGATTACGGAAGTAATCCCAGGTGGTGCCCATCGCTTTCAAGATTTAGAGATAGGAGTCGCATACTCCAATCCCTGAAACGTCGCGCAGCTGCGACGCTTCTACACTTAGTTGTTTTTACTTTTACATCGCAAATAAGGCACTCAACCAAGGCTACTTAGCCAAACATTGTACTTCGTACTGTCTCACGAATAAATAAAGCTAAGTGCCCCAAAACTCTGTGTTATCCTTTATTTTCCGCAACTTATCGACTCGGGGGCTACGCCACCCTGTACACACCTGTTCTACGAACCAAAACGCGATATCCTGAGTAGCTGGCACATCAAATCGAAACCCTTGACATAACATCACCTCAGTTGCAACGCACGTGACAGGTTGACAAGGGACTAAGGTAAGAGCATGGCCATGCTAACGAAAAGGAATCGCATAGTGCAACGCACTTACACGCTAACAAGCTATCTATACATAATCGACAGTCAATTCTACACAACATTTATACGAACTTTACAACATTGGTACACTTATGTGCAGGGTACAAACTAAGCCACTACTGCAACAAAAGAACATTGGTCTGCTCCTCTAAGAAATCGACGATCTCCTCCGTCGGGCGATCCACTGCTTGATAGTGCGGCACCATATTCCGGGCAAAACCTGCTGGTGGCGTAGGTGGCCCAGCCGCAATCGCCGCAACATCCACGTCAGGCCTATGCAATCGCACCAGCGATAGAGCGGCCTTGGCACCAGCCACCAACTGTTGCCTTACACACTCGCGAACCGCGGCCAGGTCTTGGAACTTGGCAAGGAGGGCTATCAGGCTCGATGGAGCAACATCCAGCGGAAACATCGTCCGATAAATGTTCTTCAAGTATCACTGCAACTTCTTCAGAAAGTGCAGCACTCGCGACGCACGATCCTGTAGGGTCGCCAGCGCAATCGCACGATCATGATCTACCTAGAAGTATCCACTCTCTTGAAGTTGCTCCTGGGTCAGATCATGAATGCGAATGGCAATTCTAGCCTTCTCATCCTGCGGATGACGCGCACTGACAACTATACAAAGCAACAACAGAAGCATAAGGACAGCACACCATCACGAGTGACTACAAGGAAAAGATAAGAGAAAGCAAACTAACACTTGAATTGGTCGCCCAGTTGCATCACCTCGCTAAGCAGATATTGTTCTCGGGCGGTGGCTTTCTCTGCCTTTGACTTCCACACATCCGTGTTACCGCGGAGCACGGGCAATTCACGCTGCAACTGCTTCACACGGTCACGCAGTCGCGAAAGCAGCGACAGTTCATCCACCCTAGAGCGCGGTGGTGCCAAAGTATCATCAAGAGGCAGCGAGTCCTGAGGTTCCCTCAAAGGATCACTTGATGTACCCTACCACAAGTCAAGCAAGAAGCGAATAAGAAGATCAAATCGACACATAGACAAAACATTCGAGTGCATTCAAGATTGGCAAAAGTATCAGCAGATACACCCGCCAAAGGCATGTTCTAGACAAAAGGCATAAACTAATCAACTATTACAAAACAACTGAGGAGCGACTGGCTTCTTCAACTTCGACGGCTTCGGGGGCTTCATCAAGTCCGTGGCAGTGTCAGATGCCACTGACTTCCCACCAGCCCCTGATGCCGCAGCCTTTGCCACCTTCTTGGCTCGCTGCGGCTCCTCAGAGTACTTCGCAACCATGTTAATCAGCTGCGGCCGATATTTGCCACAGGCAGCCGCGAAGGGAGCAAAGACTACCTGCTGGCCGTCCGTGCTAATGGGCATCGCCTTCAAAACTGCTACAGGGTCAACCTCGACTCCTTGGGCCTGCACCATGGCGAGTGACATTGACGCGCCAGCCGCACGGAGTGAGTTCTTGAAGCTTGCAGGAACACCCCGACGAGAGACTCCACCAGCTTGTTCATGTTCTCGATTAACTCGACCTTGGGCATCAACTCCTCGCGGACGCGACCGAGCACGCCCTTGGCCTTGGAGAGCATATCCTGAATGGTGGCGCTGCGGTCTTCGACTGCTGAAAGTGCACCCGCCAGAGCATCATCGTGACAAAGGGCCTGAGGGTCGAAGCTCAAATCACATAAACCCATACATGGACAAAACATCAGCGCCAACCGCAAAAAAAATCGAACAGAGAAGGATAACGGTAACCAAGCACAGTACCTGAGAGGGCCTTGGCAATCGAGAAAAGCTGTTCTTCGAACAACTTCTCCCGGCCTACGATGGAGGCACCCAGATCCTCTTCGCACCTCTGTGCCTCGTCGCGCGCCGCGATTGCCTCATTGTGGCCCTTCACAGCCGCGGCGAGTGTCTTCTCCATGGTGGTAGCATTGCGCATGAGGGCATTATGTTCAGCTACAAAACAAAAGGGATTGACTATCAGTCGATTATATAAAAAAGAGAAGAAGAAGAAGTGAAGAACACTTACTTTCCACCACGCGATGACGCGTCTCCAGCATTGCATGCTGGCGGCCCATCGCAAGCACTTGCTCTGCCAAGTGAGCGGCTTCCTTCACAAGGAGCTATCGCACATCAAGGGATCAGCAGAAGCAATATATAACATCAACTGCAACATTAAAAACAAGAAATCCTACACTTACATGATCCTCCAATGACTCTGAAGTCGATTGGTGTGCAGTCATCCGGGCAACCATTCGATGCTCCCCTTCGTGCGGAGAGCTGGAACAGTTGTGCCCGTAGTGGGCCACCAATGGAGGAGAAGGAGAGCGCTCGACCTCCTTCTTGGCCCTGGAGGTCGCGACTCCCAATTCTTTCAAAAATTGGACGGCGCCAGAAGATGACGATGCCTGCTGACTGCAAGACAAAATCAACATCAAGAAAAGGCAAATCCAGAGACAAACCAAAAAAAGTGCAAATCCAGAGAAGAGCAAACAAACTAGAAAACTTACCAATCAAACTTGTCAAAGTCGAAAGTAGGATCCCCCGACTCTGACGAGGACTCCTTGGGCAATCGCATCTTCTTACGAGAAGATGGTGCCACGGCGCTCACGGGAATGGCAGGGATTGGCGAGTCCGCTCCAACGCCTGCACCTTCTGGAGTCGAAGGAGATGACGCATCGGAATCCTTGCTGCGCGAACGCTTGCGAGTATCCGGACTACCCGACTCGGGGGCTTCCTCCTCCACATCAGATAGGACGGTCGACTCCGACTCGTCCTCTTCCAAGGCTTCGTGAGGAATAACCCCCTCAGGAAGAGGGGGCATACAAGGTGACACCACCTAATCCTGCATACAGACAACAAATTCAGCAAAAAACAAATAAACAGTAGAGAAGCAATCAACAAACTAAGCTACTATGTAGCATACTTGTACCTCAGGAGGAGGGTTAGAAGTGTCGAACGGAGGAACGACTGGCTCACTAGGGAGCACAGACTTGACGGTG
Source organism: Avena eriantha (assembly GCA_910589775.1). Taxonomy (NCBI): domain Eukaryota; kingdom Viridiplantae; phylum Streptophyta; class Magnoliopsida; order Poales; family Poaceae; genus Avena; species Avena eriantha. Next base: position 438,349,210 of record OU342743.1, on the reverse strand, counting down.
TACGTGGTCACCAGTCGAACCCCTTTATCTATCTCACTCGCGGACATGCTATCGACAGACACGCGAGTGGCATCGTCAGTACCAACCCACTTAAAAATGGGGTGGACTCTGGCCTGCAGGGGCTGGACGCGACGGCGCAGTCATGTGCGAATGAGTGCGCAGCCTCCTTCCTCTTTGCCTATGCGACTCTCGAGGTTGCATACGTGCTCATACACCATATCAGTCTCCGCGGACTCGCCAGGCATGAATACATTCTTCCAGGAGTGCCTCCTCTTGCATGGCGTCAAGGGGTCGAAGGGCGCGAGTCCGAAGTCGTCTCCGTCGGCCTTCTGGTCGCGAACGTAGAACCACTTGTCCCTCCACCCTTGGATGGACTTCATCAGCTTGATGTCGAAATAGGTGGCGGATGGATCGACGTGCATTCCGTAGCCGCCTACATGGTAGACTAAGGAGCCAGACGCAGATTGACGCTTCAACTTGAAGAGGCTCTTGAAGTGGCCGAAGTGCGGCTCGATTCCGAGCCAACACTCGCAGTGGGTGATGAAGCAAGATATGTGGAGGATAGAATTCGGGGACAACTGATGAAACTGGAGCCCGTAAAAACAAAGGAGGCCCCTAAAGAAGGGATGTAGGGGAAACGAGAGGCCACGAATGATGAACGCCAAGAACATCACTCGAAAACCAGCAGGAGGAGAGGGGATTATCTCACCGCCGGGGTCGCACGCGTCGGCGACTGTGGCGGACAGCACGCCGTCTTGGCGAAGAAGACGGAGATCAGAGGACTTGATGATGGAGGGACGCCATGCGCCATTCGTGATGCGGCTGCCCGTGCCCTTCTTCTTCCTGCCGGCGGCGGTGCTGGTACCCGCAGCGGTGGAGCCACCCTTCTTCTTCACCGTAGCAGCGGTAGCCGCGGAATCGGCTGCAGCACCTCCCTTCTTCTTCCCCATTGCGCGGCGGCGATGCGACCCGAGAAAATAGCTGGGAAATGTGCGGAGCTGGTCCAGCGCCGCGGAGGAAAAGAGAGCAGAGAAAGCAGGGGAGCAGCGGCAATGGCGACGAAGGAAAACGATGAGCAAAAGCAGATGTGGATTTTACCGTTGCAGCACCACTACTTAACCCCTGGAAGATGCAATCCAACGGCTCAGAAAAACCTTACTAGACGCGTGGAGATCATCGTGCTAGACACATGGAGGAGCAGAAACATGAACCGTCCCCCCACTACTCGCATTACGTGCGGAAATCGAGGAGGCGCGGTTAAAATAAAGATTACGCACGCCCACTCAAATCAAAGTCAGATACTGGGGCCCACCGCTCGTCACGTCCCGTCAAACTCGCTCACGCGGGCAACTGAGATCATGAAATCGTCAGCACTGACGTCATCAAAAGCTACGCAGCAGCAGAATTCAAATACTTTAGTTCTTTCTCGAGTCTTCGACTCCACCAAGCACTCGGGGGCTACTCCCATAGGGAGCGCTGGTCGCGCACCCTACAATTTTTCTTTCTTCTTCTTTTTCAGGAACATGGACGATCAAAGCAAACCGAACCACTCGAAGCATGGGTCGACTATGGACATGGGTCACTCCCATAGGGAGCGCCGGAAGCAAATTCGACTCAAAGAAGCAACCAAAATACGACAGTAGTTGCAAAAGTTACTTAGTCCCTACCTGAGTCTTCGACTCAACCAGGCACTCGGGGGCTACTCCCATAGGGAGCGCTGGTCGCGCATCCTATGATTATTTGTACAAAGTACTGTGTGTTGATACTATCCACACTCGAAGTTATGGCGACACCGCCTCATAATTTTTCTGTAACATCCCAAATTTTTGCAATTACAGATGTTACTAGAAGCATGCATCATATCCTTGCATCATGGCATCACATATTAAAAACTGCATTGATATTCTTCCTAAATCCCATAGTCACATATAGACTAAAAGGGGTAAAACCTTTTTGAACCACCAAAACCGTTGCAAAAGTTTTATTTTATAGTCCTACTCTAACCCTCTTCTTTTTACAAAATTTTAGAAACAAATTTCGTCTAATTCGGAGTCCGTTTGCAAAAGTTATTAAACAAATAGCAAAATAGAAAATAAAAAAAAGAATAAAAAAAGAAATCTAACCTAACCGGGGCGGCCGAGCCAGCCCGGGGCTTACCTACCGCCGCCTGGCCGGGTGGTTGGCACGCAGCGCGTGGGCCGCTCCAGCCGCAGCCCGCCTCCAGCCAGCCGCTGACAGACCGGGCCCACCCGTCCTCCTCCTCCCCCGAGTCTGGCTCGAGCACGCCGCCACCTCCGCGTCGGCACAACCGCCGCCGGCCGATTCGGAGTAGTTTCCGTAGTCCCCGTGCCAAGAAATCGCGCCCATATAAGCCCCGGCACGCCTCCCCAAAAACCCTAGTTTCCTTTTCCGCTAACCGCCACCGAGCCGCCGCCAATCTCTCGCCGGAGCCCCGCCGCCTCCGCCGCCTCCAGCCGCCGCCCGCCGTCGCCTCGGGAAGGAGGAGCCGACGCCACCCCGTGGAACGTATCCACTGCGAGGAGCCGGTCGTCGTCGACTACTCCACCGGGCTGGGGGAACACCGCCTCGCCGCCGCACCTCGCCACCGACGCACCGCCACCGTCGCCATCGTCGCCGTCAACAAGCCGTCGCCGTCAACAAGCCGTCGTCGCCTATGAGTTCTCTGCCGCCCCCGTCCGTTCGATCGCGAACCGACGGCCAGATTGGACTGGCCGTACCGAACCGGTATTGGCCAATCGTGACGCGCCGCGTGGCAGCCGCCACGTCGTCGCCGCGTCCACCCCGTGTCGGCGCCACACGCGCGTCGCTGGCTAGTCCCGAGCCGCCACGTGTCACCACGTCGTTGGCCACCTTTTTGTTTTTCTTTTAAATATGCAGAAATTACTCCAATCTTGTAAAATCCATAGTAATTCGAATATTAGTCCAAAAATTGCATATAATATACCGTTGGATTCATAATATTGTAGTTTTGTCACAGAAATATTGCAATAGGATTTAAAGTTTAGATTAGAGTATTTTAATCCTAGAAAATTATCTGTAACTCCGTTTTAGTTGATTGTTGTTGCGTTAGCTTTGTTTTGACAATACCTTCTGTAGAAAATTATCATATCATGCTTAGGGTGTTCAGATCTGTCTTGAGGTAGATTGGAGTTGTAGATCTAGTTTTGAGCTTAGTTATTTAGGATTTAACCCAAAATACTTAAAATCTATGGGGAATTAATTCTAATGATATCCCCAACTCAACAACACCCTTGGTCGAAATCAAAATCCATCCTTGCATATTACCTTGTTGCATGCATGCATATTCGACTCCGTGACTTTGTTTTGTGCAAATTGTGATTGGATCCATGTTTGTTTCGTTAGATTGCTCGGAGTGCGCTGAGGAGTACTGTTGCGTAGATTGCTGCTCGGATCAAGGCAAGTTACACTACTAGTTCATGTTTATGTCCCAGTTTTGACTATGCATGTTTTACTCTTTTCTGTAATATGCGTGTGTAGGATTTTGGTAGAATTTCTTAGTACTATTTTCCAAGTACGGTTTTGTAGTATGCCATGAGTCGCTCTATGCTTAGGATTTTTTTCATCCCAATAGGTTATCCTGTTTTTCTAAGTTGCTTGCTATGCTATATACTTATATATATCAATTACCGTGGGGAGGGTTCGAAAGACTCAAGAATTTTCTAAGTATGGGAGCTCTCTCGAGCGAACTTTTCTTCTCCAAAACCCCTTCAAAATAAAACTAAGTTTTCTTCTAGGCGAAATGGTTGTTGGGACAACGAGTGGGATTTTGGTGGAGGACGGCCGCCCAGGAATCAAAGAAGTCTGCCATGTTTCAGAATTCAGAAGCTTCCTGTGCAACCACAAAACATATGGGCTCTGTCTTGGCTTAGTACTTAGTGGGAAACCTCACCGGGGTACCAACATTTGGAGGTTCTTGGCACGGTTGGATCCAGCTGGTAGAGGGGCTACTAAGGGAAGGCTTCAACATGGTCTTGTCTGTAAAAGGACTTGATCGTGGATTGTGGGGAAAGTCACAACCTCTCGAGAGTATTGCAATCTGATCGATCAGCTGTGTTCACGGACACAGAACAACTTTGAGCATCTGAAGGATGGAGCCTCTGAAAGATCTTCCTCTCTCTTTTCCAAACCTAACGTTTTATAAACCCCAAGGCGTGAGTAATATCGCCATTGGTGGGATTTTGGGAACTTGGTGCGTAATATCCAAGTGCTCGGTTGATTGGGCACTTGGTGAGTAATATCCACGTATTCCATTCGACCCTATACTATTTATCAATGTTTACAAAGTAGGGAAAACTTTCTTCCTCTTTTCTTATTACATTGATAAAATTGGCTTTACACAAATGAACCCCAGAGCCTACTCTTAGCCTTGCATGTAGAGATAGTCTTACTCTTTCCTTGGTGTAATTTGCCAATACATTCAAAGTATTGACCCAACTTGTTGGTTGCACATTTTATGTGCAGAATCCGAAGATTGAAAGGTGCGTAGGGATCGCGGGTCTTCACGCAGCTAGCCTGAGGCGTTGATGGACTCAAGTTTTAATTAGTTTCCGCTGTTTCATTTGAGCTAGATATAAGCTATGCAAGTTGTAATAAATATACGCTGGATTATTCGTGTAATAATGACATGTGTTTTACATGGTATTCATCGACTGTGAAGTGCTAGCTATTGATCCAGGGACTAGCATGTTAATCACAGGGACTTAGGATCCTTAATGATTCGAGGTCGCAACAGATGGTATTAGAGCACAAAGTTGCCTGTAGGACGTGACCCCTAGGATTGGAAACCACCTTTACCATGTGTGTTTTTGCTTTCTATATTCTTCTAAGCTATTTGTACTCTTCTAGTATTTCTCTTCCTTATCACCCTGTGCCTAATTTTCTATCTCCTAACCTAAAGATGACGGCCTTCTACTACGACACAGCCGAAGACATCAAGTGCCTGCGCTTCGGGGAGTGCCTTCTTGACATAATCAAGACAGTGTAGTTACCCATGCCATCAATCAAGGGAAGAGAGTTGAGGAAGATGCACAAGGAAGGATGTTGGGCGATTGAAGTCATCCAACCAGGGCGCAGTCAGACAGAACCGAAGACAGAGGCCATTGTACTCAACATCACCAGCGACTCCAAGGAGAAGGGACTTAGCATCTGTTTACAGGAGCTCATTGGACACCTTTGCGGACGCCACCATGAAGAGGTTGAAGAACACTACATCAAGCTCTTTGGAAGACGTGATGAGAAGGGAGTTCCAATCGAGTTAAACCCGGAGGAAAGGAAGACATGCAAGCGTCGAAGAATCCAATATCAAGACTTGGAGTCCCATATCAATGACCTTTAGAAGGGAAGCTGCCTTGAGATCGTGAGGATGACGAGCTTTGTGTCCTAGTCAAGGAGAAGGACGATAAGATCGAGGAGCTGGAAGAGAAGATCAAGTCCCTAGGAGGGGAGCTCACCGCCCAAGACAAGAGGTTCGCTAATCAAGAGAAGAGGGTGCAAGATAAGAACAAGAGGAGTAGGGAGCAAAGTCTAGTGCTCGCAAAGAACGAGATGGAGTTCAAGAACCTTGCCACCATGTTGAAGGACCTACGAGCAGCCAAGAGGAGCTTGGAGGAGAAGATCACGCCCGTGACTATGGGGTCAAGTTTGATCAAGAACCTACAGAAGGAGAAGAAGGAACTCCGAGCGAAGCTGGAAGCTGCTACCCAAGAGCTGCAAGAGGTGAAGGAACTTCAAGAGAGGCTCGAAGATGCAACACCAGAGCCACAAGAGGTGAAGGAACTTCCAGGGAAGCTTGAAGCCACGACGAGGGACATGGAGCTATACAAGTCACTGCTGGAAAAGGAAGGCTTCATCATTGAGGATGAAGAAGTGGATGATGAGTAGAGTAGTTGGACCACCTTTAGTTCTATAGTCGAACGTTATTCGCGATTGTAATGAGTACCAATTTTTTTATATTGGCTAGTTAAACTTGGTTGAGTGTGTGGATTTATGTGCCTTGTGTGCCTTGCTTTTCTCGTGTGTTTTTCTTCTCGTGTTTACATAAGGGTAGGAGTTTATTCCTTAGGCCTTCTATCTATTTCTTAACTTGCCTCCCAAACCCTCCAGATGGCGAGACGTGGAAACAACAATAACAACATGCCCCCAGAGATAGCACAACTTCTGAACTCCCAGAATCAGTTGATCCAACTCCTCACTCAAAACATGCAAAACAACAACAACAACAACCCACCACCTCCGCCACCCCCACCGCCCCAACAGGATCGCTTGACTCGGTTCTTGAGGTTGAACCCTCCAATTTTCTCAAGTAGTTCTGAGCCAATTGTGGCAGATGACTGGCTCCGCACCATCAACAAGAAGTTAGACACCGTCCAAGTTGTTGGAGCTGATAGGGTGCGCTTTGCCGTGCACCAACTTGAGGGACCATCTGCTGAATGGTGGGATAACTACCAGGTCACCCACCCCGATATTGAAGCTATCACCTGGAACCAGTTTGAAGCAGCCTTTCGTACTCATCACGTAGCCGCGAGAGTCATGTCACTTAAGAGACGTGAGTTCCGTGACTTGAAACAACTACACCGCTCTGTCTCCGAGTATGGGGACCTTTTCAACAAGCTGGCACGTTATACACCTGATGATGTATCCACTGATGCCAAGAGACAGGAGGAGTTCTTGAGGGGACTTAATGATGAAATATCTATTCAGCTTGTGGCTCTGAAGTTCGATAACTACCAGGAACTCCTGGACAGGGCAGTGGTGGTTGAAGCAAAGCAAAGGAGTATAGAGAACCGGAAGAGAAAGTCCACCTCACACAAGCACAACTCTGTCCCATATTAGAAGCAACGCACTTCGTCACCACCACCCCACAACCACAATGGCCACAACCACAACGGTCATCATCATGGAGGACATAACCACAATGGCCATAAGCACCGCAATGGAAATGGCAATGGGAAGGATCTGAGTGAGGTGACATGCTTCAAGTGTAACAAGACAGGGCACCATGCGACTACTTGCCCCGAAAAGACAAAGAATGGGAATGGTAATGGAAACGGCAATGGACACAACCATGGCAATGGTAATGGAAATGGGAAGAACCCGAATCAGTTTGTCAAAGCCACAGTGAATCATGTCTCCGTGGAGGATGCTCGTGAGGCACCTGACTCCATGATAGGTAAATTCAAGCTTAACTCCACACCTGCAGTTGTTCTTTTTGATACTGGTGCATCGCATTCATTCATATCAAGGGTATTTGTGGATAGAGGCAAGATACCTACGGAGACTATTAGTACTCCCCTAAGGGTAAGTTCTCCTGGAGGAGAAATAGTGGCAAACTCTGGAGGCCGTGCGTTAGAACTAAGGATTGGGGCGCACACCTTTCCCACCAGCCTAGTCGTTCTGGAACCACAAGGCTTAGACATAATTTTGGGCATGAATTGGATGACCGAATATGAGGGAGTCATAGATTGTGCCAAAAGGACTATCGCACTCGCGACCCCGGATAAGAAAAGGATCCTCTTTAAGTCAGCTTTCGCACTCAAAGGAAGTATGGTGAACTCTCTTAAGGGGGTTAGCTTGGAGGATGTGCCAATTGTGAAGGAGTATCCAGATGTGTTTCCGGAAGAGTTGCCAGGGACGCCTCCCAACCGAGACGTCGAGTTTCTCATTGACTTGATGCCTGGTACCGGGCCAATAGCAAAGAGACCATACAAGATGGATGTGGATGAGTTGAAGGAACTCAAGAAACAGCTTAGAGAGCAGTTGGACAAAGGCTTCATTCAACCAAGTGCGTCATCTTGGGGAGCACCTGTCTTATTCGTGGAGAAGAAGGATAAAACCAAGAGACTAGTCGTGGACTACCGGTCGTTGAATAAAGTGACAATCAAGAACAAGTACCCTCTACCCAATATTAACGACCTGTTTGACCAATTAAAGGGAGCTAGTGTTTTCTCTAAGATTGATCTGCGATCAGGTTATTTTCAGTTAAAGATCCGAGAACAGGATGTACCCAAGACAGCCTTCACCACAAGATACGGATTGTATGAGTACACCGTGATGTCGTTTGGCTTAACCAATGCCCCAGCATACTTCATGACTATGATGAACAAGGTGTTCATGGAGTACTTGGATAAGTTTGTTGTGGTATTCATTGATGACATACTCATATACTCCAAGGACGAGAAGTAACATGAGAGGCACCTGCGCCTAATCATGGAAAAGTTAAGGGAACACAAGTTGTATGCCAAATTTAGCAAATGTGAGTTCTGGTTGAAAGAAGTGGGATTCCTTGGTCATATTGTGTCGGCTAAAGGTGTTGCTGTGGACCCAAGTAAGGTAGCTTCCGTTACAGAATGGGAGTCTCCTAAGAATGTGGGTGACGTTAGGAGTTTCTTGGGTCTTGCGGGATATTACCGAAGATTCATTGAGAACTTTTCCAAGATAGCAAAGACTATGACAGAGTTGCTGAAGAAAGAGAAGAAGTTTCAATGGACAAAGGCCTGTGAAGCAAGTTTCCAGGAATTAAAGAAGCGTCTAGTAACAGCACCAGTTTTGTGTCTCCCTGGTATCCAAAAGGATTTCCAAGTCTATTGCGACGCTTCTCGACAAGGACTGGGTAGTGTTCTGATGCAAGATGGAAAAGTAGTGTCTTACACCTCTCGGCAACTTAAGAACCATGAGAATAACTACCCCACGCACGATTTGGAACTAGCATCAGTTGTGCATGCGCTCAAGGTATGGAGACATTACCTAATGGGCAAACATTGTGATGTGTTCACGGATCACAAGAGCCTTAAATACATATTCACTCAAAAGGAATTAAATATGAGGCAAAGGAGATGGCTTGAGCTCATCAAGGACTATGACTTGGACTTGCAGTACCATCCTTGAAAGGCCAACGTTGTGGCTGACGCCTTAAGCCGGAAAGTCTATGTAAATGTACTTACCGTGGGAGAACTTCCAAATGATTTGTGTGAACAAATCAAGGACCTAAGGTTGGAAATAGTTCCGGAGGGATACTTAGCAACTATGGAGATAGTGCCAACGCTTCTGGACCAAATTAAAGAGGCCCAGAAGGGGCACAAAGAGTTGGAAGAAATAAGAGATAATATAAGCAAGGGTAAAACAAAAGGGTTTCACACGGATGAACAAGAACCACTTTGGTATGAGAAGCGTCTGTGTGTTCCCGATGACCCTGATATCAGGAAGTTAATCCTTTAGGAAGCTCACGATTCGCCTTACTCGATCCATCCAGGTAATACAAAAATGTGGATGGATGTGAAAGAGAGGTTATGGTGGAACAACATGAAAAGAGAAATTGCTGAATATATCTCCTTGTGTGACGTATGCAACAGAGTCAAGGCCGAACATCAAAAACCCGCAGGACTGCTGCAGCCATTACCTGTGCCCGATTGGAAGTGGGACAAGGTAGGCATGGATTTTATCACAGGACTACCGCGGACTCGATCTGGGTATGACTCCATCTGGGTAGTGGTCGACCACTTCACAAAGGTGGCCCACTTCATTCCCGTAAAGACCACCTATACGAGTGCTAAACTTGCCAAGATTTATATGTCAAGGATCGTAAGTCTTCATGGTGTACCCAAGGGGACTGTCTCTGATAGAGGTACCCAATTCACCACTAAGTTTTGGCGACAGCTACACGAGTCTCTAGGGACATAATTGGAGATTAGTACTGCCTTCCACCCACAAACCGATGGACAGAGGGAAAGAGTTAATTGGATCTTGGAGGACATGTTAAGAGCCTGTGCGCTAGACTATGGGTCTAGTTGGGATGATAACTTGCCATATGCGGAATTCTCATACAATAACAGCTACCAAACTAGTATCAAGATGGCTCCATTTGAAGTTCTATATGGGAGGAAGTGTAGAACTCCGCTGCTATGGAGTGGAGTTGGAGAACGCAGTTTGTTTGGACCTGAACTGATCAAGGATGCCGAAGAAAAAGTAAGACATATTAAAGACAGGTTAAAAATAGCCTAGTCCAGACAAAAGAGTTATGCTGATTCCAAGCGCAGGGATGTGACTTATGAAGTGGGAGACCGTGTGTATCTCCGAGTTTCGCCACTACGAGGAGTTAAGAGATTCAGGACCAAAGGTAAGTTCGCACCCCGATTCATAGGGCCCTACAAGATCTTGGGTCGTAGAGGGGAAGTTGCCTACCGGTTGGAATTGCCCGAAGTGCTAACAGTTCACGATGTTTTCCATGTGTCGCAACTAAAGAAGTGTCATTCGGAAATGGCTGACACACCACTAAAGGATACGGTTCCATTGGACGAGGTTCAATTGGAAAACGATCTCACCTGTGAGGAAAAACCCACCAGGATTCTGGAGACAGCCGAGAGAATCACTCGTACCAAGACTAGCACGTTTTGCAAAGTTTAATGGAATCCCCATTCCGAGGAAGAGGCCACGTGGGAACGTGAAGAAGACCTAAAGAAATAACACCCACACCTATTTGCTAACCAACCTGAATATCGAGGACGAGATTCTTCTTAAGGGGGTAGGTTTGTAACATCCCAAATTTTTGCAATTACAGATGTTACTAGAAGCATGCATCATATCCTTGCATCATGGCATCACATAATAAAAACTGCATTGATATTCTTCCTAAATCCCATAGTCACATATAGACTAAAAGGGGTAAAACCTTTTTGAACCACCAAAACCCTTGCAAAAGTTTTATTTTATAGTCCTACTCTAACCCTCTTCTTTTTACAAAATTTTAGAAAAAATATCGTCTAATTCGGAGTCCATTTGCAAAAGTTATTAAACAAATAGCAAAACAGAAAATAATAAAAAGAATAATAAAAAAAGAAATCTAACCTAACCGGGGCGGCCGAGCCAGCCCGGGGCTTACCTACCGCCGCCTGACCGGGTGGGCGGCACGCAGCGCGTGGGCCGCTCCAGCCGCAGCCCGCCAGCAGCCAGCCCGCCTCCAGCCAGCCGCTGACAGACCGGGCCCACCCGTCATCCTCCTCCCCCGAGTCCGGCTCGAGCACGCCGCCACCTCCGCGTCGGCACAACCGCCGCCGGCCGATTCGGAGTAGTATCCGTAGTCCCCGCGCCAAGAAATCGTGCCCATATAAGCCCCGGCACGCCTCCCCAAAAACCCTAGTTTCCTTTTCCGCTAACCGCCACCGAGCCGCCGCCAATCTCTCGCCGGAGCCCTGCCGCCTCCAGCCACCGCCCGCCGTCGCCTCGGGAAGGAGGAGCCGACGCCACCTCGGGGAACGCATCCATGGCGAGGAGCCGGTCGTCGTCGACTACTCCACCGGGCCAGGGGAACACCGCCTCGCTGTCGACGCACCGTCGCCGTCACCATCGTCGCCGTCAACAAGCCGTCGCCGCCTGTGAGTTCTCTGCTGCCCCCATCCGTTCGATCGCGAACCAACGGCCAGATTAGACTAGCCGTACTGAACCGGTATCGGCCAATCGTGCCGCGCCGCGTGGCAACCACCACGTCGTCGGCGCCACACGCGCGTCGCTGGCCAGTCCCGAGCCGCCACGTGTCACCACGTCGTTGGCACCTTTTTGTTTTTCTTTTAAATAGGCACAAATTACTCCAATATTGTAAAATCCATAGTAATTCGAATATTAGTCCAAAAATTGCATATAATATACCGTTGGATTCATATTTTCGAGTAGAACGCAGATCTGCAATAATATTGCTGTTTTGACACAGCAATCTTGCAATAGGATTTAAAGTTTAGATTAGAGTATTTTAATTCTAGAAAATTATCTGTAACTCCGTTTTAGTTGATTCTTGTTTTGTTGGCTTTGTTTTGACAATACCTTCTGTAGAAAATTATCATATCATGCTTAGAGTGTTCAGATCTGTCTCGAGGTAGATTGGAGTTGTAGATCTAGTTTTGAGCTTGGTTATTTAGGATTTAACAAAAAATACTTAAAATCTGTGGGGAATTAATTCTAATGATATCCCCAACTGAACAACACCCTTGGTCGATATCAAATCCATCCTTGCATATTACCTTGTTGTATGCATGCATATTCGACTTCGTGACTTTGTTTCGTGCAAATTGTGATTGGATCCATGTTTGTTTCGTTAGATTGCACGGAGTGCGTTGAGCAGTACTGTTGCGTAGATTGCTGCTCGGATCAAGGCAAGTTACACTACTTGTTCATGTTTATGTCCCAGTTTTGACTATGCATGTTTTACTCTTTTCTGTAATATGCGTGTGTAGGATTTTGGTAGAATTTCTTAGTACTATTTTCCAAGTACGGTTTTGTAGTATGCCATGAGTCGCTCTATGCTTAGGATTTTTTTCATCCCAATAGGTTATCCTGTTTTTCTAAGTTGCTTGCTATGCTATATACTTATATATATCAATTACCGTGGGGAGGGTTCGAAAGACTCAAGAATTTTCTAAGTATGGGAGCTCTCTCGAGCGAACTTTTCTTCTCCAAAACCCCTTCAAAATAAAACTAAGTTTTCTTCTAGGCGAAATGGTTGTTGGGACAACGAGTGGGATTTTGGTGGAGGACGGCCGCCCAGGAATCAAAGAAGTCTGCCATGTTTCAGAATTCAGAAGCTTCCCGTGCAACCACAAAACATATGGGCTCTGTCTTGGCTTAGTACTTAGTGGGAAACCTCACCGGGGTACCAACATTTGGAGGTTCTTGGCACGGTTGGATCCAGCTGGTAGAGGGGCTACTAAGGGAAGGCTTCAACATGGTCTTGTCTGTAAAAGGACTTGATCGTGGATTGTGGGGAAAGTCACAACCTCTCGAGAGTATTGCAATCTGATCGATCAGCCGTGTTCACGGACACAGAACAACTTTGAGCATCTGAAGGATGGAGCCTCTGAAAGATCTTCCTCTCTCTTTTCCAAACCTAACGTTTTATAAACCCCAAGGCGTGAGTAATATCGCCATTGTGTGGGATTTTGGGAACTTGATGCGTAATATCCAAGTGCTAGGTTCATTGGGCACTTGGTGAGTAATATCCACGTGTTCCATTCGACCCTATAATATTTATCAAAGTTTACAAAGTAGGGAAAACTTTCTTCCTCTTTTCTTATTACATTGATAAAATTGGCTTTACGCAAAAGAACCCCAGAGCCTACTCTTAGCCTTGCATGTAGAGATAGTCTTACTCTTTCCTTGGTGTAATTTGCCAATACATTTAAAGTATTGACCCAACTTGTTGGCTGCACGTCTTATGTGCAGGATCCGAAGATTGAAAGGTGCGTAGGGATCACGGGTCTTCACGCAGCTAGCCTGAGGCGTTGATGGACTCAAGTTTTAATTAGTTTCCGTTGTTTCATTTGAGCTAGCTATAAGCTATGCAAGTTGTAATAAATATACACTGGATTATTCGTGTAATAATGAATTGTGTTTTACATGGTATTCATCGTCTGTGAAGTGCTAGCTATTGATCCAGGGACTAGCATGTTAATCACTGGGACTTAGGATCCTTAATGATCCGAGGTCGCAACGGATGGTATCAGAGCACAAAGTTGCCTGTAGGACGTGACCCCTAGGATTGGAAACCACCTTTACCATGTGTGTTTTTGCTTTCTATATTCTTCTAAGTTATTTGTACTCTTCTAGTATTTCTCTTCCTTATCACCTTGTGCCTAATTATCTATCTCCTAACTTAAAGATGACGGCCTTCTACTATGACACCGCCGAAGACATCAAGTGCCTGCGCTTCGGGGAGTGCCTTTTGGACATCATCAAGACACTACAGTTACCCATGCCATCAATCAAGGGAAGCGAGTTGAGGTAGATGCACAAGGAAGGATGTTGGGCGATTGAAGTCATCCAACCAGGGCGCAGTGAGACATAACCCAAGACAAAGGCCATTGTACTCAACGTCACCAGCGACTCCAAGGAGAAGGGACTTAGCATCTGTTTACAGGAGCTCATTGGACGCCTTTGCGGACGCCACCATGAAGAGGTTGAAGAACACTACATCAAGCTCTTTGGAAGACGTGATGAGAAGGGAGTTCCAATCGAGTTAAACCCGGAGGAAAGGAAGACACGCAAGCGTCAAAGAATCCAATATCAAGCCTTGGAGTCCCATATCAATGACCTTCAGAAGGGAAGCTGCCTTGAGATCGTGAGGAATGACGAGCTTTGTGTCCTAGTCAAGGAGAAGGACGATAAGATCGAGGAGCTGGAAGAGAAGATCAAGTCCCTAGGAGGGGAGCTCACCGCCCAAGACAAGAGGTTCGCTAATCAAGAGAAGAGGGTGCAAGATAAGAACAAGAGGAGTAGGGAGCAAAGTCTAGTGCTCGCAAAGAACGAGATAGAGTTCAAGAACCTTGCCACCATGTTGAAGGACCTACGAGCAGCCAAGAGGAGCTTGGAGGAGAAGATCACGCCCGTGACTATGGGGTCAAGTTTGATCAAGAACCTACAGAAGGAGAAGAAGGAACTCCGAGCGAAGCTGGAAGCTGCTACCCAAGAGCTGCAAGAGGTGAAGGAACTTCAAGAGAGGCTCGAAGATGCAACACCAGAGCCACAAGAGGTGAAGGAACTTCCAGGGAAGCTTGAAGCCACGACGAGGGACATGGAGCTATACAAGTCACTGCTGGAAAAGGAAGGCTTCATCATTGAGGATGAAGAAGTGGATGATGAGTAGAGTAGTTGGACCACCTTTAGTTCTATAGTCGAACGTTATTCACGATTGTAATGAGTACCAATTTTTTTATATTGGCTAGTTAAACTTGGTTGAGTGTGTGGATTTATGTGCCTTGTGTGCCTTGCTTTTCTCGTGTGTTTTTCTTCTCGTGTTTACATAAGGGTAGGAGTTTATTCCTTAGGCCTTCTATCTATTTCTTAACTTGCCTCCCAAACCCTCCAGATGGCGAGACGTGCAAACAATAATAACAACATGCCCCCAGAGATAGTACAACTTCTGAACTCCCAGAATCAGTTGATCCAACTCCTCACTCAAAACATGCAAAACAACAACAACAACCCACCGCCTCCGCCACCCCCACCGCCCTAACAGGATCGCTTGACTCGGTTCTTGAGGTTGAACCCTCCAATTTTCTCAAGTAGTTCTGAGCCAGTTGTGGCAGATGACTGGCTCCGCACCATCAACAAGAAGTTAGACACCGTCCAAGTTGTTGGAGCTGATAGGGTGCGCTTTGCCATGCACCAACTTGAGGGACCATCTGCTGAATGGTGGGATAACTACCAGGTCACCCACCCCGATATTGAAGATATCACCTGGAACCAGTTTGAAGAAGCCTTTCGTACTCATCACGTAGCTGCGGGAGTCATGTCACTTAAGAGACGTGAGTTCCGTGACTTGAAACAACTACACCGCTCTGTCTCCGAGTATGGGGACCTTTTCAACAAGCTGGCACGTTATGCACCTGATGATGTATCCACTGATGCCAAGAGACAGGAGGAGTTCTTGAGGGGACTTAATGATGAAATATCTATTCAGCTTGTGGCTCTGAAGTTCGATAACTACCAGGAACTCCTGGACAGGGCAGTGGTGGTTGAAGCAAAGCAAAGGAGTATAGAGAACTGGAAGAGAAAGTCCACCTCACACAAGCACAACTCTGTCGCATATTAGAAGCAACGCACTTCGTCACCATGACCCCACAACCACAATGGCCACAACCACAACGGTCATCATCATGGAGGACATAACCACAATGGCCATAAGCACCGCAATGGAAATGGCAATGGGAAGGATCTGAGTGAAGTGACATGCTTCAAGTGTAACAAGACAGGGCACTATGCGACTACTTGCCCTGAAAAGACAAAGAATGGGAATGGTAATGGAAACAGCAATGGACACAACCATGGCAATGGTAATGGAAATGGGAAGAACCCGAATCCGTTCGTCAAAGCCACGGTGAATCATGTCTCCGTGGAGGATGCTCGTGAGGCACCTGACTCCATGATAGGTAAATTCAAGCTTAACTCCACACCTGCAGTTGTTCTTTTTGATACTGGTGCATCGCATTCATTCATATCAAGGGTATTTGTGGATAGAGGCAAGATACCTACGGAGACTATTAGTACTCCCCTAAGGGTAAGTTCTCCTGGAGGAGAAATAGTGGCAAACTCTGGATGCCGTGCGTTAGAACTAAGGATTGGGGCGCACACCTTTCCCACCAGCCTAATCGTTCTGGAATCACAAGGCTTAGACATAATTTTGGGCATGAATTGGATGACCGAATATGAGGGAGTCATAGATTGTGCCAAAAGGACTATCGCACTCGCGACCCCGGATAAGAAAAGGATCCGCTTTAAGTTAGCTTTCGCACTCAAAGGAAGTATGGTGAACTCTCTTAAAGGGGTTAGCTTGGAGGATGTGCCAATTGTGAAGGAGTATCCAGATGTGTTTCCGGAAGAGTTGCCAGGGATGCCTCCCGACCGAGACATCGAGTTTCTCATTGACTTGATGCCTGGTACCGGGCCAATAGCAAAGAGACCGTACAAGATGGATGTGGATGAGTTGAAGGAACTCAAGAAACAGCTTAGAGAGCAGTTGGACAAAGGCTTCATTCAACCAAGTGCGTCATCTTGGGGAGCACCTGTCTTATTCGTGGAGAAGAAGGATAAAACCAAGAGACTAGTCGTGGACTACCGGTCGTTGAATGAAGTGACAATCAAGAACAAGTACCCTCTACCCAATATTAACGACCTGTTTGACCAATTAAAGGGAGCTAGTGTTTTCTCTAAGATTGATCTGATCAGGTTATTTTCAGTTAAAGATCCGAGAACAGGATGTACCCAAGACAGCCTTCACCACAAGATACGCATTGTATGAGTACACCGTGATGTCGTTTGGCTTAACCAATGCCCCAGCATACTTCATGACTATGATGAACAAGGTGTTCATGGAGTACTTGGATAAGTTTGTTGTGGTATTCATTGATGACATACTCATATACTCCAAGGACGAGAAGGAACATGAGAGGCACCTGCGCCTAATCATGGAAAAGTTAAGGGAACACAAGTTGTATGCCAAATTTAGCAAATGTGAGTTCTGGTTGAAAGAAGTGGGATTCCTTGGTCATATTGTGTCGGCTAAAGGTGTTGCTGTGGACCCAAGTAAGGTAGCTTCCGTTACAGAATGGGAGTCTCCTAAGAATGTGGGTGACGTTAGGAGTTTCTTGGGTCTTGCGGGATATTACCGAAGATTCATTGAGAACTTTTCCAAGATAGCAAAGCCTATGACAGAGTTGCTGAAGAAAGAGAAGAAGTTTCAATGGACAAAGGCCTGTGAAGCAAGTTTCCAGGAATTAAAGAAGCGTCTAGTAACAGCACCAGTTTTGTGTCTCCCTGGTATCCAAAAGGATTTCCAAGTCTATTGCGACGCTTCTCGACAAGGACTGGGTAGTGTTCTGATGCAAGATGGAAAAGTAGTGTCTTACGCCTCTCGGCAACTTAAGAACCATGAGAATAACTACCCCACGCACGATTTGGAACTAGCATCAGTTGTGCATGCGCTCAAGGTATGGAGACATTACCTAATGGGCAAACATTGTGATGTGTTCACGGATCACAAGAGCCTTAAATACATATTCACTCAAAAGGAATTAAATATGAGGCAAAGGAGATGGCTTGAGCTCATCAAGGACTATGACTTGGACCTGCAGTACCATCCTTGAAAGGCCAACGTTGTGGCTCACGCCTTAAGCCGGAAAGTCTATGTAAATGGACTTACCGTGGGAGAACTTCCAAATGATTTGTGTGAACAAATCAAGGACCTAAGGTTGGAAATAGTTCCGGAGGGATACTTAGCAACTATGGAGATAGTGCCAACGCTTCTGGACCAAATTAAAGAGGCCCAGAAGGGGGACAAAGAGTTGGAAGAAATAAGAGCTAATATAAGCAACGGTAAAACAAAAGGGTTTCACACGGATGAACAAGAAACACTTTGGTATGAGAAGCGTCTGTGTGTTCCCGATGACCCTGATATCAGGAAGTTAATCCTTCAGGAAGCTCACGATTCGCCTTACTCGATCCATCCAGGTAATACAAAAATGTGGATGGATGTGAAAGAGAGGTTTTGGTGGAACAACATGAAAAGAGAAATTGCTGAATATATCTCCTTGTGTGACGTATGCAATAGAGTCAAGGCCGAACATCAAAAACCCGCAGGACTGCTGCAGCCATTACCTGTGCCCGATTGGAAGTGGGACAAGGTAGGCATGGATTTCATCACAGGACTACCGCGGACTCGATCTGGGTATGACTCCATCTGGGTAGTGGTCGACCACTTCATAAAGGTGGCCCACTTCATTCCCGTAAAGACCACCTATACGAGTGCTAAACTTGCCAAGATTTATATGTCAAGGATCGTAAGTCTTCATGGTGTACCCAAGGGGACTGTCTCTGATAGAGGTACCCAATTCACCTCTAAGTTTTGGTGACAGCTACACGAGTCTCTAGGGACACGACTAGAGTTTAGTACTGCCTTCCACCCACAAACCGATGGACAGACGGAAAGAGTTAATCAGATCTTGGAGGACATGTTAAGAGCCTGTGCGCTAGACTATGGGTCTAGTTGGGATGATAACTTGCCATATGCGGAATTCTCATACAATAACAGCTACCAAACTAGTATCAAGATGGCTCCATTTGAAGTTCTATATGGCAGGAAGTGTAGGACTCCGCTGCTATGGAGTGGAGTTGGAGAACGTAGTTTGTTTGGACCTGAACTGATCAAGGATGCTGAAGAAAAAGTAAGACATATTCAAGACAGGTTAAAAATAGCCCAGTCCAGACAAAAGAGTTATGCTGATTCCAAGTGCAGGGATGTGACTTATGAAGTGGGAGACCGTGCGTATCTCCGATTCATAGGGCCCTACAAGATCTTGGGTCATAGAGGGGAAGTTGCCTATCAGTTGGGATTGCCCGAAGTGCTAACAGTTCACGATGTTTTCCATGTGTCACAACTAAAGAAGTGTCACCCGGAAATGGCTGAAACACCACTAAAGGATACGGTTCCGTTGGACGAGGTTCAATTGGAAAACAATCTCACCTATGAGGAAAAACCCACCAAGATTCTGGAGACAGCCGAGAGAATCACTTGTACCAACACTATCAGGTTTTGCAAAGTTCAATGAAATCACCATTCCGAGGAAGAGGCTACGTGGGAACGTGAAGAAGACATGAAGAAAGAACACCCACACCTATTTGCTAACCAACCTGAATCTCGGGGACGAGATTCTTCTTAAGGAGGGTAGGTTTGTAATATCTCAAATTTTTGCAATTACAGATGTTACTAGAAGCATGCATCATATCCTTGCATCATGGCATCACATATTAAAAACTGCATTGATATTCTTCCTAAACCCCATAGTCACATATAGACTAAAAGGGGTATAACCTTTTTGAACCACCAAAACCCTTGCAAAAGTTTTATTTTATAGTCCTACTCTAACCCTCTTCTTTTTACAAAATTTTAGAAACAAATTTCTTCTAATTCGGAGTCCGTTTACAAAAGTTATTAAACAAATAGCAAAACAGAAAATAATAAAAAGAATAAAAAATAAAATAGAAAATTTCGACAAACCGGGCCGGCCGAGCTAGCCTGGGGCATACGTACCGCCGCCTGGCCGGGTGGGCGGCGCGCAGTGTGTGGGCCGCTCCAGCCGCAGCCCACCAGTAGCCAGCCCGCCTCCAGCCAGCCATTGACAGACCGGGCCCACCCGTCATCCTCCTCCCCCGAGTCCGACTTGAGCACGCCGCCACCTCCACGTCGGCACAACTGCCGCCGGCCGATTCGGAGTAGTTTCCGTAGTCCCCGCGCCAAGAAATCGCGCCTATAAAAGCCCCAGCACGCCTCCCCAAAAACCCTAGTTTCCTTTTCCGCTAACTGCCACCGAGCCGTCGCCAATCTCTCGCCGGAGCCTCGCCGCCTCCGCCGCCTCTAGCCACCGCCCGCCGTCGCCTCGGGAAGGAGGAGCCGACGCCACCCCGGGGAACGCATCCATGGCGAGGAGCCGGTCGTCGTCGACTACTCCACTAGGCCAGGGGAACACCGCCTCGCCGGCGCACCTCGCCGCCGACGCACCGCCGCCATCGCCATCGTCGCCGTCAACAAGCCGTCGCCGCCGGTGAGTTCTCTGTCGCCCCTGTCCGTTCGATCGCGAACCGACGGCCAGATTAGACTGGCCGTACCGAACCGGTATCGGCCAATCATGCCGCGCCGCGTGGCAGCCGCCACGTCGTCGCCGCGTCAACCCCACGTCGGCGCCACACGCGCGTCACTGCCCAGTCCCGAGACGCCACGTGTCACCACGTCGTTGGCCACCTTTTTGTTTTTCTTTTAAATAGGCAGAAATTACTCCAATCTTGTAAAATCCATAGTAATTCGAATATTAGTCCAAAAATTGCATATAATATACCGTTGGATTCATATTTTCGAGTAGAACACAGATCATCAATAATATTGCTGTTTTGTCACAGGAGTCTTGCAATAGGATTTAATGTTTAGATTAGAGTCTTTTAATTCTAGAAAATTATCTGTAACTCCGTTTTAGTTGATTCTTGTTGCGTTGGCTTTGTTTTGACAATACCTTCTGTAGAAAATTATCATATCATGCTTAGGGTTTTCAGATCTGTCTCGAGGTAGATTGGAGTTGTAGATCTAGTTTTGAGCTTGGTTATTTAGGATTTAACCCAAAATACTTAAAATCTGTGGGAAATTAATTCTAATGATATCCCCAACTCAACAACACCCTTGGTCAAAATCAAATCCATCCTTGCATATTACCTTGTTGCATGCATGCATATTCGACTCCGTGACTTTGTTTCGTGCAAATTGTGATTGGATCCATGTTTGTTTCGTTAGATTGCTCGGAGTGCGCCGAGGAGTACTGTTGCGTAGATTGCTGCTCGGATCAAGGCAAGTTACACTACTTGTTCATGTTTATGTCCCAGTTTTGACTATGCATGTTTTACTCTTTTCTGTAATATGCATGTGTAGGATTTTGGTAGAATTTCTTAGTACTATTTTTCAAGTACGGTTTTGTAGTATGCCATGAGTAGCTCTATGCTTAGGATTTTTTTCATCCCAATAGGTTTATCCTGTTTTTCTAAGTTGCTTGCTATGCTATATACTTATATATATCAAGTACAGTTGGGAGGGTTTGAAAGACTCAAGAATTTTCTAAGTATGGGAGCCCTCTCTAGCGAACTTTTCTTCTCCAAAACCCCTTCAAAATAAAACTAAGTTTTCTTCTGGGCGGAATGGTTGTCGGGACAACGAGTGGGATTTTGGTGGAGGACGGCTGCCCAGGAATCAAAGAAGTCTGCCATGTTTCAGAATTCAGAAGCTTCCCGTGCAACCACAATACATATGGGCTCTGTCTTGGCTTAGTACTTAGTGGAAAACCTCAATGGTGTACCAACATTTGGAGGTTCTTGGCACGGTTGGATCCAGCTGGTCGAGGGGCTACTTAGGGAAGGCTTCGCCATGGTCTTGTCTGTAAAAGGACTTGATCGTGGATTGTGGGGAAAGTGCACAACCTCTCGAGAGTATTGCAATCTGATCGATCAGCCGTTTTCACGGAAATAGAACAACTTTGAGCATCTGAAGGATGGAGCCTCTGAAAGATCTTCCTCTCTCTTTTCCAAACCTAACATTTTATAAACCCTAAGGCGTGAGTAATATCGCCATTGGGTGGGATTTTGGAAACTTGGTGCGTAATATCCAAGTGCTAGGTTGATTGGGCACTTGGTGAGTAATATCCACGTGTTCCATTCGACCCTATACTATTTATCAAAGTTTACAAAGTAGGGAAAACTTTCTTCCTCTTTTCTTATTACATTGATAAAATTGGCTTTACGCAAATGAACCCTAGAGCCTACTTTAGCATTGCATGTAGAGATAGTCTTACTCTTTCCTTAGTGTAATTTGCCAATACATTCAAAGTATTGACCCAACTTGTTGGCTGCACGTCTTATGTGTAGAATCCGAAGATTGAAAGGTGCGTAGGGATCTCGGGTCTTCACGCAGCTAGCCTGAGGCGTTGATGGACTCAAGTTTTAATTAGTTTCCGCTGTTTCATTTGAGCTAGCTATAAGCTATGCAAGTTGTAATAAATATACTCTGGATTATTCGTGTAATAATGACTTGTGTTTTACATGGTATTCATCGACTGTGAAGTGCTAGCTATTGATCCAGGGACTAGCATGTTAATCATAAGGACTTAGGATCCTTAATAATCCGAGGTCGGAACATTTTCCCTATAAAGAGACTGCGTCTCCTGGGTCACCTGAATCGTCTCCGCAATGATAAAATTCGGATGCCGCGCTTACATCGTGAAGGTAAGACCTCCATAAGGCCTGGCAAGGCATTTGCTGCGCACAACCAGAAGTATATCTGTGCCTATAGGTACGATGAATATGCCTTGACGGACGCGTCGGGTGCTCACACCCATATACTGGAATTCGACTCCTATAAGACCTCCGCGGCTTGAGTCGGATTAGACCAGCACTTTTTCGGATTTGAGTCCGGGGACTCAAGTTTGAGTAGGTGGCGTTGTTTTACCCTAAGGTAGTTAACTGATACCAATACATCGGTTAAAATCAGGCACACACACCAACAATCCCTATGACACAGACAGAGCAGTCGAAAAATGTACCCAGTCATGCATTCGAAAGACTTCATAAAGTCTCCGGTCGAATCTGCGATTCCACTAGACACTCGGGGGCTACTGACATGGGTATACCCTACAGGTACTCGAGCTTGGTATATACGGCCTGAATACATGGAGGCCCACGGTGTCGCCAGGGCCCGAATGAAGAACTCGAGTAACCTGCGGACTCTCGATTGCTTGAAGAACAAGAAGAAGCTAAAGATAGAAAGTTCAAAGGGAAAAACCCTAACCTGTAACAGACTCGACCTACTACCCGAGACCTAGCCTATCTATATAAAGGCTAGGAGGGGCGGCGAGAAGGACACATGCAACCCTAGTTTCCACAACCCTCGCCAGATTGCATCTGCGCAGCATTGTAATCCTCGATTCCTTTGATAATTCCACGAGCAGACAAGCAGGAGTAGGGACCTCTACGAGGCATGAACCTGGGTAAATCTTCGAGTCCCCTATGTGCTTGTTTGCTAGCCGATAGATGTCTCCAGCGCTCCCTCCTTCTCCAAAACCCAAGTCCATAACAATGGGCATTGATGAGTTAAACCCTCGTTAGTTGGTATTCTGAAAGTTCTTGTGCTTGGATCCATGGTTATCCTAGTTTCTGTGGCTTTGATTATTGTAGGCCATCTGAGTTATCTATTGAAGAGTGGCTAAGTTGGCTTGACGTGCATCTCTACTAGCCTCATGGTCAGAAACTAACATTTGCAGAATCTGCAGCATTGGTTCCTTAGATGAACAGCTTCCTCCGGGGTTTCCACGAGTCATCTGAACATTGAGATAGATAATGAGATAAGAGGGAAATCTCTAAGGTTCATGGTTTTGTTTCAAAAGTTTTAAACTTTGAGTTTGACTCAGGTTCTGGAAACTAACAACTTCCTCTCATTCATTCATTCATTCAAGCACACAGTACAAACACACACCACAACACAAATAGAAAATAGATGTTTTTAAGAACAATTCTGTGAAACTACGATACAGTGGGACTGGTACAACACACTCCTACGGTAGTGCTCAAGTGCATGTAATCATCATCAATGAAGTCCGAATCATCATCATCAGTGTGGAAATCCATGGCATCGTCCTCTAGGTAGTTGTTATCATCGCTGAGGTAAGAGTAGAGATCTCCTTGAATATCTTCACCTTCCTCCTCCTTCGCTTCAAGCTAGATATCCTATTCACGGATGGTCTTCTCGAGAGTGGCCACATTCTTTCGGAGACGATCGATGATGCGATCCTTCTTGTCACACTGACGACGAAGTGATTGACGCTCCTTGGCGAGGATTGTGAGGGTCTAGTCTTTCTTGACTGCAATGACATGATTGTGGTTGGCGTAGGCACGGGCGTTGTCCAACTCCTCCTGTCTATCATACAACATAAAGTCAAGATTGTCCACCTAGTGCTTCAGCTCCGGGTGTCTTGACATCTCCAAGGGCATTCCCATAGAAGCACGCCTTGCATAGTGAGCAAAGTGAGTTCCCTAGATCTAGTTGATGTTTTTCCCACACAGACGAGCAAGAGCTTCATGCATAGCCCTAGAAAATCTGTCTAGCTAGTTGTTCTCCCTCAAGCTGAATTGGATCTTCTCCGAAGTCGGTGCTTCCATCTTGCCTCTGATATCCGCAACTATCAACCATTGTAGATCTCCTCCTACATGATTGTTGAGTTGTGTCCCAAAGAATTCCGGGTGCGGGCGCTCTAGATACTCTGCGAGTGCATATAGATCCCTCTCAAAGATCAGGTGATCTCCGTTGCCCAGCTGGTAGAACTTGCAATACTGGACCTCCATCTATAAGAATTTACGGTGAGCAAGTTAGTGGGGTGATCAAGTGTGTCAAATTTTATGTAGAATTGCAAGAATTTTTGATGAACATGAATTTTTTTGAAAGAATCTCAAGGATAAGAGTGGGAATAGGTTTTCATAAATACTCACTTCTTTTGTTTTGAAACTAAGTTTTTGTTTGAACGTCCATTCTAACTAGGGTCTCCTATGGTCAGGATAGCTCTGATACCAACTTGTCAACACCTGGATTTTTAATCCCAGATGCCTGTTATGCCATACATCGCAATCCCAGGATTACCACTTTTGCGAGACATAACAGAATTGGTACCTCAGTACATCATCCATTACAAACCATAATAAAGGTCTTACAAATAAAGGATCCCATAATCCAGTCTTAATACAATAAAAGCAACGGAAAGTAAATATAGTAGGGGCTCCATCTTCAGAGTCACAGGCAATGCTGACGATGGGAGATGATCCTAGTTGTCGTAGACCTCCTGCTGTCCATCATCCTGGTAGTCCTCCTCATAGTCTGGCCACGGGAATAGCCAGGGACAAAGCCATGAGTACTCTTTAAGTACTCGCAAACTATCACTAACAAGTAAGGTAGTCTAGTACGAATCTTAAGCTCTAGGTTTATTTGCAAAAAGCTAGGTTTATCTCATACTGAGTTTAGAAGTAAAGAAAACTAATTTAATGTTCTACCTCACTTAAGTAGGAACCTAGTTTTCATGTACACAACCCTGTTGTGGTCAAGTCAAAATCATAGTTCAATTCACAAGTCATTTTTGAAAACATCTGACAACGGAACAGTATGGCCACTCCAACTATCCATGACCGCGGACGCGGCTATTCGAATAGTTTGACACTCTGCAGAAGTGGTACACTTTCACCACAAAATTCGATACATTCGTCAGGGATAACCCTGAATCATCATACTTAGAATGCGGATAATTAATCATAACCTTTCAATTACACACCCTAGTATAGGCACCTCCCCTATGAGCTTGGCCTCCCAGCCATGGCCATCTGCCATCCTGGGCACTACATAGGTGGACATTCATCACGAGGTAGCCTCAGCTCAACCTCTTCCGCAAGGGAACCCATACTAAAGAAAATAAACTTCCCGCAAATCCCTACCCAATTCAGGTATTATGGTTATACAGTAAAATTGGAATGGTATCCCATCTGAACCCAACAATCAGTTTTTATAAAGGTCCAAGGCTCATGCCTCAACATTTTCATCATCAACCATTGTGTTTCTCAACACATGTCAAAACATTTCAATACAATGAATCATCATTCCAAGGATTTCATAATCATTTTCACCAAGTATTCCCATCTAAAGTGATCAACTTTTATGCTTAGCACTAGCCACTAAGGTTGCGGGTATTCACTAATGAGGGGTGCTAATCAAGTGTAGCTATCCAACTCTAGATTTATGCCTTTTGATGACATCTAAGTATAACTAGCTAGGCCTAGGTTTATACTCTTTATGGTATCTATCCTAACTTTCTAATGCTCACAAATGACTAAAATAAAGGTAAAGAACTTTGGTAAAAGTAAAAGAATAAAGCTTGCAAGTAAAACATGGAATTGGTATAATCAAGGTTACATAACCAAGCATGCCTAATGAATCTTGTATAGGTTATGAAGCTTGCAAGTGTTAGCTTGCATGGTTATATTGTAGTGCTAGGCTTGCATAGTTAGGAAGCTTGCAAGTGTTAGCTTGCATAGTTAATAAACTTGCAAGTGTTAGCTTGCCTTGAGTAGTGAAGTGGTTGAAGTTCTCTTCTTCATCTTTGTAGTACTCCTCCTCCTCGTATGCCGGGTCGGTACTAGCATCTATAAATGAATACGGGGTACACAATCACCAAAAATACTTAACTATTTCTATTTAGCACACTTAGGTTCACACTTGATGATCTAGCATCATCACAATCATTACATGAAAAAAGACCTAGTCTTATTTATTTTATTTTTGAAAAGTAATTTCTACTCATTGAAAATACTTAAGATTTAATATTCTCCAATTAAAATATGGGATCATATTGACACATGTCATCACCACGTATTCTAATACTTGGGAATGTGATTTAAAGTGGTGCTAATATTTTATAAAGTTTAAAATTATTATTTAATGCAATTAAAGTGACTAGAAATTCCTATATAGCATTCTTTTAGTACTAGTCCAAGATCACTACATGTAAACCTAAATATTTTTACATATTCAGATAGATCTTGTCAAATGTGATTATTGAGAGTTGGAATCAACTCAAAAGCATTTATGGTTGATTTTTAAAAAATGTTTGAAGTGGAAAAAGTATCTGCCTTGTTATTTTTACTATAGGTGATCTATAATTTCAAATGGTTTGAATCCAATGAGCTTGGATAGATAATTTGAATATCTTTCTAACAAGATTGGAATCATGAAATTTGGTTTTGTGAATCTTTTTGAATCTACTGACAGAATCTAGTTTTAACTAAATTAGAAAAATCTTATTTGAATTGGTGGGATCTGCGTGGGAAAGTAAACGGGCCGGCCCAGCTACACTGCACGGGCGCAGCGGGCTACTGACAGGGGGGTCCCACTAGTCAGTGGCTCATCTAACCCGAACCGGTACGTTTCAATCTAGGCCGTGTGATTAGACTAGGATCTAACGGCTGACATGCATCGTCTCGAAAAACAGCTCCGGTGAGACTGAACCCTAACGGCGATGGTGGGGGGTACGTGGGGGCTCACCAGGGCTCCATCTAGGGTCAGCGATGGGGGCGAATAACGTTGTAGACGACATTCGCTCTTGGGGCGGCTTCAATCAACGGTGCCCTTCCTTCACTGCAGCAACGGGCTCCGGCTAAAATTCGGCGATGTGGTGCTCACCTTGCTCCTAGGAAGGGTGTGTGAGATTCTGTGAGGAGTGGGGAGTGAGATGGTGTGTTTAATTGAGGTGGAGGTGGCCTCTATTTATACACCAGCGAGAGGGACAGAGCGGGATGGCTCGGGCTTGTCGGTGATGGCGATACAGGGGCTAGCGGCAGGGCTGAGGGTAGGGGGCGATGCGGTGCTTCAGGGAGGTTGTCACAGGCTTAATGGCGCGGCAACGGGCGGTCGAGATTGGTCAGGAAAGAGCGGTGCTTTCTGCGGGAGTGGCGGCGTTCGAGACGGTGCACAGTGGCTACGGGTCGCGCGGCGGCGAACGAGCATGTGTAGGAGGTAGCTAGGGTCACGGACAGGGTGTGCACGCACGGAGAGGGCGAGGTGCAGCATGTGCACACTGGTTGGCTACGGTGCCCTGGCGCGCTCTCGGCATGGCAGATAGGGAGCTGGGCGCAGCTAATGCGGCTGTTCCATGGCTTGCTTGCGATCGAGGGGTGGACAGAGGGTGGCGGTGGACGGTCGCCAGTCTCCTGGGCATTGTGGGAGAGGGCGATGCTGGCTGTGGCGAGTTGTCCATGGTCGACCGGCGCGGCGGCTTCGGGCGGCGGGCACTGGCGCAAACGGCAGAGGGGGCAGTGGTCTGCTGCGCTGCTAGGTGTTGGAGGAGACCAGGGGAGTGAAATGAGGGGCTAGTGGCAAGTGATCACTACACAGAACAATAGAAGTTAGGCAAATGTTTTCTGTGTCTGCCAGGTGTTCGGCCAAATGGCCGCATGAATTCAAATTTGAAATTTTTGAATGAATTTTAGTGAGTGTTCTGAGCACTTGCTTGAGTGCCTATGGTTCCTTGGAAAAGTCAAGGTGAATTGATTTGAGTGGTTTTTCAAAAATGGTGGTCTTAGTACATACACTTGATTCAATTTTGAATTGTCCTTTAAATATATTTGAAAATAGTTTATGTGAGTTTGTAAAGTGGGCTTGGGTTCACTTTTACTTGGTCTAGAAAGGGGTCAAAAGAATTGGAAATGTTTCTATTAGAAATTCTTTACTAGGAACACTCAAAGTGGTCTAGTGGTTAATTTTGGTCAAAATGACCATTTGCTTATATGATTCATATTTGAATTTCTTTTCTTTGGATTTTGTTTGTAATTGGCCTAGATGATGTAGTATTCATCTTTATACCATTCCTTATCATTTGTGGTGATCAAACATGGAAATTGCACTCATTCATACACTAATGCAAATCACACATACACTCATATTCAATTTAATAATAAAAGTTTTTGTTAACCCTAAACTTGGGTAATTAGAACTTGATTATCTTGATTAATATTTTTTGGGTGTTACACATATTCGAGTTATCTAGATACTACATCAGCTGCAAACTTCTTAAAATTATTACATATTATCAACACAAGGGAAACAATACTCGGCATTGTAGTTGATAATTGAGTTGATAGTAGAGTCCTCAATTCATTTCTCAATCTATCACCTGCATCTCCCTTTGAGTGTGACAGCTACATTGGAAAACCAGATTGAGACATGATCTTGCAGCCCCCTGTTTGGT
This sequence comes from Avena eriantha, assembly GCA_910589775.1. NCBI lineage: Eukaryota > Viridiplantae > Streptophyta > Magnoliopsida > Poales > Poaceae > Avena > Avena eriantha. Next base: position 438,320,327 of record OU342743.1, on the reverse strand, counting down.
GGTGAAAGCAATAATTGCAGTCTGAAACTAAGTAATAACAAGTTAATACATCAAAGAAGACAAACTACTCATTTGATTGATATGACAGCAGCTATGAACTGGAGTTTACTACTGGAGAATGGTTCAATTATTGACCAACACGTCAAAAAAATAAGACAAGCAAGCACGCATGAAACAAGTGTGCCTACCGTGAAACAAGCAATCAAAAAATGTGTGTGTGTGGCATACAATTTCAGCAAATATAAACTAGCCAGGTCATTTCAACAAATACATGTGGAAGCAGTTGTATAACCTAGAATGCAAGAGATGTTAGGTGACTTGGAATTTGCGTTGAGATACACAATGACATGCAGTTACTATCATAGCTAAGAATGAACTAGATAAAATTATAATCAAATCATATGAGAACTTGTAGAGGAGGAATGCAAACCATGAATGAACTATATAGTAGAGGATAGTTATTTTGTTTCTTAGGACGAACCAGAACTAGATACGAGATATAATGGCGTCGCTTGTGAACCTGTAGAATAGGACAAACAAGCATTAGGCAAGAGCTCCTACAATGAAATGAGCAATCAAACGAAGGTTTTCTTAGAATTTCAGCAAATATAAACTAGCTAGGTCATTTCAACAAATATATATGGAAGCAGCGGTATCTCCTAGAATACAAGCGATGTTGGGTGACTCAGAATTTGCGGTGAGCTACACAATGGCATGCAGTTACTATCATAGATAAGAATCAACCAAATAGAAATTATAATGACATCATAAGAGAACTTCTAGAGTAAAAATACAAACCACGAGTGAACTACATAGTAGAGGACAATTATGTTGTTGCTTAGGACAAACTAGCACCAGATAAGGAAATAATGGCGTGGCTTGTGAACCTGTAGAATAGGCTATGCAAACCAACATGTTCATTGTTCCATTTGAAGAACCAGATGGCAACAACAAAATTATAATCGAATTAGTATGAAGAGTTTAAACGGGTACTACAGGATAGCAGAACAATGTCAAGGAGTAAATAATAGCAGAAACTTAGCTTAGGACGAACCAGATAGATTCACTAAATGTGGAGCAGGGAATCCATACTAATATTTTCCACTAATTTTACATTTTGCAAGAACTACAAAATAGCAGGCAATTACTGTTGTATGGAGTATCTAAGAACATGTGCATGACAAAATAACAAACATGTGCATGACTTGAAATTTGTAGAGCAACGAATGCAAACCAGATGTCTAATGACCTTGTATGTAGCACGAAGAACATGCGTGCCTACTGACTTGTATGTACTAGGACGATTATGAAAATGCAGTTTACTGTGATAGGCTTAAACCTGCTATATTGCTGACAAAACAAAATCGGGTTGGAAATTTGGTTACCTTGGTAGGAGAGGCATCTAAGCATCATCGACACCGTGCAAGTGGCATCCATGTCACCGAGGGTGCTATGGTTGCGGTGGATATTGGCGTCAGAGAAGCAGATCTTGGGCGGTCGATGCCGGCTTGAGCATGGTGGATGAGAGTGTCGCTGACGAAGATCCGGTGCAGTGCACAACGATAGCCATGCAGCCGGTCTAGAGCGGTGGAGATGGAACTCCTTGAACTAGATCACATCATGTGGACACCCGTGAAGCGGCTATGGTACTGTTGGGCAACTTTCGGCAGAGGGGAAGAAGAGCTTGGGCGATTGGTGATGCCATCAGCATGGTAAACAACATCGTAGCTCCGGTGTAGTGGTAGAGAGACCCGATTAACTAGATCCGGTGGGTGAGCATCGGTGAAGTGGCTCCGTGGCAATGCACAAGACCGCAGCTCAAGCCGGTGGTCGTGGAGGGGACAGAGGAGTTTGGGGTTTTTGGGAGGGCCGGTAGGAAAAACTGCATGAATCAGGACAATAGAGGTGAACAGAATAATAATTACGATTGTTTCCCAGATCTACCAATTTTAGCACGCCCATCTGTCGTCTGCACAATAGGTAGAACATGAATTTTAGAGACAAACGTTTTTGAAACAAAGAGGCACGAAATGCTTCAAGGTCGGTGTGTGATTTTTCCGCTCGATTGAGATTTGTATTAGTCTAGCGTCCATCTAATAATAATAGAAAAACGGTACTATCCGGTGGGAGAATTTGGCTCAAAGTTTTTAAATCAGTGGGGCAGGAAATGCTTCAAGGTCGGTGGATGATTTTGCCGCTCAATTTAGATTTTGAATTTGGCTAGCATCCATCTTGTAGTAAACAAGGTAGTAGACCATAAGCTATCCGTCCAGGAATTCAAGGCCGAGAGTCACATCAAGTGATCATCCATATTCATATTTTTGCACGCAACATTGGATACCTACGATATACACAACATAGACGGTAAATTTTGCCACTTAACCAATATTTTAAATTTGGATAGCACCCAAATAATACCCCCTCCATCTCAAAATAGATATCTCATATTTACTAAGTATATTCCACAAACTAGTTGTAACATCTCAAGTATATTCCACAAACTAGTTGTGCGTGCACCCCTTTTTATTTGTCGTACTTTCAAGTTCTCACAAAGTATGAGATAAATCATGAATGTTGGATTTGTTATATCATGTGCATCTATAAGATTTTGTCCAAAATATGATCATATGTGACCTGTGTAAAAAAGAAAAGACTTAAATTAATAGTATCATGTGTTATGTATACAAAATCTGTTATTTGTGTAAGCCAGACAGTGTCATATTTTTGGATAAAAATTTGCATATGCACAAGGCACACCATAATATCTGTTCATGATTTAATTGACATTTTTCAGAAACATGAAAGTCTGGCATGCAACGGATCCGATGACAGGAAGGAAAAATCTCTAGTGCAAACAGCTAAGTAGCAATGATAGAACTTTTGACAGATTCAATAGCATTTAAAATATTCAATGGTACATAATAACACAGGAGAATATGATAGATTAACATTTCATATTTAGCAGCAGTTGTTAGATTTAATAGCATTTTAAAGTGACCGATTCAGTAATACAAATACTAGAATTAAATAGAAGTACAGAGAGAATCAATTCTTATTTCAGCTCTATAAAACTTTGCATAGGATGAGTTTGCACTAATAAATTAACCATGTCACCTCCTGGCGTAGTATATTCTATTCACGTCAGTTTGACCAGACACAGCTTCTATTTTCATAGTATTAGGCCATGTTTGATTCCAAGGATTTAGAATTTTTTTTGTAGTATTCTTACCTAAAGGATTTTTTCCTATAGTGGCCATTTGGTTCAAAGGATTGAGCCATTCAAGATTCCTATGGAATCCTTTCCTATACTACAATACCATAGGATTTCTAACAAGAGGTTAGACCTCTTGGAAAGTTTCGTATGTGTATATGACAACTATGTCATGTAATCAATCTACATACATATTTTCTATGTTTTCTTGTGAAGCAATCAAACGACTTCTGCAGGTAATTCCTTTTTTTGTTCCTTGTAGGATTTGACATGTCACGACATACCATTCCTATGGTTTTCCAATTCTTGTGCTTTTGAAATCCTTTGAATCTAACATGCCCTTACTCCAAAAAGAAGAGTATGCATCTTCTTGGTAACCCGCGCACACCTGCCAGCTGATCTCTCCCTCGTCCACAACATGGCGCTCAGCACATATGCCATCGTTTAGGGTTGCGAGCGGGATTCCACTGTATATGTCGGAAAGCTTGTCTTGTGCCATTCAGATCCATATTCGTAAAACTTTATTTACGTGAAAGAGCATTCTCATCATCACTCGGAAAATTTAGAATTGAATGTCTTTCCTAATAGTTCAAAACTTACATTGACGATATTGTTTACTACATGAAGATGCACCCATCTACCTATGAAAAAAGATTAAATTCAAGAGAAATCTATCACGCATACTTGTGTCTCGAGTTTGACTTGATTTCGTTAAATCACTATAGTGTGCGAAGTTAGCTAGGAATCTTGAAAAATCCTAGTACTCAAAACTTTGGAATTGTATGTAACAACACAGTCTACTCTGTTTGATAATTAGGGCGGTGGAATTTTATTTTAACTATGGTAGGACCCATAGGAGTAAGATCCTTCAATTAACACAGTCGGTACGTGGAAGTATAAGTTACATCAAGGACCTCATAAAAAATTAAAATTACATCCAAGTCCATGCGTTTAGCATAAGGATCCTGAACTAAGCAGTAAAGTGTGTTTTGAGGTTTCCGCATACTAGCGCTTATTTTGCTAAAGACTACTAATAGAATCTTCTAGATGTTAGACTAGAAAAAATTCCAACAGCTAGCAACATTGGGATTTTCTCGTCTTGATCTAATGATCAATGTTTGAAGTTATTCATACATTATATAATGGTAAGATAAGGTAAGATACGACCCATCACATTCGGTGCACTTCATCAACAAGACTTGGCTAAAGTAAGCACCATGCTGATTTCCATTATTAAGCAAGCACAAGTTCTAGTACTTCGTACGAAGAGTATTCCTTGGCTAGTGGGTAAAGAATGAGAGCCAGACCCGACTGCTTTTCCATGCTTCTTTTCAGGGCCCTTTGTATTAAATATGTGGACTTGGATGTAATTTTCTATTTTTGTGAGGTCCTTGAGTTAACATGTACTTCCACTAATCGTGTTAAGTTGTTAACTGAAGCATCTTGGTCCTTCTAGTCCTACCCTAGTTGAAAATATGTCACAACCCCATATATTCAAGAAAAGTGGACCATGATTTTCTTATAATTCCCTAGTTTTAGCATTTTCCAAGCTTCCTAGCCAATTTCGCCCACATAGAGGACTTTATGTTGATTTAATAAAATTAGGCCAGATATGAACTACAAGTAAGTGCGATAGGTTTTCTCTTCAATTTTACAAATGTCGTTTGAAGGTAGCGACGCTGTCAATACACCAAGAACCGGCGTGAGTTGTGAGAAATGCAACTAACTTCATTCTAAGAATCTACTTCATGCCTAAAAATTTGATAGTGTTTTGAAGACATGGACATAAAAAAATTAAAATAAACCAAATACTTGCATGTGGCATCCTCTTACGCGAATTAGGTGCCAAGATTACCGTTTTCATGGCAAGTAGTGCACGCGACTTGACAGGTCTTCATGCGTAAATCTTTTTTTGTTTTTCTTTATTTTGTTAAATCGACAAAAAGTCACTGAAGTGTGCGAAGTTAGCTAGGAAGTTTGAAAATTCCTATTACTAAAAACATGGGAATTATAACCACATGGTTTACTCTGTCTGATAATTGGGGCAGTGGCATTTTCTTTTCACTTTGGTAGGACCTGTAGGAGCAAGGTGCTTCAGTTAACACAGTCGATACTTGGAAGTATAAGTTATATCAAGCACCTCATAAAAATGAAAATTACATCCAAGTGCATGCATTTAACACAATGACACTAAAACTAAGAAATGAAGTGTGTTTTGAGGTTTGCGCGTACTAGCGTTTATTATGCTAAAGACTAACAATAAAATGTTCTTGATGCTAGAATGGAAAATAAGATCCAACGGCTTGTGATGTTTGGATTGGCCAATCTTGATCCAACGGTCAATGTTCAAAGTTATTCGTACACTATATATTGGTATTGTAAGGTGAGATATATAAGAGATAAGATGGGATAAAGATAATATAAGAAGTACTACGAATGTCCGATCTTTTAAATAACCTTCCCTCCCGATGTTTGGGAAGCAAGTGAAAATTGGGAAACCGGAAAAGTTTGAATTTTTTTACCGCAAAGGAACAAAGTGGGTTCCTTCCTATACACTCCTCCTAGTCCACACCAACCCAGCTGACAAACACACCAGAGACACAGACAGATAGACAGACACAAAGCCAAGCCGTTGTACCAAGGCACACGTAAAATTTTCCAAAATATTTCATAGCTAACTAGGAACTCATTACATCAAACCACTAGGAGTTCTTTGTTCGCAAAAAAACCACCGAGAGTTTTGAAAAAGTCAAGTTCTTAGCTACTCCCTCCATCCTCAAATAAGTGTACTTCTAGCATTTGGTTTCAATCCAACTTAACTATTTTTGACCAACTTTTATTTATAAACGTAGCAATATTTATGACACAAAACTAGTACAAGTTGATTTGTTTTGAAATGTACTTTCATAATATGTAGATTTCATGTTATATATATTGCTAGATTAGTTTTTAAAAAGATCCAAATTTTAAAAAAAGGTTAACTCAGACTAAGATCTAGAAGTACACTTATTTGTGAATGGAGGGAGTATGCAATAAGTTGGCATGGTCGTGTTCCCATATTTGGTAGGAGTACATGGGTGCTTCCTCGCATGGTAAACAATATTGCCACTAGGATTTTCTCCCTTGTTGAAAAAAAATCTGGGAGAGAGAAGAGATCGAGAGCACGCGGGAGGCAGCAGGAGAGTAGCAAAGAGAAGGATTTGAAGATGGTGCGATGTCAGAGCAAAACTATGATGGGTTCCTGACATGAGGTGCAGGGTATAGTAAGTAGTACTCATCACCATCCACACATCCCGGCAGGCTGATCTCTCCCTCGTACACAACGTGCCACAACACATGTGCATCGACCTGCCTTGTCGTTCTATTTCACATCCTGCGAAGAGAACAACCAAGCACACCACCAACACGCTTGTTTGAAAGTGAGGAGCATTTTTTGTGTGTGTGAAGCAAGTACAATAGTACGAAGGGTATGGCTCAGCTGCTCACTCGAGAAGGACCCGAATGCTTTTCCTTGCTTAACTCTAGGGCCCTTTGAGCTAAAATTATGGACCTCTATGTAATTTTCTCTATTTGAGGTCTTCGATGTAAACCGTACTCCCACCGACCATGTCAAACTTTAACTACAAGTAGGCTCGATAGATTGATCATAAAAAATTTAAAAAATCTTTTGAAGCCAATGACAAATTCAGTACATCGAAAACCACCGAAAAGCTTTTTCGTAATACTTTCAAAGTAACCTACAATTTCCTTATAGTTCAAATTTGACCTAATTTCTAAATTAGCACAAAGTCTCATTCAAGTCGGAAGGGTTAGCTAGGAAGTTTTAAAATTTGCAAAACATGGGAAAATTGAGAATGTTATTTCCTGATAGTTGGAAACTCACACCGACAACATCGTTTACTAAAAGAAGATGCACCCATCTACCTTGCAAAAGACAATTAATTCAAGAGCAATCTATCACGCTTACTTGCAGCTCAAGTATGACCTAATTTCGTCAAGATGAAAAATCTAAGCAAGAAGTTGAACCTATTGTGAAAACTCTTGGTGGTGGTTTGTGATATATTAAATGACCACCTGATGGTTGGAAACTGAGAATGTACAACCCCTTCAACTCCTCTTTTCTCTTTGTTGATGCCCTCCTCCACTGCCTACATTTTATTCTCTCAGCATGTACATCGTGTGGATAGAGGTGAGCATATGTCTAATCAGAGAAATAGTCCCTCCATTTCATAATATAAGATGTTTTAGCTTTGTGAAGATAATATATATACACACCTTTTAATGATGGGTAGGTTGAGAGAGGTTCACTCTGAATCTACACACTAGACTAGATACATTACCTTCGCAAACCTAAAACATCTTATATTTTGAAATGGAGGAAGTACTACTTACTATACTACGAGTAAGGTCCACCATTTAGATAGTGTCTAAACAAGATGATCCGTGGGACCTACTAAACTAAAGATGCTAACTTTTGCATAGGAGTTTTATAGCTTGGTCATATACTGCCAAGTGGGCCCATTATTTGCTTTTGTCCTTAAGGCATCCTCAATGTGTTAAAAACACACCTTAAGGCCTATGTGGCATCCGCTAAGGTTCACCTTATACATTGTGGAGAAAATAAAGTTTACTCAAGCTTGTGGGTTGCCCATAGAGAATAGAAACATCATTTCCCCCTCTCTCCTCCCTCTTGCATGGAGCAATATGACAAGTTATGTGGGTCCTATCTTGTGGAAAATGTTCACCTTGTACATTTTGGTAATTTCCATAAGTCGGGTGGGTCCTACATTACGGATACCCTTAGACACTCGTGCCTTGTTCTCCCCTCTCCACCGTGCTAGACTCGTGGGTCCTAAACTATGATGTGAATATGGCCATGACCTTACTTGGTCGCTCGGCTTCAAAGATGTTCACACTTACATGGTAGCTCAATTTTGTGAAGAGTTTTTTTTCAAAAGCTGTAAATCTCATGCTTATCATTTTTCATGCCAGTTAATACATGCAAAATGTGGCATCCCGCAAAAATCACTACCAGAAAATCGTGGTGTTTTTGTGCATTGCATCATCATGACCGCATGCTCATGTCATCATGCCACATTGCATTTGAGCATCGTCATGTCATCTTGCATCTGTTTGCATAAAACTATTTTTGAAAAGCCTGCTTTTGTTTTCTAAACGCCCCATCTTTAATTCAAATTAAAAACCCGGGTCTCCGGAATATTTTGGTTTGTCTAAATACGGTTTGCAAAAGCCTTGTTTTAAATAAATAAAAGTAATTGTTTATTTTTGGGAGGCAGCCAGCCAGGCCCAAAAGCCCGGCCGGCCACCTCCAAACCCTATCAAAAACGACCCAGTTAAACCAGACCAAACCCAGTCCACCTACCCCTTTTTCCTCCCTCCCTCTCTCTTTTTTCCGCCGCCGCCCACGCCTGCTTTTCCCGCCCAGCTCCCTCCTGCCCTGCCTGGCCCACCTCACCACCTGCCTTCACCCCAGGCCAACCAGCGCCCGCGCCACGTCGCCTGGGCCAATCCCTCGTCGCCACGTCCCCATCGCCAGCCACTCCATCCCGCGAGCCACCCCACCTACCCCACGGGCGACCCAGCTCCACCTCGGGTTCCCCTCCCCCACCTCGCCTGCCCCCGGCCCACCACTCCTTGCGCGCCTGCCACGCCCCATCCCGAACCACCTGGGCGCGCCCCCCACCGACAGCCTCGATCCCCACCTGCGTGCCCCACACGTCCCGCGTCTCTCTCTCCCCTCGCCTCTCTCCCCACCTCGCTCGCTGCCGCTCTTCCGCCGCAGTCGCCTTGCCTCCACCAACCACGGCGCCGCCGCCGCTCGGACTCCGCCGCCTAGAGCTTCCCCACCGACCACCTCCTCGACGGCCGCCGTCGCCCCGAGTCCCTGCGCCGCCTCCTCCGTGGTCACGCCCTGGGAGCCCCGTCGCCACCCGCACGAGCCGGCCTCGCCCGTTTCTCTGGCCGCCCTCGACCTCGATTCCGGGCGTCGCCTCCTCCCTCTAGCGATTCTCTGGCCGCCCGCGCTCGCCGCCCCCGTCCCCTCCTTCCTCGGCCCCGGCCGCATCTCCGTCGCCGGCCTCTCGGCCTCCTCCTCCCGCCGCTCGAGCCCTCCGGCCCGTCAACCGCCGCCCTCAGCTCATCTCCTGCGCCGGCCACCGACGCCGCCAGTCCGCCTCTGACCCGCCAGAGCCGTCCTCGGCGTCCTCCTCGAGCTCGCCTTCTGCGCCCGTTCCCCATCCCTCGTCGGCCGCCTCGCCGACCTCAGCCTACACCGCGATGTCATCGTTCCCTGACCGCCTTCCTCCGCCGGTCGCCTATCCCGTCGCTGCGTCGTGCTCCTCCACGACCCTGCTGCTGTACCGTGAGGTGGTATTTTTGTATGTGGTGCAGCGTTGTGTTGTTGTTGGGACATGTGTGTGGAGATGGGGGCAGTGTGTCAGAGACCACTGATGTGGAGATGTTGAAGCGGCTCGAGTAGTACTATTTCGACCACTTCCGCCTTGAGATGACCCAGGCCCGACACCCGATCACCGAAGTGGGACCGATGACAATCCAAGTACGCCATCAACCACCGGCACCAAACCCAAGACCGACATCGTCACCCATGCACTTCGATAAGAACGCCAAGTTCTCCTTCCTGTTAGACGCTAGGACCCAAACCGGAAGAACGCCAAGATCGCCACGGAACTCCAAGCTCTACTTCCTGTTTTTGAAGACCGATCCGGGATGCCAAGATCTACTGCCCGGACGCCATGACCTTCACGGATCCGATGCCCGAGAACCCGGTACGACAAGCACTTCGCCGCGGAACGCCAAATTCTACTTCCCGAATGACAAGTCCGGCCGATCGGCGGACCCGACAAGACCTTCGCGATGGAAAGATCAACACCGACCAGGGCGAATCCGATGCGCCCCGACGCCAAACCAAGTCCTTCTTCCTGGATGCGACAAGATCTACTTCCGTTGTCCGAGACCGATCCCGTCGAACCCTGTCGAACCCCGAACCCCTCGGAGCCCACGTTCGCCGAACCCTAATGTGATTCCCTATCCGAGACCCCCATTATTTTTATAATATGACATTATCGGCTGTCCCATATTAAATTGTTCATCTCGCATGCATATCATAATCATGCTGGATCTTCTGACGTAGTAATAAATATTGCACCCGGTGTTTCTTCTAGTGTTTTCTTCTTCGCAGATTAGGCCGATGAGTTGATGCGAGTATCGACAAGTTCTCCAGATATGCTCTGTCGACAGTGTTTTCCAAGGCGAGCATCTCTCCCCCTTCTACCTATTTTGCATTTATAGTATTTATTTCCTCTAGTTGATCTATTGCTATCCGTGTCACGATGCTTTAGTTTCCGTACACCAGTTATATCCCGTGCAGCCTCTATATTGCCTTGGACACCTCCTATTATCCTTGTTTGGTAGATAGCTAGCCTTGCGAGTCATAGATGCTTGCTCAGGTGCGATCTCGTGTTGTCGAGTACCACAGTTGTTGGAATACGGACAGAGGCTTATTGATGGAGAAGCTTATTGGTGGAGATAATCATGTCTTTAAATATAACTATTAAATGCTAGATATAACTAATCCAGAGGCATCGTGGGCAATAGATGTTATTTGGTTCTTCCACGCTCACTTGTGTCCCGTAGGACCCTGAGTACTTGATACCTGTTCCTTGATTTTTCGCACTATCCACATTCGGGAGGCTTTATGGACCCCCCTGAGCCAAAGCTTGATTCATTCTTATTTCTTGGGGCCACAAAGTAGTTTGGGGATTTATTACTATCCTGTACTTATGCCATGTTACTGTTTTATTTACGATTGTGTGTGGAGCACCTGTACTGTTTAGGATCGTGACACGTTTTCGCTGTATCGACAAGCCCAGTCACATTTTCGGGTTCCCAGTCGTTTACAGCCGTCCACACAAACCCTGGGTCCGTTCCGGAGCCGGCCAACTTCGTTGCGGGTAGCTTAGTGGGGTGGCCCCCTGAAATATTTTATGAATCCTGTGATCGCTTTGTCGTGAATGCCTCATTGGGTTTTGAGTTGGTTTTTCCGAGGTTGATCGAGTGTGTGTTGCTATTTGTGCACCCCTGCAGGGTAAAACTTTCTGAAAGCCGTGTCTGCGGTTATGGACGACTTGGAGCACAGTATCTCGATCATAGAAAAGCATAACTAAAGTAGTGCTATAAATTTGACTTAATATGTGACTAGTAATCAGCTCAAGTATAACGGAATGGATATTAAAATGCCAACAGCTGGTGGATCTGGATTGTTTTGTGACATGCTATATGCCTAGTAAGTATTGCAACTCCAATGGAATGTGATAAAAGTGTCAACAACTGTTGGGTTTGGGATTCCTCAAGACAATTATATCTGACTAGTAACTGTTCCAACTACAACGGGATGTTAAGTAAAACTACCCACTACTTATGCTATCAGGATGACTCAAGCTATCTATATCTGATTAGTAATTGCTGCAACTATAACGGAATGAGTAAAATTGCCAACTATGTGAGTTCCTTGGTCCGACTTCCTCGTTTGGTCTCGAGGGGGGAATGCCAGGATGGGTTTGTATGGTGTTAGCTTCAGGTTGGATCCGGATAGGTCTTTCTTATCCCTCTCTGATAACTGTCAGTTGTATCGAGTCTCTATAGGTTGTTTAGTGCCGCTGCGCTGCCGCTTTAGCCCACCATACCTATGTAGGTGAGAGCCACCAAATTCTAGCCTCGCCGTGTACTAGCCTCAGTACTGACGCTCCTCTTTTTCCTTTGCCCTTTGTCGGCACCCCTTTTGTTTTAGCAGGTTTTGAGATCGCGTCGTTAGCAGGGTTACCCTTCCGGCTTGGCCTGGGCAGGGTTATGGACGCCATTGGTTATTCTTCAGGGCTCTTAGCCCCATTTGCATCTTGTCCGTACTCGGACGCTCTATCGTTTCCAAGGTGTTTTGGATCTTGGTATTGTATATCTGTATTCTTGACTCGCTGAATCGTTGTTGAATATATATCTGTTCTGTGGGTCCCATCGAGGACTGTTGTGTAATGTTATTACTTCGTTTTCCACCCGCACGAAAGTGCCTGGTGGGCGTCCTTGAATCGTTTCTATGCGGGTTTGGCGGAAAGGGCTAAAACTTGCATAGGGCCGATTCGAGGGTGTTACAGAGTGGTATCAGAGCTCAGCAGTTACGATACCCCACAAGTCCAGCCTGTAGGATAACCTAGATAACGGCCGAAGGAGAGTGTCAAAACTATTTTGCCAAATTGGTTGGATAGATCTGATTAGGTCTGTTTTTGCTGCTTACCCCTCTACTGTTCTCCTCTTACCTCCGCGTGTTTTGATTCTACTCTCTTATCTTTTCTTCGAGTCCAGGAATTCTCGTGGTTGGGTTTCCGTCGTACCTTCAGGGTTTCGTTTCCCCCTTTGGTAACGGTGCTTCTACATCCAGTCTTCGTGCTATCTGAGGAACCCTTCATCTGTTGGACTTCTCTCTATTCCTTGTTGTGCTTTCCGGTGTTTTCCGAGGCGACGACATCATCTATGCCAGATCCGATGCAGAGTGTGCCTCACTCCTTGTTTTCGGACCTCGCTTGTCGAGATCTTCAGTCTGATTCCGAGAGTTGGTTACATAATTCTCCTATTCGTGTGCAGAGTAATGGTTTGGGTGCGCGATGGACTGATCACCATCCCGAAACTCCCACGGGCAATATTGTTTACCATGACCTTATATATATAACCATGACCTTATTGGCCTTTTGGGCAGAAACCTAACAATGTTCATACATGGTAGGCTCTAATAATGTGAATCTGTTTTTTCTAAAGTTGTCAAAAACTCATGTTTATCAGTTTTCTTGGCTATTAATAATACTACACCAGAAAAAGTACGCAAAGTGTAATGAATTCTCATGTTTTTGTTTTACGCATTATTTTGTTTGAATGTTTTCCATAGGCTATCAAATTTGTCGGTATGGAAATACTAATCATTACTGGAATTTTTCAAAACTATTGTTGGCCCATGATATATTCGCTGCCCGGGTACCTTCAGAAGAATTTTGGAAATTTTCAAGAGTAATAGTCTATCGTGGTCACATGTATTCAAGTTTGACCTAATTTTGTTTTATCCGCATAGAGTCATTTAAGTGCGTGGAGCTTTACCTTTGTAGCCACCTTAGATTGATAAAGATCCTAAGTACCTGTGATTAACATGCTAGTCCCCAGATCATTAGCTAGCACTCATAGTCGATGAAATATCATGTAAAACACAAGTCTTTATTACATGAATCGAATAATCCAAACTTGACATTATTACAACAGAAGCGAAATAATACAACTTGGAGTCCCATCAATGCCACTGGCTGGCTGAGTGTAGACCCGTGATCCAAACGCACCTCGCATCAACCTTCAAATTCTACACATTAAACGTGCATCCAAACGAGTTGGTGAATACTTTGAATGTATTGGCAAATTACATAATGAAGGAAAAGACTTTGCTATCACTACATGCATAAGACTGACAAAAGGATTGAGGTTTATTTGCGTAAAGCCAATGTTCATAAGTTAAGAAGAAGAGAGAAAATCGTTTATCCTACTTTGTAAACATTTGATAAGTAATATATGGTTGAGTGGAACAAGGATATCACATAGAAAGTATCCAATCCTACAACTAACACTTGGATATTACACACCAAGCCACTTGGATATTACGCACTAAGTCCCAAAGACTCACCTATTAGCGATATTGCACACGCCATAGGGTTTGAAAACTTTTGTTTGAAAAGACAGGAAATCCTTGAGAGGGTCCATTCTTTAGATTCTCAAAGTTGTTCGATGAGATTGATTACTCTCGAGAGTTTTTACATTTTACCCACAATTCACGATCAAGTCATTTTACAAACAAGACTATGGAAAAGCTTTCCCTTAGTAGCCCCTCTACCGATTCCACTCAAGCCAAAATTGTGGTACTCAGCCGAGGTTACCCACTAAGTACTAGGCAAAGACAGAGCCCATATGTATTGTGGTTGTACTGAAAGCTTCTAAATTCTAAAACATGGCATACTTCTTGATCCTGGGTGGTGGAGGACACGATCAGAGCCAATCCAGTATACTTGTCCCTTGGCACAAGAAGATCTAATCCAAGATACTTCCCCTTGTAGTCGTTCCCAACATACCACTCATCCTAGAGAAAAACTTAGTTTTATTTTGAAGTAGATCTGAGGAGAAAAACTTGCGCTCATAAACAGAGCTCTCATACTTAGAAATTTTCTGTCTTTTGAATCCCCATTGGTATTTGCAAATATATAGTATAGCACAAGCATAATACTTACAAAAAATTCAGGAGAACCTTATAGGAGTGGAAATCCTAAATATAGGCTACGACATACTACAAAATAGCATCGCACTTGTAAAGCACTTGTAAGATATTTCTACGGTACTTCTACTAAAACAATCTACACATGCATACTACTCTTTTTTAAGGTAAAAACATGTATAGTATAAAACATGGGACAAAGATATGAACAAAGTTGTAACTTTCCTTATGTTAATAATATATGTGATGATTGTATTCCTTTGAACCAATCGCACTCTCCGAACAATCTAACGTGAGGACAAAGTAATCCCAATCAACACAATTGCAAACAAATCAACATTGCAAACATACTGATGATGGGAAAATGGGGTGAGAAAGTATGCGTCCACGTCATAGAGACATATAGTATAATTTAAATGCGTAAATGCATAAATAAGAAAAGATATCAAACATTACAGGTACTTTATTTTCAAAACTCTTACATTTATATAAAAGAGCTGTTAATTACATCTCCGAAGAGAAAACCTCTGATTAAGAATTCCAACATATCTATTACATGGCATTACATCATGTGAATACTACAAAATGTAGAAATAAAAGAAGACTACAAAACGTGCAAACTAAGGTCCTCCTCATTGTCGCTGGTGTCGGCACACTCAGGAGAGCATTTGATATCTTCGATGCTAACATATGTGTAGCATGATGTGATTTGATTTATTTGTAGCATATGACATTTTAGTAGTCATATTATCCACTTGTACTAATGTTAATAGTACTTAGTGTTCATGTATATGGCACATGCATGCCTTAGCTATTTCACATAGATCATTAACCATTGTAGATTTGGTTGTGAGTGTGTTACTAGTTTTGGTCATATGACGATCTATTTAGATGGTTAACTAACTATCCAAAGAGCATGTGTGGATTGTAGTGCATAAAGCTATTTATAAGACGATTTTATCATGCATGTGGTTTCTATATGCGTGAGTATGTGTGCAATATAGGGCACAACTAGATTTACGAGTCAATTTTATCATGCATGTGCACCGTGCACCGCCCCTGGACCACCGAGGAACGCTCGCGCCCACCGCCTCTGCACCGTGCACGGCTCACACCAGAGCGCCGTCCCCGATAGTCCCGCACAAGCCGCTCCTTCCCCTCAGCTCGCGTGCGCCGCTCCGCCATAAACCCAACTCACCCCCAGACAACCCCTCTCCCCGCCGCGTGACTAGCAGCCACTGTGAACCGCGTCGAGCAACGCCTCTGCCGCGCAGAGCGCCAGCCTTTTCGACTCTTTACCACCACCCCTAGCGTTGCCTTTACCACGCAGATGACCGCCAGGAGGCAAGCCATCGTCCGCCTACCCCGCCCATGCCTCTAGCGCCCTCTACCGTCGTCACCGATGAGCTCAGCGTCGCCCTCACGGTCCCCTGGTCGAGCCTATTTAAGGAGCCCTCCCTAGCACCATTTTGCCACACTCCAACACTCCCCTCTCACCACTGACCATTCCCCACCTCTCGCCGGAGCCGCTCGAGCAGCCATTCGCCGGAATTGCACCGGAGTTCGCCGTAGCAGAGAAGAAAGGGGCCCGTCGATTTTGTCCACCCTAGGAGCCGCCGCGACTTCGCATGAGTCCTCCGTCATCTCGTCATTCGATCTCCCCCATCGCAACATTAGCTGGAGCCCTGGTATGCCCCCATTGCACCCCCACCGAGCTGCTAGGGTTCTGTCTCGCCGGCGACCAGTCTGTCGTCGACGATGAACCACCACCGTCGATCTAGGTTCTAATCCCACGGTCCACATCGCCCAGTACCCGCTTCGCAATGAGTTGTGCCGCTGACATGTGGACCCTGCTTGTCAGTTGCCAGCCACGCTGTGGAGTGTAACTGGGCCGGCCCGTTAGTGTTCTCGCGGTTGCCCTCGTTTTCAAATATAGATTTTCCTATTTAAACTTAATCTAGATTATGTCCCCTAATTTGAAACTCAATTCACAGAGTTCTGCTTAACCAAATTGAATAATTAAATTTTTTTTGAAAATATAATTAAAATCTCTATCCAAGCCCGTTGGATTTAAATCATTTAGAGTTATAGATCACATATAGTAAAAATAACAAGATAGAGACTTTTCTACATTCAAACATTTTTAAAAAATCAACCATAATAGCTTTTGAGTTGATTCCAACTCTCAAAAATCACATTTGAATATACCTATCTGAATATGTAATAATATTTAGGTTTGCATGCAGTGAAGTTGGACTAGTACAAAAATAATGCTATATAGGCATTTCTAGTCACTTTAAATCATTTAAATATTAATCTTAAACTTATTAAAATATGATCCAACATTTAAATCACATTCTCATGCATTAGAATATGTGGTGATGACATGTGTCCACATGATCCCATATTTTAATTGGAAAATATTAAATCTTAGTTATTTTCAATGAGTAGAAATTACTTTTCTCAAATAAAATAAAGGAAACTAGTTCATTAAATCTTGTGATGATTGTGATGATACTAGATCATCAAGTATGTCCCTTAGTGTACTAAATAGACTAGTTAAGTATTGTTTGGTGATTGTGTATTCCATATGTATTTATAGACGATAGTACCTACCAAGTCTAGGAAGAGGAGGAATTCTATCCCGAGGAAGAGGAGGAGAATTTTAACCACTACACCAACCAAGGCAAGCCTGGCACTTCTAGTAAACTGAGCAAGCTAACACTTGCAAGTTTCCTAACTATGCAAGCCATCACTATATGCAAGCTAACCTAAGCAAGATGCAATAGGCATGCTTTGGTTATACCTCTTTTATTTATACCAATCCCAAGTTTTACTTACAAGCTTTACTTCATTTTACTTTACCAAACTTCTTTAATTTTTTATAGATAGCGTAAAGAGTATAAAACTTGGCCTATCTAGTTACACTTAGATGTCATTCTATGGCATGAGATTGAGATTAGCATCTAACCTTAGTGAACACTCTTAACTTAGTAGTTTAGAGATAAACCAAAAACTTGATCATTTTAGATGGGAATACTTGGTAAAAATGCTTATGAAAACCTTGGAATGATGAGTCATTCTACTGAGATGTTTTGACATGTGTTGAGAAACACAAATGGTTTATGATGATGAAAATGTTGCGGCATGAGCCTGTAACATCACAAAACATAATCCAAGGTTACTCAAGATCAAATCTACCATAATTAGGGTTAACAAGAACTTTTCCCTTTAAAAATATTAAAGCATTCATATGTGTTTATTTAAATAGGAGTTGTTTTGAATTACCTTGATTAAGTTATCCATTGATTGTAAAATGATTCTTAGGTGAAATAAACATCATCTAGATCATTCCCAAACAAATCCCAAAGAAAAACAAATCAAAATGAATAAAAGAAGCAAATGGTCATTTGTGCCATTTTAATCATCATACTTACTTTGGATATTCCTAGAACTCAATTCTTAACAGAAAAAATGTGGATCTTTGAATCCCTTGCTAGTACAAGTAGTAATGTACCAAGGCCCACTTTGTGATCTGCCAAAAACTTTCAAACACTAAATTTAAATTGCATTTGAAAATGGAATCTAGTGTAGGTATCAAGATCACACTATTTCAAAAGCCACTCAAATGAACTCCATTTTAAAATCCAAAGCTACCACAGATGCTTAAGCATGTGACAAACAACTCCACCAAAAATTATCTGAAAATTCAAAACTTTATTTCTTTCGGCCATTGCTACAAACACCTTGTTGGCAAAAATTCAAACAAAAACCAAAAAACACTATTTTGAGGAGTGTTTGGACCAATGTGGTCTCCCAATTTGCAACCACAGCCACCCAGTGCACCCCCTACCCTTTTCTAGCCCGAACACCCACTGTGCCACGCCCAAATGGTCATGGCCATTAAGGTCGAGCACCATTGGGCACCCTCACCAGCGACAGCGCGCCACAGCCGCCGCCAGTCTCGCCCACCATGTCCAGCACGTCGCATGTGGTCCACCTCCACCGCCCAGCCAGCCCCAGCCTGCGGACAGCGCAGGAGCAGCCAGGAACTGCCACGCCTGAAGCCTGTCTGCCATGCCGACGCTGCCCGCAGAGCGCACACGGTCCCCGCTCAGCCAGACCTCGCCTCGCTCCAGCCGCCCGCCTACACGATCACCACCGTCCTAAGAAGCTAACGGACATCCCCTATCCCCCGACCATGCCCTATAGTCGCCGGCCACCACGAAACTCGCCGTCAGCAGAGACATCATGCGCGTCGCGCCACTCACCTCCCCCGACCGCAAACCACTGCACACACACACCTCCGTGACACTCGCCAGGGCACCACCCACCGTCCTAGCCCACCGCCCACACCTCTAGCTCGTTGTGCCGTTGTCACCGGCGAGCACCTCCCATGCTCCTCTTCCGCTTCGCCGAGTCTATAAATAGAGGCCTCCCCAGCACTGTTTCCTCACACCAGTCTCATCCCCTCCCTCTCAGAACACTCCTAGGGCCCCACCAGAGCAAGCCGCCATTCGCAGGGCTAGAATTTCGTAGGAGTCTTTCGCGGAGGGAGAAGAAGGGGCCCGTTGATCAAGGCCACCTCTCGGGACGCTGCCGGTACCAGGGGAACTGCCATCCTCGAATTGTTTGTTTGCCCGCCTCGCCGACCCTTGCTGGAGCCCTGGTAAGCTACCCCAGACTACCACCGAGCCGTTAGGGTTCCAGCTCGCCGGCGACCTGTTCGTCGTCGACAAAAAGCCACAGTCGTAGATCTTCCTTTTAATCTAACGGTCCACGTCGCCCCATACCGCTTCGCGTTTAAAGAGCCGCTGACATGTGGACCCCCCTGTCAGCTGTTCTCTGCACCACGGAGCGCCACTAGGCCGGCCATTAGTTTTCCCGCGCGACCTAGTTAGTTCAAATGTTGATTTTTTCTATTTAAGTTTGAACTCACTTCTGTCCTTAGTTTAAAAATCAATTCAAGAAGATCTACTAGACCAAATTGAGTAATTCAAATTTTGTTAGAAAGCCTCTAAAAATATCTATCCAAGACCATTGGATTTAATTCATTTAGAGGTAGAAATATCTCCTAGTAAAAATAACAAGACGGAAGCTTTTGCACATTCAAACATTTTTATAAAATCAACCATAATAGCTTTTGACTTGATTCCAACTCTCAAAATCACATTAAACCATACCTATATGAATATGTAATAATATTAAGGTTTACATGCAGTGACTTTGGACTAGTACCAAAATAATGCTACATAGGCATTTCTAGTCACTTTAAATCATTAATTATTAAACTTAAACTTATTCAAATGTGATCCAACCTTTAAATCACATTCCCATATGTTAGAATATGTGGTGATGACATGTGTCCATATGGTCCCATATTTTAATTGGTGAATATTAAATCTTAGTTATTTTTCAATGAGTAGAAATTACTTTTCTTAAATAAAAAGAATGAAGCTAGTTAATAAAACCTTGTGATGCTTGTGATGATAATAGATCATCAAATGTGTGCCTTAGTGTCCTAAGTAAACTAGTTAAGTATTGTTTGGTGATTTTTGTACTTCGTATGTATTTATAGACGATAGTACCGACAAAGCTTTCGAGGAGGAGGAGTGCTATCAAGAGGAGGAAGAAAACTTCAACCATTGCACCAACCAAGGCAAGCTAACACTTGCAAGTATTATACTAGCAAGCCATCATTAACAATGCAAGCTAACCCTTGCAAGCTAGATAACCTAAGCAAAGGCATTAGGCATGCTTTGGTTATACCATTTTGGACTTATACCTATTCCAAGTTTTATTTGCAAGCTTTACTTTGCTTTACTTTACAAAGTCCCTTACTTGTTTGAAGGTAGCATAAAAAGTATAAACTTGACCTATCTAGATAACCTTAGATGTCATTGTATGGCATGAGATTGAGATTAGCATCCCACCTTAGTGAACACTCTTAACTTAGTAGATTAAAGCTAAGTCAAAACTTGAGGCACTTTAGATGGAAATACTTGGTGAAAATAAATTGTGAAAACCTTGGAATGATGAGTCATTCTATTGAGTTGTTTTCACATGTGTTGAGAAACACAAATGGTTTATGATGATGAAAATGTTGAGGCATGAGCCTTAACCCTTTTACAAAACTGATGGTTGGATTCAGATGCGATACCATTCCAATTTTACCGTACAACCACAATACCTGAATTGGGTAAGGCTTAGCCGGAAGTTTATATGCATTAGTATTAGTTCCCTCGTGGGACAGGTTTGAGCTGAGGCTACCTCTCAATGTTTTCCACCTATGTAGTGCCCAAGATGACAGATGGTCATGGTTGGGAGGCCATGCTCATAGGAGAGGTGCTTATACTAGGGTGTGTAAAGGAAAGGTTATGTTTTATTATCTGCATACTAAGTATGATGATTCAGGGCTATCCCTGATTAATGTATCGAATCTTGTGGTGAAAGTGTACCACCTCTACAGAGTGTCAAACTATTCGAATAGTCGCATCCGCAGTTATGGACTGTTGGAGTGGCCATACTGTTTCGTTGTCAGATGTTTTCAAAATGACTTATGAAATGAATGATCAATCTTGACTTGACCACAACAGGGTTGTGGCTATGACACTAGCTTCCCAATTTAAGTGATTCTAGAACTTTATTTTATCTTTCTTTGTTTCTAAACTCAACTTAGGTTTGAAACTTACTTTACAAATAAACATAGAGTTAGCATTTTCCCACTAGAACTTTACTACTTGTTAGTGGTAGTTTGCGAGTACTTAAAGAGTACACATAGCTTTTGTCCCTGGCTATTCCTATGGCCAGACTATGAAGGAGACTACCAAGATGACGGACAGCAGGACGGCTATGATAACTAGGACTATCTGCCTTCGTTAGCATTTCCTGTGCCCCTGAAGATGGACCCCACCGCTACGCTTATTACTTATTCCGCTGCTTGTTTTATTAAGACTGGATCATGAGATACTTATTTGTGTAAGACCTTATTTATGGTTTGTAATGGATGATGTATTGTGATATCTAATCTGTTATGTCTCGCAAAAATGGTAATCCTGGGATTGCGATGTATGACATAACAGGCATCTGGGATTAAAAATCCGGGTGTTGACAGAGGCTTAGCCCCTTTATAAAAACTGATGGTTGGGTTCGGATGCGATACCATTCCAATTTTATCGTACAACCACAATACCTGAATTGGGTAAGTCTTAGCCAGAATTTTATATGCATTAGTATGAGTTCCCTCGCGGGAGAGGTTTGAGCTGAGGCTACCTCTCAATGTTGTCCACCTATGCGGTGCCCAGGATGGCAGATGGCCATGGCTGGGAGGCCAAGCTCCTAGGAGAGGTGCTTATACTAGAGTGTGTAAAGGAAAGGTTATGTTTGATTATCTGCATACTAAGTATGATGATTTAGGGTTATCCCTGATAGATGTATCGAATTTTGTGGTGAAAGTGTACCACCTCTGCAGAGTGTCAAACTATTCGAATAGCCGCTTCCGCGGTTATGGATAGTTGGAATGGCCATATTGTTCCGTTGTGAGATGTTTTCAAAATGACTTATGAAATGAATTGTGACATGACTTGACCACAACATGGTTGTGACTGTGACAACTAAGTTCCCACTTAGGTGATTTCAAGCTTTATTTTATCTTTCTTTGTTTCTGAACTCAGCTTAGGTTTCAAACTTAACTTTACAAATAAACTTAGAACTTAGCATTCCTACTAGAACTACTTTACGTGTTAGTGATAGTTTGCGAGTACTTAAAGAGTACTCATGGCTTTGTCCCTGGCTATTCCCGTGGCCAGACTATGAGGAGGACTACCCGAAAGATGGATAGCAGGACGGCTACGACAACTAGGATCATCTCCCATCGTCAGCATTGCCTGTGACACTAAAGATGGAGCCCCCCGCTGCGCTTATTTGTTCCGCTATTTGTTTGTACTAAGACTGGATCATGAGATACTTTATTTGTGTAAGACCTTATTATGGTTTGTAATGGATGATGTACAGTTCTATCCAATCTGTTATGTCTTGCAAAAATGGTAATCCTGGGATTGTGATGTATGGCATAACGAGCATCTGGGATTAAAATCCGGGTGTTGACAAGTTGGTATCAGAGCCATTCTGACCATAGGAGAGCCTAGTTAGAATGGACGTCCGAACAAAAACTTAGTTTCAAAACCAAAGTAAGTATTTGTGAAAATATATTTCCCCTCTTACCCTTGTGATTCTTTCAAAAAGATTCATGTTCCTCAAACTTCTTACATTATTACATAAAATTTGACACACTTGATCACCTCAGTAACTTTCTCATCCTAAATTCTTATAGATGGAAGTTCAGTACTGCAAGTTCTACCAGTTGGGCAACGGAGGCCAACTGATCTTCGAGAGGGGTCTTGATGCACTGTCTAAGTACCTTGAGCGTCCTCATCCGAAATTCTTCAGAGCTCAACTCAATGGTCCCCGAGGAGGAGATTTACAATGGCTAATAGTTGCTGATCTTCAAGGCAAGATAGAGGCACCACTTTCCAAGAAGATTCAATTCACCGTGAGAGATAACAACTGGCTAGATGGATTAGCCAGGGCAATGCATGAAGCTCTCGCTCGTCTTTGCGCACAAAATGTCACCTTGATCCAAGGAACCCGCTTTGCTCACTATGCAAGGCGTGGTTCTATGGGAATGCCTCTAGAGATGCCAAGTCGCCGGGAGTTGAAGCGCCAAGTGGAGAACCTCGACTTCCTACTATATGACAGACAGAAGGAATTGGACAATGCTCGAGAGTTCACCAACCACAAGCTTGCCATTGCCGCCCATAAGGCCCAGACTTTCTCACTGCTTGTCAAGGATCGTAAATCACTCCGTCGTCAATGCGCAAAGAAGGATTGCACCATCGATCGTCTTTGCAAGAAGGTGGCCAACCTCAAGAAGACCATCAAGGAGCAAGAAGCTCAGCTTGCAGTAAAAGAAGAAGAGGAAGAAGGTGAAGACATCAAGGGGGATATTCACTCGTACCTCAGCAATGATGATGACTATCTGGAGGATGATGCCATGGACTTCTACACCGACGATGATGACTTCGACTTCATCGATGATGAGTAGATGCATTAGAGCACTATTGTAGGAGTGAGAAGTCTCGGTCCCCTTTGTATATTAGCTTACAGAATGGTTCTTAAAACCATCTGTTTTCCTTTCACGATGTGGTGTGTGTGTTTGTATCGTGTGCTTTGCTTGAATGAATGAAAAGAAGTTAGTTGCAAAACCTGAGTCAAACTCAAAGTTTTAGCTTTGAAACCAAAACCATGAACCTTAGAACTTTCCCTCTTACCCCATTATCTATCTCAATATTCTGATGACCGTGGAAACCAAGGAGAGAGAAGCTCATCGCAGGACCCAATGCTGCAGATGCTGCAGACTCTAATTGCAGACCGCGAAGCTAGTAGGGCAGAGCGTAAAGCAAATCTAGCCACCCTGTAGCAGATCGCCCAGACGGCCCACAACAATCAGGGTCATGGAAATCAGGATCATCACGGATCCAAACTCAAAAACATCCAGAATACCAATCCCCCAATCTTTAGCAAGTCTGAAGACCCGCTGGATGCTGATGATTGGTTACAGACCATGCAGAATAACTTAGAAGTCGCGGGAGTGGATGCCAACGAGAAAGTTCTGTTTGCCACCCACTATCTGGCAGGAGATGCAAGAGCATGGTGGAACAGCACCCGCACGATGAACCACGGTCAAGTGATGATGTGGGAGGCCTTCAAAGTCAAGTTAAGCCGCACCCATGTGCCGCAGGGTTTAGTCACCAGAATGAGAGATGAATTCAGAGAACTAAAGCAGGGCAGGATTACTGTAGTGGAGTACCGTGACAGATTCTTGTCCCTCACCAGGTATGCACCTGATGATATCAACACTGAAGCCAAGAAGAAGGAGAGATTCCTGAACGTACTGCATGATGAGATGCAGACAGTACTAGTCAACATCTGTTTTGAGGATCTCGAAGAGCTAGTCGACTCTGCCATTCAGATGGAAGGGGAGATCAACCAAGCGAACGACAACCGCAAATGTCGGATGATGCAGCAAGCTGGATCCAATAGTCACCAGAAGTATCGTCCCAACCCGTCTGCCGGATATGCCCCGTGGAACAATAGACCCCCAATGTCTCGCCCAAGCTAACCAAACCGTAGCGGAGGAAATATGAAGTCCGAAGGAAACAACAATAACCACCCCGACAACTCCAACAACTTCACCCTTGCACCACCCAAGTCCAGCAACAACAACAAGAACAATACTGCCCCGAGGACTGGAAGCAATGATGTGCCTGTTACAGCAAAAGAGAAGTCTCAGATTACTTGTTTTGAGTGTGGAGTGAAGGGTCACTACTCCAATGAGTGTCCCAAGAAGATTACCGCCACTGCCAATGTGAATGCCCCAGCTCAACAGCAGCGCCGTGTTCAACCCGGAAGAAGATACGCCCCATGGAACCCTCACAACCGCAACGGCCGTCTCTTCCACATGAACGCCGAAGAAGCCCAAGAAGCGCCAGATGTCATGCTGGGTATGTTTTCTATCAACTCCATTTTAGCAAGAGTGTTGTTTGATTCTGGAGCATCGCACTCGTTTGTTACTGAAGAATTTGCATACACTAGTAAGATTCACCCAACCAACCTGAAGCATGTTATGATAGTTGAAATACCTAGTTCAACCACAAAATCTAGAAAAAATTGCAAAGCTGTGCCTATCAAAATACATGGGATAGATTTTTATGCCAATCTAATAGTACTTGGAACCAAAGGTTTACAAGTACTCCTAGGAATGGATTGGATGTCGAAGCATAAATGATTGATAGGCTGTGTCAAGAAAGCCATCACCATGACCAGTAGCTCTGGAGTATAAGTAGAGCATATATCTGAAGCCTTGCCCCGTCAATTAAAGTGCAACAAGAGTCTAGCCCTACCCACCATACACCAAGTCAGAGTAGTCTGTGAGTACCCCGACATATTCCTAGATGAATTACTGGTATGCCCCTGGATCGGGATATTGAGTTCATTATTGAACTAATCGCTGGAACCAGACCCATAGCTCAGAGACCCTATAGCATGAACCCATCAGAGTTAGGAGAGCTGAATAAGCAATTGGATGCTATGTTGGCAACAAGCTTGATTCAACCAAGTGCATCGCCATGGAGATCGCTCGTGTTTTTCATCGACAAGAAAGATTGAGGCAACCGTTTGTGTACATATTACCGGAAGCTGAATGACGTCACCATCATGAACAAGTACCCTCTGCCCAAGATAGAGGATTTGTTTGATCAGTTGACTAGTGCCAGAGTGTTTTCTAAGATTGATCTTAGGACTGATTATCACCAACATAGGATTCATGCAACGGATATTCCAAAGACCGCCTTTACCACCAGATATGGATTATATGAATATACGGTCATGTCTTTTGGATTAACCAATGCCCCTGCTTATTTCATGAATCTCATGAATAAGATATTTACGAACTTTCTGGATAAGTTTGTCGTTGTGTTTATCGACGATATTCTTATCTACTCCAAGTCAGAAGAAGACCATGAGAAACATCTGAGAATCATCCTTAAAACCCTTATAGAGCATCAGTTGTATGCCAATTTAAGCAAATCGGAGTTTTGGCTGAAAGAAGTAGGATTCCTCGGACATATTGTGTCTGCCGGAGGAGTCGCTGTTGATCCTGCCAAGATCAAAGATGTGGAAGAATGGGAAGGCCCAACCACTCAAACCCAAGTCCGTGCCTTTCTCGGATTAGCGGGATATGACCACAAGTTCGTAGAAGGATTTTCGAGCATCGCAAGACCTATGACCCAACTGTTGAAGAAAGACAAGAAGTTCGAATGGACCGACAAATGTGAAGCAAGCTTCCAAAAGCTCAAGAAGAGACTGATTTCAGCCCCAATATTGATTATGCCAGATATCAAGAAGCCGTTTGATGTGTATTGTGATGTATACAAGATTGGTCTCGGATGTGTATTGATGCAAGAAGGCAAAGTCATTGCATATCTGTCTCGACAACTGAAGCAGCATGAGCAGAACTACCCCACCCATGATATTGAACTAGCAGCTGTAGTTTTGGCATTGAAAACATGGCGTCATTACCTCATGGGTAATCGCTGTGAGATTTACTCAGATCACAAGAGCTTGAAGTATATTTTCACTTAGAAGGAGCTGGATATGAGGTAAAGAATATGGATAGAGTTAATCAACGATTATGACCTTGACATTCACTATCACCTCGACAAAGCCAATGTGGTAGTGGATGCTCTTAGCAGATTGTCGTGTAGGCTAAACACCAAGATCAAAGAGAAGCAACCAAGTTTGCATGAGGAGTTGGAGCAGTTTAGAACTGAGCTAGTTAGCAAAGGATTTTTAGCCAGCATTGAACTTTAACCCACTTTGATCAGTCAAGTCAAGGAAGCCCAGAAGGGGAATGCAAGTGTCGACGGAATCAAACGTCATATTGGTACAGGAAAGGCAACTGGATTCACCGAAGACGAAGCAGGAGTTTTGTGGTAAAAAGGACGTATCTGTGTGCGAGCAGATTCAGAGCTGAAGCAAGTTATCATGCAAGAAGCTCATGATACTCTTTATTCTATCCACCCCGGAGGAACGAAGATGTATCAGGATTTGAAGGAGCAATTTTGGTGGCACAAGATGAAGAGAGAAATCGGAAGCTACATCGCCAGGTATGACATCTGTCAAAGAGTCAAAGAGGAACATCCGAGACCCGTAGGACTGTTGCAACTATTGCAGATACCGGAATGGACTTTATCACCGGTTTGCCAACTTCTAGTAGGGGAAATGACTCTATTTGGGTCATAGTTGATAGATTGTCCAAGGTAGCCCATTTAATACCTGTCAAGACAACCTACTAGAGTTCGAAGCTAGCAGATTTGTACATTGCTAGAATCGTCAGTTTGTATGGAACCCGAAGACCATAGTATCAAATCGAGGAACCCAATTTACCTCAAGATTTTGGCAGAAAGTCTAAGAAGGAACCAAGTTGAATTTCAGCACAACTTATCACCCGCAGACCGAGGGACATGCTGAAAGAGTCAACCAAATCCTAGAGGATATGTTGAGAGCTTGTGTGTTAGAGTACGGATCAAAATGGGAAGATTGTCTGCCTTTCTCATACAACAATAGTTATCAAGCCAATTTTCAAATGGCCCCATTTAAGTTCTTATATGGAAGAAAGTGCCGTACCCCTTTGAATTGGTCGCAAGTAGGAGAGAGTCAGATTTTCGGACCCGACATCCTACGAGAAGCCGAAGAGAAGGTGCACAAAGTATGTGAGCACCTCAAGACCTCCCAACCCAGACAGAAGAGGTATGCTGACAAGCGAAGGAGAGACCTGACTTTCAATGTCGGAGATTTTGTGTATCTCAAAGTTTCGCCATTAAAGGGAACACGATGTTTTAGTCTAAAAGGAAAGTTAGCCCCAGATATATCGGACCCTTCAAAATAGATCACATATAGTAAAACTAACAAGACAGAGACTTTTCTACATTCAAACATTTTTCAAAAATCAACCATAATAGCTTTTGAGTTGATTCCAACTCTCAAAAATCACATTTTAATATACCTATCTGAATATTTAATAATATTTAGCTTTGCATGTAGTGACTTTGGAATAGTAACCAAATAATTCTATATAGGCATTTCTAGTCACTTTAAATCATTTAAATATTAATCTTAAACTAATTAAAATATGATCCAACATTTAAATCACATTTCATGCATTAGAATACGTGGTGATGACATGTGTCCACATGATCCCATATTTTAATTGGAGAATATTAAATCTTAATTATTTTCGATGAGTAGAAATTACTTTTCTCAAATAAAATAAATGAAACTAGTTCGTTAAATCTTGTGATGATTGTGATGATACTAGATCATCAAGTATGTTCCTTAGTGTACTAAATAGACTAGTTAAGTATTATTTGGTGATTGTGTATTCCGTATGTATTTATAGACGATAGTACCGACCAAGTCTACGAAGAGGAGGAATTCTACCCCGAGGAAGAAGAGGAGAATTTCAACCACTACACCAACCAAGGCAAGCCTAGCACTTCAAGTAAACTGAGCAAGCTAACACTTGAAAGTTTCCTAACTATGCAAGCCATCACTAGAGGCAAGCTAACCTAAGCAAGATGCATTAGGCATGCTTTGGTTATTCCTCTTTGATTTATACCAATCCCAACTTTTACTTACAAGCTTTACTTTCTTTTACTTTAGCAAAGTTCTATATTTGTTTATAAATAGCATAAAGAGTATAAAACTTGGCCTATCTAGTTAGACTTAGATGTCATTCTATGGCATGAGATTGAGATTAGCATCCCACCTTAGTGAACACTCTTAACTTAGTAGTTTAGAGATAAACCAAAAACTTGATCACTTTAGATGGGAATACTTGGTAAAAATGCTTATGAAAACCTTGGAATGATGAGTCATTCTATTGAGATGTTTTGACATGTGTTGAGAAACACAAATGGTTTATGATGATGAAAATGTTGAGGCATGAGCCTACCTCTCAATGTTGTCCACCTATGCAGTGTCTAGGATGGCAGATGGCCACGGCTGGGAGGCCAAGCTCATAGGAGAGGTGCTTATACTAGAGTGTGTAAAGGAAAGGTTATGTTTGATTATCTGTATACTAAGTATGATGATTTAGGGTTATCCCTCACAGATGTATCAAATTTTGTGGTGAAAGTGTACCACCTCTGCAGAGTGTCAAACTATTCGAATAGCCGCGTCCACGGTTATGGACAGTTGGAATGGTCATACTGTTCCATTGTCAGATGTTTTCCAAATGACTTATGAAATTAATTTTGACATGACTTGACCACAACATGGTTGTGACTATGACAACTAAGTTCCCACTTAGGTGATTTCAAGTTTTATTTTATCTTTCTTTGTTTCTGAACTCAGCTTAGGTTTCAAACTTAACTTTACAAATAAACTTAGAACTTAGCATTTATACTAGAACTACTTTACTTGTTAGTGATAGTTTGCGAGTACTTAAAGAGTACTCATAGCTTTGTCCCTGGTTATTCCTGAGGCCATACTATGAGGAGGACTACCCGGAAAAAGGACAGCAGGACGGCTACGACAACTAGGATCATCTCCCATCGTCAGCATTGCCTGTGACACTGAAGATGGAGCTCACCGCTACGCTTATTTATTCCGCTACTTGTTTGTACTAAGACTGGATCATGAGATCCTTTATTTATGTAAGACCTTATTATGGTTTGTAATGGATAATATACTGTGATATCCAAAATGTTATGTCTCGCAAAAATGGTAATCCTGGGATTGCGATGTATGGCATAACAGGCATCTGGGATTAAAAATCCGGGTGTTGACAGTTTGTATTATCACTAACATAGCATAGAGTGTGTGCTTGTAGTTTAACCAAACATGAGCATATTTCAATTTACACGCATGTGGCATTTATATGAATACACGCATGCAACTTGGTGGTGTAATGTGATTTCAACCCCATTTAATACACTAGTTTTATATTACCCCTAGATCATGTATTAGTGGGTGATAAAAAGGAGAAACTAGTGATATTTCGACATGAACATATTTTGATTAGATTTCACTTCACTCGTATTATTACTAGTGACGTGTAGCAATATGCCCACCTGTAGCATAACCGAATGAAGTGTGGTTATTGCTCGTTGCTTGTATTATCACTAACAAGGCATATATATAGGCTTGTAGTGTAACCAAACAAGGGGATATCTATTTATACATGTCTTAAACTTATATTGAGGACATGCGTGCTACTGGAAGGTGTAATATGAGCAACACCTATATGATACACCTATCATCCCTAAATCATATGTAAGTAGGTGATTATAAGAGACTAGTTATATTTTTTATATGAACATGTTTAATTTGATTTTCACTTTACTTGTATTATTACTAGTGCCATGTAGCAATATGCCCACGTGTAGCATAACCAAGTGTCGTGTGATTATGTCTCTTTGCTTGTATTATCACTATCATAGCATAGAGTATATGCTTGTAGTGTAACTGAATAAAAGCATATCAATTTATATTTTCATGGTCATGATAAAACTATGGGAATCCTTATCAGTTTAGCTATATGGGACTAAACTATGCATAAGATAGATTCATGCACCTATTTATTTTAGTATTGTAACATGATGTACTATTTCTATCAAGGGTGAATAACGTCAATGGTTTGTAAATCCTCACGTGCGATGGACTGAGGAAATGTCGCAGGTGCTGTGTGCTATATCTAGTGCAAGAGAAAATCATTGCTATAAAGGTCCTGGAACAGTTTATCTAGCCGGCCGAGACATATATGCATCCATATGAGGGATCTGGTTTAGCCTACTTTTAATACATGCCCATTAAAATTAGCGACTAATTCCCATACTAAACGGGTGCAAATGACTTGACGTGCAAATAATAACATCGCTTCACATGCGCGCCTACTATCATTCAGAGCCATGAAGCGCGTACACACACACATATATATATATATATATATATAGGAAAAATACTTCTTACTCCCAGGTGTAACTACACCCACGTCACATATACTGTCTTATAGAATTATTTGTAATAATATATATATATATATATATATATATATATATATATATGACCAGGCGTATGGAGTTCGTTTTTATTATTTTATTTGATCTTTTTCTTATGTCTACATAGCTAGCACCACACGATGCCATAGTAGCTCGTCCATTCAGGGGATTAAACTAAGATCTCGTATACGGAAAAATCATGTGTCATAATTTCTAACATCATGTATAGAGCCTTTTCAGACTAAAGCAACATTAGCACTTTGTTTCTACTTCTATTCTTGATTTGTATCAACGTGGGAGATCAAGACCACCATGTGACCAAACAAAGAAGGATTTATTATGTGTACGTAATTTGTATCAACATGGATCAAAGATCACTATTTGACCAAATTTAGCATTTGATTTATATACTTGATTCGTATCATCATGGGGGTGCCATGAGAGGACCAAATCAAGGGCAATTTAATCTAGACAATCTAGAGTAATTTATGTATACATATTCTACCTGAGAGCAGTATGGATTTTAATTCTACGCATAATTTGTACCATCAGGTATCATCCCTAGGCCAAATCAATAGAACAAACTACAAAATCAACCGTATACATGAAAGCGTCATCTAGAACGGAGAAAGAGAGAAGAGTTTGCCTCTTTTTCTCTCACCTTGGGTTTGAACACAAACCACCAGTGCCTGATGAACTGGTGCTGGCCTCCGGCAACTAGACACGACGCCTATGGAAGGGTGTATGTCGAGTGGCCGGAGGCGAGCGATGCAGTAGAGAGTGGCTAGCCGGCGACGGACGTGTTAGCTTTGCGACAAGTAAATAACGAAGAACAAAAAATAAAATCGTAGCAAGGAGGACACAGATTTAACATGGAAAACCCTCTCCAACAAAGAGAGGGGAAAAACCACGGGCGTCAGCCAGCGAAACTTCACTATAACGGAGAGTGTTTACACAACGCCGGAGATTTCACAGATGCAACTTATCCCAGCCGGCGGCTTACAAGAAGTATATATAGCGGTGGTAACCTAGGTCATCAACAATCCGTACCGGAAAGGGGGAGGGGCTGTCGCCCCCCCCACCCCCCACAGGCGTCCCTGTTGGGCACGGAGTGGGCAAACTTCAGACTCCGCTCCGCATCGGCCCAAGCCTCCGCTCCGCTCTGTCAGAAATTGGCCTCTACTTTGTAGAATTTGGATCAACATATAACAGAACTAGTCGACAGCGAGTGTCCGACAGAGTATATGAGGGCGCGTGTGGGCGAGCAAGCTATGGCAGGCGAGCGATGGAGCGGTGATTGTGGCTTGTTATGGAGCGCTGATGAATGATTGGTGATTGATGATTTGTGGCAACAGCGATGGGCTGAAGCGGTGGTATCTCGGTGAACCATGGGTGTAGGGATGCAGAGGTGGGACAAGTGGGATAGGTGGGATGTCACTTTTAGACCCCTAGTCTAACTGTAAACTAAGTGGGACAAGTGGGATAAGTGGAATTTGATAAATCTGACTTATCCCATGTGTCCCACTTAATTTAGAGTTGACCTAGTGGTTTAAAAATGGCATCTGACTTGTCCCACTCGTGCATGCCTACATGGTTGGGATCAGCTAGCGATTGCCTGGATTGAGGGCGCAGCGAGCCATCGGAAAGATCAGCCAGCTCTTTACAGGCATGTTTCGTTGATATTTATAGAGGAGAGCAGCGACGCTGCGTTGTGCCAGAGATCGTGGGGTATGGCCACGTTCTTCTGATCGTGAAAGACGTGGGATTAGCAGATGGAGCGCTTCCAAGTCTCCTCCCGTGGACGTGTTCTCGTACAGATATTTTAGCTATAGATAGACTTGTCCGGTTTGTAGCTTCTGTTGATTGTCGTATTGGCTTTGGCCACTAATTATTAATTATAAGTAAGCTAATATAAGATGGCCATGCAGCCATGCAAGCTTCTCTCTTTTCTTGGCGTCCGGTATTTCTTCTACTGATATCCATTAATACATTGCCATGTGTAAGGGCTTTAATGGCATGCGACCTTGCAGGCCTCTCATGCACTAATTATTTGGCCATTGTATATAACCCATAATTTAGTTCCACTGCTAATTGACTTTTGGTAGTCAATATATATGATTAATTTTTTTCTTTCATATGTTCATGTAGTATCAATTTTTGTTAAATCTTCATGATCCTATTTTATAGGGTTGTTGGGATGATGATGCCAACACTTTATCCTGGGATCGAATATTTTGAAAATATTAGTGCCGCCTCGACGCCGTGTTCTGACAAATATTTATATACCGCATCGACATTTATCCCGCGGTAGAATCTTGGAAATTTAGGGTTGCTTATGATGGCTAGAATTTAAAGAGTTAGTATGGAGCCACGTGGATGATACATGGATTGAACAATTTACCTTTTTTATTATAAGAAAAACCCATTTTTATAGTGATTTTATTTCACTGTTTAATTACTTCTATCATATTCCATAATCAACCTATCCTTTTTTTATTTGAAGATAAAATTGGTGTCAACAGATGCCCCTCAAGGTCTGGAGTTGAATGGGATTATCCTATTTCAGATCGAGAGCTCGAAAACATATTTACGCATTTTATTATTAGACGCAAGAATTTTGTGTCTACACGTATCCATGATGTTCAAATAGGGGACTAAATATCCCTTTTTTTCACGGCTGGGGTATTACCCAATTGTATAATATTTGCGTATGTTTAGGCTTCGGCTTAGATAATATCTGAGCTCCTGAAAAATCTGCCAGCTAGCTAATATGGTCGTTAGCAGTATCCCATGGTCATATCTAATAGATACATCTTATCTAGTTTTTCTATTTGGTTCCTCTATATATTTCTCTCTCGCGTCCATACGGACGAGGAGACGTTCCTGCAACCAAGCACTGATCTTTGATATTTCATTATTCACATTACCTAGCCATTGACGATGTATTATATTAGGCAACTGTTGATTTTCTTCTATTTGTACTCTAGATCTTTAGAATCCTGATTATTTGATCCAGTCTCCTCCTTTCTTCATCGTAGAAGTTAACGGTGCTTCAGTACAATTGGGAATTTCAGCAAGTGTAGATTTGACTCGCGTTTCCTCAGCTAGTGGGTTTTCATGGATGCGTGGTCGCCCCAACATTCATATGCATCACACACATTGATTTCGTGCTTTGATTTTGGTTTGTTTGCTCTGTTCTTTTCTAGGAAGGCTAAATCAAGATCTATTGTATATTAGATCGATCTTTACTTGGCATATGTACCTTCACTTTTTTGCCAGCTACCACAGTTTCACGATCTGTCCACTTTTCTTTTATTTGGGTTTCGAGTAGGGTATGTCCACTGACATACAACATTACTTGAGATTTCATTTGAATATGCGTATATATGATCAAATATTCTTTTCTGGTTTTAGACATTTTGGTTTCATGGTTGGCATGCTAGAAAGTATGAACTTGGTCCGTCGTACAACCATGATGGCTGACATATGCTATATTTCCATCTTAGAATGTTTTATTCTATGATAGAATTTTTCTTAGTGTTGGTGTTCCGGCAAGTCACTATGTATGCTTGTCAGTTGTATAAGGAACACAATATTAGTACATGTACATATGCATATTTTATTTTTGCATTGGCACAGTATCAAATAACTACTCATAGTTGGCATTCCGATAAACTTCTATATCAGTTTGATATGACATATAACCATTGAGATAACAATCTATGGCACCAGGATCAAATTCAGTGCTCATAGTTGGCGTTCCAGTAAGCTTCTATACGAGCTTACCAGACGTACAATTATTGAGATAAAAATCTATGGCATTGGTGTTATTTTGTTTTATAGCATATGTTAGGATTCCTCTTTTTTGAACTTAAGTGTCCCCTTTATGTTTTACAGGGAAGTTTACTCACCTTTGCTAAAAGCGGTTACATGCAAGGGCAAGGTAATATAATCATAGCCCTTTAATGTTTAACTCTTGTGTTTTTGTTGCAGATGACTCTCGACAGCTTTCTCTTTCCTCGTTTCAGATAAAATTGTCAGAATTAGATAAGGAACATCTGTATGAACCAGTAACAAATGATTTGGCTAAACCATTAGCACCAATGTTAACAACGTCCTTAGAATATATCATAGGGACTAGGATGGTCTCAATAAAACCGGGTAGATAGCATCAGAACATACGGTACATTAAAGGTTCAAATGGTTATATTGATTGGGATATTGAGGTGAAAAATCGTTCCCTTTTTCAAGTGCCCTGGCTTATGCTCCAGAAGATATGGTTTTTTCATACCCAGCTTATACTCGTGAGCATGTGTAGCATTCTTATTTTGTGAGTGCCCCAGTTTATACTCTTGTGTGTATGGAGTGATTTTTTTATATGTGCCCCAGTTCATACTCGTGAGTGCTAGGAGTGATCTTTGCTCTTTTTTTATATGGTGCAATTAGTTATACTCGTGATTGCTAGGATTTATTTTGGTGTGCCCCAGTTTATACTCTTGAGGGTATGGAGTCAAAAAAAATGTTATATATGCCCCAGTTTATACTCTTGATGACATGGAGTAATTTTATTTCTTATATACGCCCAGTCTATACTCATGAGGGCGTTGAGTAAATATTATTTTATATATTCCCTAGTTTATACTCAGGAAGGTGTGGAGTAATTTCCCTTTTGTATGTGCCCCAGTTTATATTCGTGAAGCGATGGAGTATTTTTTTGGATGATGCACCAGTTTATACTCTTGAGGGGTATGGAGTATATTATTTATTTCCGTTTGCGCTTTAGTTTATACTCATGTAGCTATGGACTATTTTTTTCTTTGGATGATGCCCTAGTTTATACCCTTGAGGGTATGGAGTCAGCGCTTAATATGACATAGTTTACACTCGTAATATTTTAGGGTGGTCCTTTTGTTTCACACAGTTTATACTCATATGATTTTGGAGTACTTTTTAATGTGGTATACTTTATACTCATAAGGATTTAGAGTAATGTTTAATATAGCATAGTTTATACTCATAAGGTTTTGGAGTATTTTTAATATGGCATAGTTTGTACTCCATAGGGTTTGGAATACTTTTTTTAAATTTATCACAGTTTATACTCATAAGATGTTGCAGTATAGTTTAATATCATCTCACAGTTTATACTCATAAGATGTTGGAGTACCTTTTTCAGATAGTATAAACTCACACGATTTTCGAGTACTCACTTAACATGACATAGTTAATATGAATAAGTATTTTGTAGTATTCTTTTAATATGACACAGTTTATACTCATAAGATTTTTGGAGTATTTTACTTCACATAGTATACACAGATAAGATTTTAGAGTATTCATTTAACATGACATAGTTTATACTCATAAGTATTTTGGAGTATTCTTTTAATATGACACAGTTTATACTCATAAGTATTTTGGAGTAATTCTTTTATCTATGGCTAACAATTTATAGTCTTGTTGCCTTGGAGTATATATGATGTTAACAATTTATACTCATAATATTTTGGACTTATCATCATAGTTTATACTCATAAGATGATAGAGTATTTTTTATCACCATAGTTTATACTCATAATATTTTGAATATTTTCTTAATATGACATAGTTTATACTCATAAGTATTTTGGAGTAATTCTTCATCTATGGCTAACAGTTTATACTCTTGCTGCCTTGGAGTATATATGATGTCAACAGTTTATACTCATAAGATCTTGGAGTGATTTTTTTGACCCGAAAACCTCTTTACATTCTCAAGGTTCCTATATCGGGAAATTTTCACAATTGCAAATTATTTTATTGGACCAACATGGACACCATGTGTTGTAATTATACAAAAATCAACGAAGACCAATTTTTCTATTGGGTTCATTTTTTCAAACTCGTAGGCTCTTAAAAACAATATTAAGCCTACTTAATTCTCACTCATGATCTGATTTACGAATAATACCATCATAAAAACAAATCAAGAATTTCTCTATGAAAGCCCTTGCCATCAGATAATACTGGTCACATGGAGATATCATAATAAACTTTTTTGGGGATATTTTTTCTACATTTTGGTACGTCTACAACCCTTTTCTTACAACACTGACCTCAAGTCCGGATATTTTAGTGA
Source organism: Avena eriantha (assembly GCA_910589775.1). Classification (NCBI taxonomy): domain Eukaryota; kingdom Viridiplantae; phylum Streptophyta; class Magnoliopsida; order Poales; family Poaceae; genus Avena; species Avena eriantha. Next base: position 438,283,050 of record OU342743.1, on the reverse strand, counting down.
AACATAATTTAACCAGTAATGATATTTTAGTGAGTAATGATATTTTAGCGAGACATAATTTAACCAGTAATGTTGAATGCTGCATGCAAGCTTCAAAACTCGTGTACGCATCCATGCGTACTTGTTTTTGTATGGTTAAGGCTGGAGCTCTCCGACAGGTTGCTTTTGTTGAGTTTTATTTTTCCAACTTCTCTAATGACAATAGATGACCTTCCTTGTGACCATGAACTTTGATACATTGCAAGTCGAAATTTTTTGTGATGGACATGTTATACAATTCAAGCTTTTTATGTCATTGCGAATGGCCATTCCCGCAAATTAGATTGTATCATTTGCAAGGAACCAGTGGATGAGTTTAGGGATAGAACCCCCTCACGTAAGCTTGATATTGCTGGTAAACTAGGCAATATTTACCCACGCAAAGTTATAAAACAACGCCACATTGAGGCTTCTGGTTTGAGAGAACGTCTTGCTCCTCGAGCAGAAGTTTTCGCCACTCCTTTTTATGGATATATCTAGTATACTCACAATCGAGTCCCAAGACACAATGTTTGGTGTGGTTTAGATATATGTTCCAAAAGAGCCTTGTAAAACCAACAACCTTTAAAGGGTTGCTAGTTACCATTGCTTGGATCCTTAGGTCACCTTTGCAGTTATGAACACGACGATCAAAGGTTTTTCTTTTCATATTCTTGGAGAAGTGGACATATACCTTACCAACTATAACACGGTGGTATTCGATACTATGGTATTTTCTTGGATGATGTTATTGTACTTGATTATATGAATCCTCAAAGGATTCATGTACCACATACGATTGTGATGGTGACAAGGGATTTGACAATTCCATTGTAAAGTTAACATGACCAATTTCATAATCATGATAACACTTGTACATTACTTCAGAGCATTTTTTAATGTCTTCATGGACCATTGCAGGAACAAACTCTAGATAATCAGGTCAGAATTTCTCTGACCATTGATGGGTTTTTCTATAGAAGACAACACTTGAGGCGATATGGCCACAACATCTTTTCCAGGTTGCTTGCTTTGGTGTTTTTGCATCACCCTCCCTATGTGTCCGCAGTCTCGTAGTGAAAATTCATATTTGTTGAATATCGCTACTTTTCCCTTTTTCTCGGAATAATAGTATGATGATTGCCCCACTTCTACAACTTTTCTTTCCAGGTATGGTATCGGAGCTGCAGTTGTGGTGCCACGAGCAAATGTCGCATTTTCAGCAGATTTCATATTATGATTGACTCACTTTGGAAGGACACGGGTGAACGCTTCCATTGACATAGACATGACCTCGTTTTATTCATCTTGTTTAGTTGAGATGGGTTAGTTCTGCTAAGCACACTTTGGCTTAGTAATGTCGTGAGAGGACCAACTGGCATATCAAACCACTAGGATCCAATGTAAAGAGTCACAAATAGTTGGACTTGCACCTCCATGCCTTAACAAATAGAGGAGCATTATTATAGGAATCCATATGTTGTATGCTATGTTCGAATTTCAAAAATGAGGAGAGAAATAGGTCCCACCGGGCGTGCCAAAATCTGATGACGGGAAAATGGGGCGAGAAAGTACGCGTCCACGTCATAGAGGCAAATAGTATAATTTAAATGCGTAAATGCATAAATAAGAAAAGGGATCGAACATTGCAGGTACTTTATTTCCAAAAATCCTACATTTATACAAAAGAACCGTTAATTACATCTCCAAAAAGAAAACCCCTGATTAAGAATTCCAACATAGCTATTACATGGCATTACAACATGTGAATACTACAAGATGTAGAAATAAAAGAAGACTACAAAATGTGCAAACTAAGGTCCTCCTCGTTGTCGCTGGTGTCGGCGCACTCAGGAGAGAATTTGATATCACCGATGCTAACATAGGTGTAGCATGATGTGATTTGATTTATTTGTAGCATATCGGCATTTTAGTAGCCATATTATCCACTTGTACTAATGTTAATAGTACTTAGTGTTCATGTATATGGCACATGCATGCCTTGGCTATTTCACATAGATCATTAACCATTGTAGATTTGGTTGTGAGTGTGTTAATAGTTTTGGTCATAAGACGATCTATTTAGATGGTTAACTAACTGTCCAAAGAGCATGTGTGCATTATAGTGCATAAAGCTATTTATAAGACGATTTTATCATGCATGTGGTTTCTATATGCATGAGTATGTGTGCAATATAGGGCACAACTCTATTTAAGAGTCAATTTTATCATGCATGTGATTTTTATATGCATGCATGGAATGGATAGAATATTTGGTTTACTTGGCGATGACAATGTATATAGCATTTCACCAAGCTAAAATATGGGGATGTTTATGGATTTTTTTGATGCACTATGATATGTTTAGTGCAAATAACATAGGCTATGACCCTAATTATCATGGATATATGCACCTATATGAGAGGAGCCATATGGGGATGTTATATGGAATTTGATGATGCACTATGATATGTTTAGTGCAGATAACATAGGATATGGCCCTAGTTATCATGGATATATGCACATATATGAGAGGAGCACATTGCTTAATTTTAATCTCATCAAGTCCACTATATTATGTTAGTGCAAGTGGCCTAGACTATGATCATGTTATAATTTAGTCTTCTGTATGCATGCACCTATATAAACGGGATGCATGGTTTAGTTTTAATCTATACGAGATTCTCATATGACATATAGTTTAATTTCCTACATGCACTTTATCAATACTAGTTCCTAAATATGCCACACGGAACTATTCAAATATTTATATGATTTTGGTTTGTGATTTGTGAGAAGTTTGACGTCACTTGTATTAGTACTATCATCACGTAGCAATATCGTGCCCATGTGAAGCATAACCAAGTGAAGTATGGTAGATTATTCTTGATTGTATTATCACTAACATGGCATAAAATATATGCTAGTAATGTAACCAATCTCGAAGTATATTATCAATTTATAAGCATGCTTAATGTATCGAATGCATGCATGAAACTTGATGGTGTAATATGATCTCAACACCTATATATGCATCAAGGGTGAGTGTTTCATGAAGTTTCACTTCCCTCGTATTATAACTAGCACCGTTTAGCAATATGCCCACGTGAATCGAGTAGAGTATTGTGATTTTTCTTTGTTTGTATTATCACTAACATAGCATAGAGTATGTGCTTGTAGTGTAACCAAACATGAGCATATTTCAATTTACACGCATGTGGCATTTATATGAATAGACGCATGCAACTTGGTGGTGTAATGTGATTTCAACCCCATTTAATACACTAGTTTTATATTACCCCTAGATCATGTATTAGTGGGTGATAAAAAGGAGAAACTAGTAATATTTCGAAAGGAACATATTTTGAGATTTCACTTCACTCGTATTATTACAAGTGCCATGTAGCAATATGCCCATTTGTAGCATAACCGAATGAAGTGTGGTTACTGCTCGTTTCTTGTATTATCACTAACAAGGCATATATATATATATATATATATATATATATATATATATATATATATATATATATATATGCTTGTAGTGTAACCAAACAAGAGGAAATCTATTTATACATGTCTTAAACTTATATTGAGGAACCGGAAGGGGTAATATGAGCAACACCTATATTGATACATCTATCATCCCTAAATCATATGTGAGCAGGTGATTATTATAGACTAGTTATATTTTTTATATGAACATGTTTAACTTGATTTTCACTTCACTTGTATTATTACTAGCGTCGTGTAGCAATATGCCCACGTGTAGCATAACCAAGTGTCGTGTGATTATGTCTCTTTGCTCGTATTATCACTATCATAGCATAGGGTATATGCTTGTAGTGTAACCGAACAATAGCATATCAATTTATATTTTCATGGTCATGACGAAACTATGGAAATCCTTATCAGTTTAGCTATATGGGACTAAACTATGCATAAGATAGATTCATGCACATATTTATTTTAGTACTGTAACAGGATGTACTATTTCTATCAAGGGTGAATAGCGTCTATGGTTTGTAAATCCTCACGTGCGATGGACTGAGGAAAAGTCGCAGGTGCACTGTGCTATATCTAGTGCAAGAGAAAATCATTGCTATAAAGGTCCTGGAACAGTTTATCTAGCCGGCTGAGACATACATGCATCCATATGAGGGAACTCGTATAACCTACTTTTAATACATGCCCATTAAAATTAGCGACTAATTCCCATACTAAACGAGTGCAAATGACTTGACGTGCAAATAATAACATCGCTTCACATGCGCGCCTACTATCATTCAGAGTCATGAAGCACAAATATATATATATAGAGAGAGAAATACTTCTTACTTCCGGGTGTAACTACACCCACGAAATCTCATATACTGACTTACGGAAGTATTTGTAATACTTTATCTATTTGAGTACGTTTATATACTATATCTAAGATACTTCCAAGCAAGTTAGGTGAAAAAATTGCAAATACACCCTTAGTTTGCACTATATATGTAAAATACCGTAATATTTGTACGTACAAAAGGAGTATGTGAATAAAAATTACATACTACCAAAAAGTAGTATATATACTGCCCAAATATTCTTATATACTTCATACTACGCGTACATACCTTCCGGTATGGTAGATACTGCCTATATAGTGTGAAACACGTGTGGGTGTAACTACATATTCATACTACATCTGGGTCTAGTTATACCCACGTATGTTTCATGTCATTTAGGCAGTATCTATAATACTGGAAACTATATATGGGTAGTATGAAGTATATAAAAATATTTTGGCAGTATATATACCTTTTTTTTGTAGTATGTAATTTTTATTCACATACTTCTTTTGTACGTACAAATATGACGGTATTTTACATATATAGTGCAAATTATGGGTGTATTTACAATTTTTTCACCTAACTTGTTTGGAAATATCTTAGATATAGTATATGAATATAGCCAAACAGATAAAGTATTACAAATACTTCCGTAAGGCAGTATATAAGACGTGGGTGTAGTTACACCCGGAGTAACATATATATATATATATATATATATATATATATATATATATATATATATGACCACGCGTATGGAGTTCGTTTTTATTATTTTATTTGATCTTTTGCTTATGTCTACACAGCTAGCCCCACACGATTCCATAGTAGCTCGTCCATTCAGGGGATTAGACTAAGATCTCGTATATGGAGAAATCATGTGTCTTAATTTCTAACATCATGTATAGAGCCTTTTAAGACCAAAGCAACATTAGCACTTTATTTCTACTTCTATTCTTGATTTGTATCAACATTAGAGATCATGTCAATACCCGGATTTTTAATACCAGATGTCTGTTATGCCATACCTCGTAATCCCAGGATTACCATTTTTGCGAGACATAACAGAATTTGTACCACAGTATATCATCCATTATAAACTATAATAAAGGTCTTACAAATAAATGATCTCATGATCCAGTCTTAATACAATCAAAGCAGCGGAAAGTAAACTTAGTAGGGGCTCCATCTTCAGGGTCACAGGCAATGCTGACGATGAGAGATGATCCTAGTTGTCATAGACCTCCTGCTATCCATCTTCCTGGTAGTCATCCTTATAGTCTGGCCACGGAAATAGCCAGGGACAAAACCATGAGTTCTCTTTAAATACTCGCAAACTATCACTAACAAGTAAGGTAGTTCTAGTAGGAATCTTAAGCTCTAGGTTTATTTGCAAAAAGCCGGGTTTATTTCATAAGAGTTCAAAAGTAAAGAACTTAATGTAATTTTCTACATCACCTAAGTGGGAATCTAGTTTTCATGTTCACAACCCTATTGTAGTCAAGTCAAGGTCATAGTTCAATTCACAAGTCATTTTTGAAAACATCTGACAACTGAACAGTATGGCCACTCCAATTGTCCATGACCGCGGACGCGGCTATTCGAATAGTTTGACACTCTGTAGAGGTGGTACACTTTCACCACAATATTCGATACATCCGTCAGGGATAACCCCGAATCATCATACTTAGTATGCGGATAATCAATCATAACCTTTCAATTACACACTCTAGTATAGGCACCTCCCCTATGAGCTTGGCCTCCCAGCCATGATCATTTGCCATCCTAGGCACTGCATAAGTGGACATTCACACTCACGAGGTAGCCTCAGGTCAACCTCTTTCGGCGAGAGAACCCATACTAAGGATATAAACTTGCAGTTAAGCCCTATCCAATTCAGGTATTGCGGTTGTACGGTAAAATTGGAATGGTATTGCATCCGAACCAAACCATCAGTTTTTATAAAAATCAAGGCTCATGCCTCAATAAGTTTCATCATCCAACCATTGTGTTTCAGAACACATGTCAAAACATTTTAATAGAATGAATCATAATTCCAAGGTTTTCATAATCATTTCCTCCAAGTATTCCAATCTAAAGTGATCGGTATTAGTTTAGCACTAGCAACTATCAATGGGAGTGGTGTCACTAATAAGCGGTGCTAATCAAGTGTAACTATCCAACGCTAGTTTTATGCTTTTTATGGCATCTATCCTATTTTTTCAATACTCACAAATTACTAACTAACGGTAAAGAACTCTGGTAAAGTAAAAGAATAAAGCTTGCAAATAAACTTGGGATTGGTATAATATAGGTTGCATAACCAAGCATGCATAATGCATCTTGCATAAGTTATCTTTCAAGGATGGCTTGCATAGTTAACTTGTAGTGTTAGGCTTGCCTTGAGTAGTGCAGTGGTTGAAGTTCTCTTCTTCTTAGTATTCCTCCTCCTCGTAGCCCGGGTCGGTACTAGCATCTATAAAGGAATACGAGGTACACAATCACCAAATAATACTTAACTACTTCTATGTAGCACACAAAGGCTCACACTAGTTGACATGGGTATACCCTACAGGTACTCGAGCTTGGTATATACGATCCAAATATGTACAGGCCCGTGGTGTCGCCAAGGAACAAACAAGGGACTCGAGTAACCTACGGACTCTCGATTGCTTGAAGAACAAGAAGAAGTTAAAGATAGAACGTTTGAAGGGGAAAAACCCTAACTTGTAATCGACTCGACCTGCTACCCGAGACCTAGCCTATCTATATAAGGGCTAGGAGGGGGCGGCGAGGAGGACACCCCCGCAACTCTAGTTTTCCACAACCCTCGCCAGGTTGCATCTGCGCACCATTGTAACTTTCGATTCCTTCGATAATTCCACGAGCAGACAAGCAGGAGTAGGGACCTCTACGAGGCCTGAACCTGGGTAAATCTTTGTCCCCTGTGTGCTTGTTTGCTAGCCGATAGATGTCTCCAGCGCTCCCTCCTTCTCCAAAACCCAACTCCATAACAATGGGCATTGATGAGTTAAACCCTCGTCAATTGGCGCCGTCTGTGGGAAGTGGGAGTGCTGATGTTGCGGCTTCTTCGGCCCCATCAACTGCGATCTACAACTCCGCAATAGCGGAGATTCGCCAGCTCTTCGACGCATTCGACTTCACCATCCACGCGCAAGCCACCCGCCCGGCCTTCGAGTCCGTAGGCGACGGAATCAGCCTGGCGATTGGGAGCTTACGCTTCCAAGTTGGTCAGATGGGCACGCTTCGCATGCCTGATCAGCCGACAGCACCGGCGATTGCCCCAGCATCATGGTTCCCTCCATCGATCGGCACCCTCAGCGAGCTCAACGCCCCGACAGCAGTCGAGAACACGGTCAGCGATAGCAGTCGCGATTCCGATCTGAGCGATCTGGCCACTGAAGATGGAACCTACGGTTCCGGATCTGAGAGTTGTGGAAGCAACAGCTTCCCCAATCACTTCATGTGCGCCGTCATCAACGCAGGCGACACCTCTGCCAATCGTGACAACGGTGGCAACCCTGGAAATGGCACCGATCCACCCAACGCCGGTAACGATGGCAATGGTGGCAACGGCGGTAACGGTGGCAATCATGCCCCTGTTAACAACGGAGGAGTAGTCGAGCCTCCCAGCATAATCAATGAGCAAACCGGCGAACGCGTCGTAATCAAGCTCAACGAGCAAGAGTGGGATCGCTGCCGCGAGGAATTACGAGGTACTCCTCTACCCTTCGGGTCCCCACAAGACCTGCTGATGGGCTATCACTGGCTCCTAAAGGAAGAATTCAAGCGCCAACTGCAAACAATCGCGCAACTTGAGGCGGGTAAAAAGGCAGCGGACGAATCGAGCCTTCGTCGTGCTGGGCTCTCCTCCTACGGAGGATTCTCCTCAAGGGGCAACGAGTACCTCGCCAAGAAGAGGCAATCGCGGATAGCTCATCTTACCGAACAAGAACGCATAGAAGCCGCGAAAGTCCTCGACTTTGGCTCTATGACAGTCGACACGAGAGGCAACATGGTCCCCAGGACGCCACAGGCTACGGTGACAAATGTACCTCCTCAATAACCAGCCGCCAGCTAGAGATCCCCGAACTGCCATGCACCGATCTACGATCGCGGGTTTGGGATTAATCGAGGCCGCCCTCGACAAGGAGCCAACACCAGACCTAAAAAAGGGCAAAGCGCTAGCAAAGCGCCACTCCTCGCCCTCATCCAGCGATGACAGTCACGACCTGTCTCAGCGCCGCCGCTCACGGCGACACGATCGTGACTATGATGCGCGTCACGACCTCACGCAGCGCAATATCAACAAATCAAGGGCACGACATGCTCAGTCGGCTGACATGGAAGAAGAAGATGGGGAGCTCTACGGCGCCAGATGCTTCAGCATATCCATTAGGCAGAAGCGAATGCCTAAAGGGTTTAAACTCCCATCGGAGAACCGGAAATTCGACGGTCTATAGGACCCCAAGATCTGGTTGGAGGACCACATCTCCTCCGTCAGACTCCACGGAGGCAGTCGAAGCACTGTCATGCAATGCTTGCAGCTACAGCTACAGGGCGCCGCCCGAGCATGGCTCAATAACCTCCCACGCGGATTGATTCACAGTTGGGATGAGCTGGTTTATAGCTTCGTGCGCAACTTTAAGGGAACGTACAAACAGCCCGCATCAATCTAAGAGCTGAGATGCTGCCAGCAAAGATCTGGTGAATCGCTGCGCTCCTACATCCAAAGGTGGTCCATCATCATGAACTCCGCGGAGAACATCTCGGAAGACGCACAATTGATGCATTCAACGGTGGTGTCCGCCGCCTAGAACTCAGGAAGGAGCTGGGCCGCTCAAAGCCCCAAACCATCGACCACCTGATGGAGATCGCGAATCGGTGGGCCGATGGAGAAGATTCGGTGAAGAATTGCGCTCACTCCAACGAGGAGGCAGAACTCGAACGCAGATGCGACCGCCGAGGCAAGCGTCGCATGCGCATCTACGATGACCGCGACGATGTCAACATGGTCGCGGCCGGATACGCCGATAGACGCGACGATAACCGCAACAACGGATACCGTAGCGGTGGATACCGCGACTCCGGGAAAACCACACAAGTATGGCAATGCCGCACTTGCGATGAAGCACCCGCGACCTCCATCGAGGACAAACTGTCCGGGCCATGCACGGTGCATTACTACATCGACAAGCAGGACGGCAAGAGAAAGTCCAGCCGCCTCCTCAAGGACTGTCGCGAGTTCCTCAAGCTACACGAGGGATTGGTTCGGATGAACCGCAATACAGTCGAAAGAGGCTACGGAACCGCTCCAGGCGTCGTGGCACATGGCGCACCACCACCACCGCGTGGGCCACCCCCGAACGGAGCCGCACCGGACCAGCACCACGGAGGCGAACCATACCCACGGGCCATGGGCACCATGATGATCCGAAAGGGACGCCCCTCCAACAGGGTGTAGAAGGCCATCACTCGCCAAGTCAACTTGGCCACGCACTCGCCACCATCCACCACTGAGTACCTTAGTGGAAGCGAGTCATGCATTACCTTCGACAAGCACGACCACCCGCCTCAGATACCTCGTCCAGGTCATTGCCCCCTCGTACTCGAGGCGCAAATTGGAGGCTTCGACATGAGTCGCGTCTTCATGGATGGCGGAAGCGGCATCAACCTCATATTTGCGAGTACCTTGCAAGCAATGAGAATCCCTCTAACCTGCCTGGAGGCATCGGACACAACGTTCCACGGCATCGACCCAGGGAAAGGCGTATACCCCTGGGCAAAATCAACCTCGACGTCATCTTTGGCACGCCGAAGAACTTCCAGCACGAGCGCATCGACTTTGAGGTCTTCGACTGACCCTCACAATACCACTGTATCCTCGGGCGTGTCGCGTTTGCTAGGTTCATGGAAGTGCCCACTACGCCTACCTATAGATGAAAATGCCAGGTCCCAATGGCGTAATCAAGGTCAACGCGAGCTTTGAGCGATCTGACAGTTGCGACAGGGAATTCAATAGAATCTCCCAGTCCTTCGGCATGCAGGAAGAACTCGCGAGATTGAAAGAGATGACAGACAACAGTCTGCCTCCCCTGAGAAGGCCAAGCTCACCTGATCTCTCCTTCGCCTCATCTGTGCACACAAAGAAAGTGCAAGTCCATCCATCAGATCCCGCCAAGACGGCCCTCATCGCCAACAACTTGAGTCCCGCATAGGAACTCGCGCTCGTCGAATTCCTCCATGAGCACTGGGAAATTTTTGCCTAGTGTCCTGCGGACATGCCATGAGTTCCCAGGGAATTCGCCGAGCACGCACTCCTCGTCCTTTGCTTCAAGCTGGATCTCCTATTCACGGATGGTCTTCTCGAGAGTGGCCACCTTCTTCCGAAGACGTGCGATCCTTCTTGTCACGCTGACGACGAAGTGAATGGCGCTCCTTGGCGAGGATGGTGAGGGTCTGGTCCTTCTTGACTGCAATGGCACGGTTGTGATTGGTTTAGGCGCGGGTATTGTCCAACTCCTTCTGTCTATCATACAACATGAAGTCAAGATTATGCACCTGGTGCTTCAACTCTGGGTGTCCTGGCATCTCCAAGGGTATTCCCATAGAATCACGCCTTGCATAGTGAGCAAAGCGAGTTCCACTGATCTGGTTGATGTTTTTCCCACACAAATGGGCAAGAGCTTCATGCATAGCCCTAGCTAGTCCGTCTAGCCAGTTATTTCCCTCAAGATGAATTGGATATTCTCCGAGGTGGGTGCTTCCACCTTGGCTCTTATATCGGTAATGATTATCCACTGTAGTTCTTTGCCTTGCTGATCATTGAGTTGTGCCCTGAAGAACTCTGGGTGCGGGCGCTCAAGATACTCTGCAAGTGCATCTAGATCCCTCTAAAAGGTCAGGTGGCCTCCGTTGCCCAACTAGTAGAACTTGCTATACTTGACCTCCATCTATCAGAATTTAGGGTGAGCAAGTTAGTGGGGTGATCAAGTGTGTCAAAATTTATGTAGGATTGCAATAATTTTTGAGGAACATGATTTTTTTTAAATCTGAAGGATAAGAGTGGGAATAGGTTTTCATAAATACTCACTTCTTTTGTTTTAAAACTAAGTTTTTGTTCAGACGTCCATTCTAACTAGGGTCTCCTATGGTCAGGATGGCTCTGATACCAACTTGTCAACACCCGGATTTTTAATCCAGATGCATGTTATGCCATACCTTGTAATCCTAGGATTACCATTTTTGCGAGACATAACAGAATTTGTACCACAATACATCATCCATTACAAACCATAATAAAGGTCTTACAAATAAAGGATCTCATGATCCAGTCTTAATAAAATCAAAGCAGTGGAAAGTAAATGTAGTAGGGGCTCCATCTTCAGCATCACAGGTAATACTGACGATGAGAGATGATCCTAGTTGTCATAGACCTCCTGCTGTCCATCTTCCTAGTAGTCCTGCTCATAGTCTGGCCACGAGAATAGCCAGGGACAAAGCCATGAGTACTCTTTAAGTACTCGCAAATTATCACTAACAAGTAAGGTAGTTCTAGTAGGAATCTTAAGCTCTAGGTTTATTTGCAAAAAGCCAGGTTTATTTCATAAGAGTTCAAAAGTAAAGAACTTAATGTAATTTTCTACATCACCTAAGTGGGAACCTAGTTTTCATGTCCACAACCCTGTTGTAGTCAAGTCAAGGTCATAGTTCAATTCACAAGTCATTTTTGAAAACATCTGACAACAGAACAGTATGGCCACTCCAACTGTCCATGACCGCGGACACGGCTATTCGAATAGTTCGACACTCTGCAGAGGTAGTACACTTTCACCACAATATTCGATACATCCGTTAGGGATAACCCCGAATCATCATACTTAGTATGCGGATAATCAATTATAACCTTTCAATTACACACTCTAGTATAGGCACCTCCCCTATGAGCTTGGCCTCCCAGCCATGGCCATCTGCCATCCTGGGCACTGCATAGGTGGAAATTCACACTCACGAGGTAGCCTCAGCTCAACCTCTTTCCGCAAGTGAACCTATACTAAGGCATATAAACTTCCAGTTAAGCCCTACCCAATTCAGGTATTGCGGTTATACGGTAAAATTGGAATAGTATCGCATCTGAACCCAACCATCAGTTTTTATAAAAATCAAGGCTCATGCCTCAAGAAGTTTCATCATCAAACCATTGTGTTTCAGAACACATGTCAAAACATTTCCATAGAATGAATCATCATTCCATGGTTTTCATAATCATTTCCTCCAAGTATTCCCGTCTAAAGTGGTCGGTATTAGTTTAGCACTAGCAACTATCAGTGGGAGTGTTGTCAGTAATAAGGGGTGCTAATCAAGTGTAACTATCCAACTCTAGTTTTATTCTTTTTATGGCATCTATCCTATTTTTCCAATACTCACAAATTACTAACTAAAGGTAAAGAACTTTGGTAAAAATAAAACAATAAAGCTTGCAAGTAAAACTTGGGATTCGTATGATAAAGGTTTCATAACCAAGCATGGATAATGCATCTTGCATAGATTATTTTGCAAGGACGGCTTGCATAGTTAACTTCTAGTGTTAGGCTTGCCTTGAGTAGTGGGGTGCTTGAAGTTCTCTTCTTCTTCTTCGTAGTACTCCTCCTCCTCCTCGTAGTCTGGGTTGGTACTAGCGTCTATAAAGAAATACGAGGTACACAATCACCAAATAATACTTAACTACTTCTATGTAGCACACAAAGGCTCACACCAGTTGATCTAGCATCATCATAATCATTACATGAAATTAAAAACTAGTCTTATTTTTCTTATTTTAGAAAAGTAATTTCTGCTCATTGAAAATACTTAAGATTTAATATCCTCCAATTAAAATATGGGATCATGTTGACACATGTCATCAACACATATTCTAATCCTTGGGAATGTGATTTAAAGTGGTGGTCATATTTTATAAAGTTTAAAATTACTATTTAATAATAGTAAAGTGACTAGAAATGCCTATATAGCATTATTTTGGTACTAGTCCAAGATCAATGTAGATAAACCTAAATATTTTTACATATTCAGATAGATCTTGTCAAATGTGATTTTTGAGAGTTGGAATCAACTCAAAAGTATTTATGGTTGATTTTTGAAAAATGTTTGAAGTTGGAAAAGTCTCTTCCTTGTTATTTTTACTATAGGTGAGCTATAATTTCAAATGGTTTGAATCTAACGGTATGGATAGATATTTTGAATACCTTTCTAACAAAATTGGAATCGTGCAATTTTGTTCAGTGAGTCTCTTTGAATTAATTTTTGAATCTACTAACAGAATCTAGTTTTAACTAAAATGGAAAAATCTATTTGAATCAACGGGCTCTACGTGGGAAGCAAATTGGGCTGGCCCAGCTACGCGGCGCGCACACAGTGGGCTGCTGAAAAACGGGTCCCACGCGTCAGCAACTAACTTAATGCGAAATGGTACGCTCTATCCTGGGCCGTGCGATTAGAGCGCGATCGACGGCTGAGCGTCGTCGTCTCCGGTGAACAGCTCCGGCGAGAAACTAACCCTAGCGCTACGGTGGGGGTACGTGGGGGCTCACCTGGGCTCTAGCTAGGGTCGGCGATGGGGGCAAATGAGGTTGTCGTCGACGGCGGTTCGAATGGTGGTCGCGGCAGCTCTTGGGGCGGCTCCTAGCTCCAGTTCCTCTTCTCCTCTACAGCGGCGGGCTCCGGTGAAATTCCGGCGGGCTGGTGCTCGCCTTTCTCCAGGAAGAGGTGTGGGAGGTGTCTAAGAGAGAGGGGAGTGAGATGGTGTGGCGAATGAGGGTTGGGGTGGCCTCTATTTATACACCGGCGAGAGGGCGAGAGCGGCACGGCTCGGGCTCGTCAGCGACGTCGTTATAGAGGGCTATCGGCATGGCTGAGGGTAGGGGTCGAGGCGGTGCTTCAGGGCAGTTGTCATGCGATTGATGGTGTGTCAAGGGGCGGTCAGGAATGCTCGGGAGCGGTCTGTGCTCTGTGCGGGTACAGTGGCGTTCGAGATAGCGCATAGTGTCCACGGTTCGCGCAGCGGTGAACGAGCGTGTCTAGGGGGTAGCTGGGGTCACGGTGAGTGCGGGCACGCGTGGAGAGGGCAAGGCGCAACGTGTGTGCGCATGTTGGCTACGGCGCTCTGGCGCTCTCTCAGCATGGCAGGCAGAGAAGTGGGCGCGGCGATTACGGCTGGTCCATGGCGTGTCTTCGGTCGACGGGTGGATAGAGGGTGGCGGTGGAGTGTTTTCTGTCTCCTGGACATCGTGGGAGATGGCGGTGCAGTCAGTGGAGAGTGGTGCTTGGTCGACCGGCATGGTGAGCTCGGGCGCCGCTGCATTGGTGCTAATGGCAAAGGGAGAGCTTGTCCACTGCGCTGCTGGGCACTAGAGGAGACCCGGGGAGAAAATGAGGGGCTAGTGGCGATCGATTACTGCTTAGAACAGTAGAAGTTAGGCAAGTGTTTACTGGTGTCTGCCAGGTGCTCGACCAAATGGACGCATGAATTCAAAGTTTGAATTTTTGGATAAAATTTGTGAGTTGTCCGAGTACTTGCTTGATAGTCTATGGTTGCTCGGGTTTGCCAGGGTGAATTGATTTGAGTGGTTTTTGAAAAATGGTGATATTAGTACATACACTTTTACTTGGTTTAGGAAGGGGTGAAAAGAATTGGAAAAGTTTCTGTTAGAAATCTTTCACTAGGAACACTCAAAATGGTCTAGTGGATAATTTTGGTCAAAATGACCATTTGCTTATATGATTCATATTTGCTTTTCTTTTGATTTTGTTTGTAACTGGCCTAGATGATGTAGTATTCATCCTTAAACCATGCCTTACCATTTGTAGCAATCAAACATGGCAATTGCACTCATTCATACATTACTGCAATTCACACACACACCCATATTGTCTCCACCCGTGGACGTGTTCTCGACCTTCCGTTGATTGCCATATGGGCTTTGGCCACTAATTATTAATTATAAGTAAGCTAATATAAGATCGGCCATGCAGCCATGCAAGCTTCACTATTTTCTTGGCGTCTAGTATTTCTTCTACTGATATCCATTAATACGTTGCTATGTGTAAGGGCTTTAATGTCATGCGACCTTGCAGGCCTCTCATGCACTAATTATTAGGCCATTGTATATCAGCCCATAATTTAGTCGACTGCTAATTGACTTTTGGTAGTCAATATATATGATTAAGTTTTTTTCTTTCATATGTTCATGTAGTATCAATTTTTGTTAAATCTTCATGATCCTATTTTATATAGTTGTCGGGATGATGATGCCAACATTTCATCCCGGGATCGAATATTTTGAAAATATTAGTGCCGCCTCGACGCCGACTTCTGACAAATATTTATATACCGCATCGACATTAATCCCGCGGTAGAATCTTGGAAATTCAAGGTTGCTTGTGATGGCTAGAATTTAAAGCATTAGTATGGAGCCTCATGGATGATACATGGGTTGAACAATTTACCTTTTTTATTATAAGGAAAAACCATTTTTATAGTAATTTTAATTCACTATTTAATTAATTTTATCATATTCCATAATCAACCTATCCTTTTTTTATTTGAAGATAAAATTGGTGTCAACACATACCATATGATAACCAAAAACATACATGATGATTTAAGGTCACAGTGGTTATATTTAGTTCTCAAGACACTATTATAACACATGATGCTTATGAAAAAGCATTTAATGCATAAAACACTTTATTAATAAAACTTTATCGATTTATATAGGGATTAACTCACTTTAATTCAACTTCAAACTTTTCAGTAATACTAAATTTCGAAATAAATACTACTATATAGATAACTAAATTTAGAGCTAGTAGCAATTGTAATTAACTAAAAAGGAGTTATAAATCATTTTCTATGATTTAATTACCAATTAAGAGAGTTTAACTTACTTAAAAATAAAACTTTTCAAAAATCAGATCAAAACCCATATAAATATTTGGCACAAAAATACGAATCTATTGATATATTAATTGTATTTTTCTGAGTTATAGTTATTTTTCTACAATTTAAATACAATAAAAGACAATTTAACCAACTAAATAAATATAGAAAAACCATACTATGAAAATTAGATCTGATCACGAAATATTTTTCAAACGATAAATTATCTTTCCAATGGTATATTATTTATAATTTTTGGACATGTAGATAACTTAATATGGATTATATAAGATTACACATAATTTCTGGATTTTTTTTACTAAATTTACATAATTGAATGACGCGGACTGCTGACGTGGTGCTAACTTGGCATGTCATGGTGCTGATGTAGCTGCTGACGAGGACGCCACACGGTGTTCACCGATTGTCCCGTACAGGTTCACATATCGTAGGATCGAGATCCGATGGACGTGAGCTGTCGCTTCCTCAACACCGATGATGGGTGGCGGCTGGCAGCGGCGCTGTTCGGGATGTGACGGTGGGGTTACCTATGGTGGTATCCAGTGAAGGTGGAGTAGTCCACGATGTAGAGGAGATCAAGGGAACCTTGTGGGTGCATTTGGTGACGCTTCCTACTTCATATAATGGTAGCAAAGTGTGGTTGGTTGTCACAAACTCTAGCGAAGCTCCGACGTGAAATTCCTGTCGGTTATCTACGTTACAGGAAGGGAAGATGGGATGAGATGATGCGGTTAATCATGGAGAGGAGGACCAGAGGGAATACGAGGTGCGGGGCGACAGAAACCCCTTGTTTCCAAGCTTACCGAAGCTCCAATGGTTGTTGTTTCTCGCGAGATCCGGTTGGAGGCGGGTTGGTGACTTTTGTATAGGGTTTCGAAAGACAAAAGGCGCGATGGTGTGGGGGTTTAAGAGAGGTGGATTTCATGCTAAGGGGGCAAGAAATTTGAACCGAATCATGGCAGATATGATCGGGAGTTCGTCCCATACATGATCGGGTCTCCTGGCCAGAGGTGGAAGGAGAACTAGGTGGGCCCCATTGGTCAGTGAGAGAGAGAGGCTGAGTGTAACATCCCAAAACTTCAATCCAAGCATATCAAGATCAAATCAATAAAAAATGGGGTTAACAAAAACTTTTCCAAATCTAAAAATAGGAGTTGTTTGAATTGCCATGATTGAGTGATCCAATGCTTGTAAAATGTTTCTTAGATGATTTAAACATAATCTACATCATTCCCAACCTTTTCCTAAAGAAAATCAAATCAAAAAGAATTAAAAAAAGGAATGGTCATTTTGGCAAAATTAACTCTCATGCCTACTTTGAGTGTTCCTAGCACTCATTTCTTAACAGAAACAATTCTTAATGAGGTACCAAGGCCCACCTTTGGATCTGCTAAAAACACTCTTTTAATAATTTAAAATGACAATTTCAAATTGAATCTAATGCATATGCATAGATCACCCCTATTTCAAAACCCATCTATTTGAGCTCCACTTTCAAAATCCTTACAACCAGAGACTACCTAGCACTAGTGGAGATCACTCAAAAAATTTGAAACCAAAATTCAAAACTTTCTTTCTTGTGGCCATTTCCACAAACACTTGGTAGGCAAGAATCTAACTCTAATCCTAGCTCACTGTTTACTACAGAGTTTTGCCCCCATTTGATCCCCATTTACTCCCTATGTCTCCAAATGATCTAACCAAAGCCTAAACACCCATCCCTACACCCCTAGCAACAATGCCATGCCAACCTGAACACCTAGTCGCCGGCCCAACTTGCAACCACCGCAGCAGACCACCCCTCTCTCTCCCTCCATGTCTAGGAGGTAGCCCACACCTCACCGCCACCCCCTGTCCCCTGCTCGAGCCCAGCCCTGCAGTGGACCACCGAGGATAGCCCGCGCCCAGTGCCACCGCACCATGACGGTGCCGCCCCCAGAGCGCCCTCTGTCCCCGCTCGCCTAGACCGCCCCTTGGCCGCAGCCCGCGCCCGCCGCTCTGCCTCGACCTGGAGAACACCCCAGACATCCCCGCTGGCCGCCCAACGCCTAACAACCACCGCTCGCCGTGGACACCGCCGCCTCTGCCGCGCAGAGCGCCAGCTCGCCCAGACCGCGTGCCACTGCCCCTACAGCCACATTCAATGCCTAGAGCACCGCCAGGGAACCGCACGTCGATCGCCACCCGCAGCCATGCCTTTACCCCACCGTAGCCATGCCGCCACCGTAGCCTGCCCATCCCGCTCGGTCTCACCGTCGGGCCTATAAAAGGAGCCCTTCCCAGCCTCTTCTCTCCACACCATTCCACTCCCCTCACCTCTCTGAACCTCACCCACCTCTCACTGGAGCAAGGCGAGCTCTGCCTCACCGGAATTGGAGCCAGAGCAGCCGCGGTAGGAGGAGAAGGGCGCCGCTGATTGCGACTACCCCAAGCTCCGCCGCCACCGCACCTCGCCTCGCCGTTGTCTTCCACTTTGTTTGCCTGCCTCGCCGACCCCGCTGGAGACCTGGTACGTCCCCAGCAAACCCCCACCAAGCCGCTAGGGTTCGAGCTCGCCGGCGACCTGTTCGTCGTCGACGACGACCCTCAGCCGTAGATCTTCCTTCTAATCCTACGGCCCACAGCGCGCGTACCGTTTCACGTGTTAAGTGAGGCTGACAAGCGGGACCCCCTGTCAGCTAAGCCCCGCGCCGCGCAGCGCCACTAGGCTGGCCCAAGTCTTTTCCCGCGCTAGCCCACCCATTCAAATCTGGATTTTTCTTTTTAGTTAAATCTAGTTTCTGTCCACTATTTTAAAATTCAATTCTGAGAGTTTGACAAATCCAAATTGCAGGGAACTAATTTTGCCTGAAAGGTATTAAGATGATCTATCCAAGACCATTGGATTTAATTCAATTAGAGTTATAGATCTCGCCTAATAAAAATAAGAAGACAGAAGCATTTGCAACTTGCAACATTTTTATAAAATCAACCAAGTTAGCTTTTGAGTTGATTCCAACTCTCAAAAATCACATTTCATCATATCTATCTAAATATTTAATAATATTAAGGTTTACATGTAGTGACTTTGGACTAGTACCAAAATAATGCTATATAGGCATTTCTAGTCACTTTAAATCATTAAATAATGAACTTAAACAAAAGTAATATTGATCCAACCTTTAATTCTCATTCCCATGTGTTAAGATGTGTGGTGATGACATGTCTCCACATGATCCCATATATTAAGTGGTGAATATTAAATCTTAGTTAATTTTTTTTCAATGAGTAGAAATTACTTTTCTAAAATAAAAAGAACGAAACTATGGAATTAAACTTGTGATGCTTGTGATGATAATAGATCATCAAATGTGTCTCTTAGAATGCTACTTAGCTTAGTTAAGTATTGTTTGGTAATTGTGCACTCCCTATGTATTTATAGACGATAGTACCGACCAAGCTTTCGAGGAGGAGGAGTTCTACCCAGAAGAAGAAGAAGAAAACTTCAACCACTGCACCAACCAAGGCAGGCTACTATTAGCACGCTAGCACTATCTAAGTGCAAGCCACCATTAACAGTGCAAGCTAACACTTGCAATTTTAGTGCTTAGCAAGTTAGGACCAAACTAGATGGTTTAGCAAAGATGCCTTAAGCATGCCTTGATCACAGCCCTTTGACTATTAGTACCCCAAGTCTTAGTTACAAGTTTTATCCCTCTTAGGTTATCCAGAGTTCTTTATGTTGGAGATATGCCCAAGAGGCAATAATAAAAGTGGTGATTATTATATCTTTGTGTTTATGATGAATGTTTACATCCCATGCTATAATTGTATTATTAGGAAACACTAATACTTGTGTGTTTTGTAAACAGGTAAGAGTCCCTAGTAAGCCTCTTGTTGAACTAGCTTGTTGATTAATAGATGATCATGGTTTCCTAGTCATGGACATTGGATGTCATTAATAACAAGGTTGTATCATTAGGAGAATGATATGATGGACACACACCCATAGTAAGCGTAGCATAAGATCAAGACATTAAGTTCGTATTGCTATAAGCTTTTAAATGCATAGTGACCTGATCCTTCGACCATGAGGTTGTGTTAATCACCATCACCGGATGGGTACTTTGATGACATCAAACACCGCTTCGTAACTGGGTGGTCATAAAGGTGTCGTTGGGTATTCTGAAATTATGAGTTGAAGCGCATGGACCAAGATTGGGATTTGTCCATCCATACGACGGATAGATATGCTCTGGGCCCTCTCGGTGGAATGTCATTTAGTTAGCTTGCAAGCATGTGACTAGGTCACAAGGGATGACATATCACGGAACGAGTAAAGAGTACTTGTTAGTAACGAGGTAGAACTAGGTATGGAGATACCGATGATCAAACCTCGGATAAGTAGAGTATCGCGAGACAAAGGGAATTGGTTTCGTATGTTAATGGTTCAACAGATCACGAAGTCATCGTTGAGTATGTGGGAGCCGTTATGGATATCCAGATCCCGCTGATGGTTATTGATCGGAGAGGTGTCTTCATCATGTCTACATATTCATGAACCGTAGGGTGACACACTTAAGGTTCGAAGTTGTTTTAAGTAGATATGGAATGTGCGTTGGAGACCGAATGTTGTTCGGAGTCTCGGATTGGATTCGGGACATCACGAGGAGCTCCGGAATTGTCCGGGGAGTAAGATTCATATAATAGGGATCTTTTTCTGAGTTAGGAAATGTTCCGGAGTGTTTGTATGGGGATTCTAGAAGGTTTCGGAATGTTCCGGAAGGTTCTAGAAGATATTTTGGAGTTTATTTGAAAACCAAGATAAGATAAGATAAGATAAGGGAAATTTAAAGAGGAGACTTGGGGGGGGGGAGACTCCTCCCCCCACCTCCTTGGTGCACCGGCCCTAAGGGGTGGGCCTAGGGTGGGAACCCTAGGCCGCACCCCTCCCTCTATATATAGAGGGGTGGAGGCGCCACCCCGTTGCCCCTCCACTCTTGCCCCTTAGCCGCCTCTCTCCTCCTCCTTCCTTCTGCTCAGGCTTAGGCGAAGCCCTGCAGAATTCTCTACTCCACCACCACCACCACGCCGTCGTGCTGCTGGGTTTCCGTGGAGAGATCTACTACCTCCGCTGCTCGCTGGAACAAGGAGAGGAAGGTTTGCTTCTACTTCGTACGTGTGACCGACTGCGGAAGCGCTGCCGGAACGCGGCGCCGGAAGGATCGTCCACACGATCGTAAGATCGGCAAGTGATCAACTACATCAACCACGAGATCCAATCTCGTTAACGCTTTCGGATCTACGAGGGTTAGTACAGATCTATCTCGTTGCACATGTCTAATAGATTAGATCTTGGCTTCTATCTAGATTAGATCTGGGTTTTGTTCATTCTTGCGGTAGAAATTTTTTGTTTTCCATGCTACGAACCCATCAGTGGTATCAGAGCCGTGTCTATGCGTAGATCTGTTGCACGAGTAGAACACAATGGTTTTGTGGGTGTTGGTGCTCATGCCGTCTTTTGCTTTGTGTACTTTGCATCTTGCGGCATGGTGGGATGAAGCGGCTCGGGCTAACCTTACATGTCATCGCACATGAGACTTGCTCCACGCTTGACGTGTAACTTGCTTTGCACAAGTGGCTCTGTGGGTGTCTGTCTCTCCCACCATAGTATAGATCCAATTTACACTTCGCAAATTTTGATAGCACTTGTATCAATGTTGTGGTTCAGTTTCGTAGGTAAGATCCGTTCTTGTTCGAAAGCCCCAAACCACGTAAAACATGCAAAGAAAATTAGAGGCGTCTAACTTGTTTTTGCAGGGGGTTTTGTGATGTGATATGGCCATCATGTGATTGTGATTATATTTGATGTATGCAATGATCCTTGTTGTAATATGGCAACCGGCAGGAGCCTAATGGTTGTCTTTAATTTTGTTAAGACCTGCGTGTCTATTCATCTTGTAATAGCTTTATTCCAAGTAGTTGTGATAGTTGCTAGTGATGATGGACAACCATGAAGCAGCGCCACTGACCTTGACGCAATGCTGGTGATGATGGAGATCATGTCCGTGCTTTGGAGATGGAGATCGAAGGCGCAAGAAGAAAGGGCCATATCATATCACACATATTATGAATTGCTTGTGATGTTAATCCTTTATGCATCTTGTATTGCTTAGATCGCGACGGTAGCATTATAAGATGATCCCTCTCACTAAATATCAAGTAATAAAGTGTTCACCCTTAGTTGGCACCGTTGCTAAGACTCGTCGTTTTGAAGCATCTCGTGATGATCGGATGTGATAGATTCTACGTGTGCATACAACGGGTGCAAGCCAGATTTGCACATGCGGAAACTAAGGTTATCTTGACGAGCCTAGCATGTACATACATGGTCTCGGAACACGGAATACCGAAAGGTAGAGCATGAGTCATATAAATGATATGATGAACATGAAGATTGTTCGCCAATGAAACTACATCTTCTCTCGTGAAGATCGGACTTGGTGTAGTGGACTTGATTCGTGTAATCACTAAGACAATGTGAGGGATGTTGTTTTGAGTGGGAGTTCACCTAGTTAATTTAAGAATTAAATTTGAACTCAATTTATCATAAACTTAGCCTAAACTACTTGCAAAATTTGTTGTAGATTATGGCGACCCCCTCCATCAATTTCAATGCGTTCCTAGAGAAAGAAAAGCTTAAAAACAATGGAAGCAATTTCACGGACTGGTTCCGTGGATTGAAGATCGTCCTCAGGGCTGGTCAGTTGACCTATGTGCTCGAAGCACCGCTAGGTGACCCACCTGCAGATGATGCCACCGATGACGTAAAGAATGTTCACGCCACTCGGAAAAATCATTACTCCACAGTTCAGTGTGCCATCCTGTACGGTTTAGAAGCGGAGCTCCAAAAGCGTTTTGAGCACCACGACCCGTTCAAGATCATTAAGGAGCTCAGGCTAATTTTTGAGACTCGCGCGGCAATGGAGAGCTATAGGACTCCGAAAAGTTCTTTAACTGTAAGATGGAAGAGGGAAGCTCGGTTAGCGAGCACGTGCTCACCATGTCTGGGTACGCAAACAAGCTCCAAGAGTTGGGGATTTCGATTCCTAATGAGTTGGGGATTCACCGTCTCCTCCAATCACTGCCACCAAGTTACAAGAACTTTGTGATGAACTACAATATGCACTGCATGAACAAGATGTTGCCTGAACTATCGTCCATGCTGAAAACTGCTGAAGTGGAGATCAAGAAGGAGCACCAAGTGTTGATGGTCAATAAGACCACCAATTTCAAGAGACAGGGCAAGCCTAAGAACAAGGGAAACTTCAAGAAGGACGGCAAGAAAGCTGCCGCACCTGCTAAGAAGCCCAAGGCTAGTCCTAAGCCTGAAACTGAGTGCTTCTACTACAAGGGTGCTGGTCACTGGAAGCATAACTGCCCCAAGTACCTGGCGGATATGAAGAATGGCAACATCAAGAAGAAAGGTATATTTGATATATGTGTTATTGATGTGTATCTTACTAGTAATCGTAGTAGTGCCTGGGTATTTGATACTGGTTCAGTTGCTCATATTTGTAACTCAAAACAGGAGCTGTGGAATAAACAAAGACTGGCAAGAGACGAGGTGACGATGCGCGTTGGAAATGGCTCCAAGGTTGATGTGATCGCCGTCGGCACGCTCCCTCTACATCTACCTTCGGGATTAGTTTTAAATTTGAATAATTGTTATTTGGTGCCTGCGTTAAGCATGAACATTATATCTGGATCTTGTTTATTGCGAGACGGTTACTTTTTTAAGTCTGAGAATAAAGGTTGTTCGATTTATATGAGTAATATCTTTTATGGTAATGCACCTGAGATGAATGGTTTATTCTTGTTGAATCTCGATAGTAGTGATACACATGTTCACAACATAGATGCTAAACGAATAAAACTGAATGATAATTCTACATACATGTGGCACTGTCGTCTTGGTCACATTGGAGTGAAGCGTATGAAGAAACTCCATTCTGATGGACTTCTTGAATCACTTGATTTTGAATCACTTGAAAGATGCGAAGCATGTCTAATGGGAAAAATGACTGAGACTCCATTCTCTGGTACAATGGAGCGAGCTACAGACTTATTGGAAATAATACATACAGATGTGTGCGGTCCAATGAGTGTAGCATCGCGTGGTGGATATCGTTATGTTCTCACTTTCACGGATGACTTAAGTAGATATGGGTATGTCTATTTTATGAAACATAAGTCCAAAACTTTCGAGAAGTTTAAGGAATTTCAAAGTGAAGTGGAAAATCATCGTAACAAGAAGATTAAGTTTCTGCGTTCTGACCGCGGAGGTGAATATCTAAGTTACGAGTTTGGCATGCATTTAAAGAAATGTGGAATACTTTTGGAATTGACACTGCCAGGAACACCACAACGTAATGGTGTGTCCGAACGTCGTAATCGAACTCTCTTAGATATGGTTCGGTCTATGATGTCTCTTACAGATTTACCGCTATCGTTTTGGGGCTATGCATTAGAGACAGCCGCATTCACTTTAAATAGGGCACCATCTAAATCCGTTGAAACGACACCGTACGAATTGTGGTTTGGTAAGAAACCTAAGTTGTCGTTCCTTAAAGTTTGGGGTTGCGAAGCATATGTAAAGAAGTTACAACCTGAAAAGCTTGAACCCAAAGCGGAGACATGCGTCTTCATAGGATACCCTAAAGAAACAATTGGGTATACCTTCGATCATAGATCCGAAGGCAAAGTTTTCGTTGCCAAGAATGGATCCTTTCTTGAGAAGGAGTTTCTCTCGAAGGAAGTGACTGGAAGGAAAATAGAACTCGACGAGGTTATTGAACCTTCTCTCGGATTTGAGAGTAGCGCAGCACCGGAAGATGTTTTTGTGCCACCTGCACCAATTGTAGAGGAAGCTAATGATGGTGATCATGAAACTTCGAACGAAGTTACTACTGAACCTCGCAGGTCAACGAGGGTTCGTACCACTCCTGATTGGTATGACTCCGCCTTGAACGTCATGTTGGTGGACAACGCTGATGACCCTGCGACATATGAAGAAGCTATGGTGAGCCCAGATTCTGACAAATGGCTAGAAGCCATGAAATCCGAAATGGGATCCATGTACGAAAACCATGTATGGACTTTGGTGGACTTACCGGATGGCCGTAAGGCTGTCGAGAACAAATGGATTTTCAAGAGAAAAACAGATGCTGATGGTAATGTTACCGTCTATAAAGCTCGACTTGTCGCGAAAGGGTTCCGACAAATTCAAGGAGTTGACTATGATGAGACATTCTCACCAGTAGCGAAGCTAAAGTCTGTGAGGATTTTGTTAGCAATTGCTGCACATTTCGATTATGAGATTTGGCAGATGGATGTCAAAACAGCGTTCCTTAATGGTGACATTGAGGAAGAGTTGTATATGGTACAACCCAAGGGTTTTGTCGATCCTAAA
Source organism: Avena eriantha (assembly GCA_910589775.1). Taxonomy (NCBI): domain Eukaryota; kingdom Viridiplantae; phylum Streptophyta; class Magnoliopsida; order Poales; family Poaceae; genus Avena; species Avena eriantha. The sequence goes on along the minus strand of OU342743.1, from coordinate 438,257,270 downwards.
GATGCTGACAATGTATGCAAACTTCAGCGCTCCATTTATGGACTGAAGCAAGCATCCGGGAGTTGGAATCAACGTTTTGATAAAGTAATCAAAAAATTTGGGTTTATACAAACTTATGGAGAAGCTTGTATCTACAAAAAAGTGAGTGGGAGCTATGTAGCATTCCTAGTACTGTATGTAGATGACATATTGTTGATTGGGAATGATATAGAACTTCTTAATAGCGTCAAAACCTATTTGAATAATAGTTTTTCAATGAAGGATCTTGGCGAAGCGACATATATTCTAGGCATCAAGATTTATAGAGATAGATCAAGACGCCTAATAGCGCTTTCACAAAGTACATACCTTGACAAAGTTCTAAAGAAGTTTAGAATGGAAGATAGCAAGAAAGGGTTCATGCCCATGTTGTCAGGTAAGAGTTTGAGTAAGACTCAAAGTCTAGCTACGGCAGAAGATAGAGAGAAAATGAATAATATTCCCTATGCCTCGGCCATAGGTTTTATCATGTATGCCATGCTGTGTACAAGACCGGATATAGCACATGCTGTTAGTTTCACTAGCAGATATCAAAGTGATCCTGGAATGGAGCACTGGACAGCGGTCAAGAATATCCTAAAGTACCTAAAGAGGACTAAGGATATGGTTCTTTCTTATGGAGGTGATGAACAGCTTGTTGTAAACGGTTACACCGATGCTAGTTGGAACACCGATCCGGATGACTCAAAGTCACAGTCGGGATACGTATTTATTTTGAATGGTGCTGCAGTAAGCTGGAGGAGTGCAAAGAAAAGCGTTGTGGCGAAATCTTCAACTGAATCGGAATACATAGCTGCTTCGGAGGCTGCACAAGAAGCCATATGGATGAACTTGGCGTGGTTCCCAGTGCGTTGGACCCGATGGCCATCTACTGTGACAACACAGGTGCCATAGCTAATGCACAGGAGCCAAGGTCACATAGCCAGGTGAAGCATATCAAGCTACGTTTCCACGCTATTCGCGAGTATGTCTGAGATGGTGACATAAAAATTTGCAAAGTACACACTGATCTGAATGTGGCAGATCCGTTGACTAAACCTCTCCCTAGGGCAAAGCATGACCAACACCAGAACGCCATGGGTGTTAGGTATATTACCATGTAATCTAGATTATTGACACTAGTGCAAGTGGGAGACTGTTGGAGATATGCCCAAGAGGCAATAATAAAAGTGGTTATTATTATATCTTTGTGTTTATGATGAATGTTTACATCCCATGCTATAATTGTATTATTAGGAAACACTAATACATGTGTGTTTGGTAAACATAAAAGAGTCCCTAGTAAGCCTCTTGTTGAACTAGCTTGTTGATTAATTGATGATCATGGTTTCCTGATCATGGACATTGGATGTGATTAATAACAAGGTTATATCATTAGGAGAATGATGTGATGGACACACACCCATAGTAAGCGTAGCGTAAGATCAAGTCATTAAGTTCGTATTGCTATAAGCTTTCAAATGCATAGTAACCTAATCCTTCGACCATGAGGTTATGTTAATCACCATCACCGGATGGATACTTTGATGACATCAAACACCGCTTCATAACTGGGTGGTTATAAAGGTGTCATTGGGTATTCTGAAAGTATGTGTTGAAGCGCATGGACCAAGATTGGGATTTGTCCATCCATATGACAGATAGATATGCTCTGGGCCCTCTCGGTGGAATGTCATCTAGTTAGCTTGCAAGCATGTGACTGGGTCACAAGGGATGACATAACATGGAATGAGTAAAGAGTACTTGTCAGTAACGAGGTAGAACTAGGTATGGAGATACCGACGATCAAACCTTGGATAAGTATAGTATCGCGTGACAAAGGGAATTGGTTTCGTATGTTAATGGTTCTATCAATCACGAAGTCATCGTTGAGTATGTGGGAGCCGTTATGGATCTCCAGATCCCGCTGATGGTTATTGATCGGAGAGGTGTCTCCGTCATGTCTACATATTCACGAACCGTAGGGTGACACACTTAAGGTTCGAAGTTGTTTTAAGTAGATATGGAATGTGCGTTGGAGACGGAATGTTGTTCGGAGTTTCAGATTGGATTCGGGACATCACGAGGAGCTCCGGAATTGTCCGGGGAGTAAGATTCATATAATAGGGATCTTTTTCTGAGTTAGGAAATGTTCCGGAGTGTTTGTATGGGGCTTCTAGAAGGTTTCGGAATGTTCCAGAAGGTTGTAGAAGATAGTTTGGAGTTTATTTGAAAACCAAGATAAGATAAGATAAGATAAGGGAAATTTAAAGAGGAGACTTGGGGGGGGAGGAATCCTCCCCCCACCTCCTTGGTGCGCCGGCCCTAAGGGGTGGGCGGGTGGGAACCCTAGGCCGCACCCCTCCCTCTATATATAGAAGGGTGGAGGCGCCACCCCCCTTGCCCCTCCACTCTTGCCCCTTAGCCGCCTCTCTCCTCCTCCTCCTTCCTTCTGCTCAGGCTTAGGTGAAGCCCTGCAGAATTCTCTACTCCACCACCACCACCACGCCATCGTGCTGCTGGGTTTCCGTGGAGAGATCTACTACCTCCCCTGCTCGCTGGAACGAGGAGAGGAAGGTCTGCTTCGACTCCGCACGTGTGGCCGACTGCGGAAGCGCTGCCGGAACACGGCGCCGGAAGGATCGTCCACACGATCTTGAGATCAGCAAGTGATCGACTACATCAACCACGAGATCCAATCTCGTTAACGCTTTCGGATCTACGAGGGTTAGTACAGATCTATCTCGTTGCACATGTCTAATAGATTAGATCTTGGCTTTTATCTAGATTAGATCTGGGTTTTGTTCGTTCTTGCGGTAGAAATTTTTTGTTTTCCATGCTACGAACCCATCACTTTACTTATATTGAAGGTAGCATAAAAAGTATAAAACTTGACCTATTTTAGAACCCTTTAGATGTCATTTTATGGCATGAGATTGAACCCATCTTTTCCACCTTAGTGAACACTCTTAACTTAGTAGTTAGAGTAGATCAAAAACTTGAGTCACTTTAGACGGGAACACTTGGTGAAAATGAATTATGAAAACCTTGGAATGATGAGTCATTCTATTGAGCTGTTTTGACATATGTTGAGAAACACAAAGGATTGATGTTGATGAAAATGTTGAGGCATGAGCCTTAGCCCCTTTATAAAAACTGATGGTTGGGTTTGGATGCGATACCATTCCAATTTTACCGTACAACCACATTACCTGGATTGGGTAAGGCTTAGCTGGAAATTTATATGCATTAGTATTAGTTCCCTCACAGGAGAGGTCTGAGCTGAGGCTACCTCTCAATGTTGTCCACCTATGCAGTGCCCAAGATGACTGATGGTCATGGTTGGGAGGCCATGCTCATAGGAGAGGTGCTTATGCTAGGGTGTGTAAAGGGAAGGTTATGTTTGATTATCTGCATACTAAGTATGATGATTCAGGGTTATCCCTTACAGATGTATCGAATCTTGTGGTGAAAGTGTACCACCTCTGCAGAGTGTCAAACTATTCCAATAGCCGCGTCCACGGTTATGGACAGTTGGAATGGCCATACTGTTTCGTTGTCAGATGTTTTCTAAATACTTTGAAAAGAATGATGAATCTTGACTTGACCACAACAGGGTTGTGTTTATGACAATAGCTTCCCAACTTGAGTGATTCTAGAGTTTTACCTTATCTTTCTTTGCTTCAGAACTCATCTTAGGTTTCAAACTTAACTTTATAGTTAAACTTAGAGTTAGCACTTTAACTCAGAAGTTCATACTTTTTAGTGGTAGTTTGCGAGTACTTAAAGAGTACTCATGGCTTTTGTCCCTGGCTATTATCATTGCCAGACTATGAAGGAGACTATCAAGATGATGGCCAACAGGACGGCTATGATAACTAGGATCATCTGCCTTCATTAGCATTGCCTGTGCCCCTGAAGATGGATCCCACCGCTACGCTTATCTTTTATTTCCGCTGCTTGTTGTATTAAGACTGGATCATGAGATCCTCATTTGTGTAAGACCTTATTTATGGTTTGTAATGGATGATGTACTATGATATCCAATCCGTTATGTCTCGCAAAAACGGTAATCCTAGGATTGCGAGGTATGGCATAACGGGCATCTGGGATTAAAAATCCGGGTGTTGACAAGTTGGTATCAGAACCATCCTGACCATACGAGACCCTAGTTAGAATGGACGTCAAACAAAAACTTTGTTTCAAAACCAAAGTGAGTATTTATGAAAAACTATCTCCTCTCTTACCCTTGTGGATTCTTTCTCAAAAATTCATGTTCCTCAAAATTCTTCCACTACTACTTAAAATTTGACACACCTGATCACTTCACTAACTTCCTCATCCTAAATTCTTGTAGATGGAGACTCAGTTCAGCAAGTTTTACCAATTGGCAAACGGAGGTCAGCTAATCTTCGAGAGGGATCTGGATTCACTATCGGAGTTACTGGGACGCCCGCACCCGGAGTTTCTTGGAGCTCAACTTCCAGGAGCCCCAGGAGGAGACCTACAACGGCTAGTCACCGCAGATCTTAGAGGAAGCATTGAAGCACCAACTTCTGGAAGAATTCAGTTCTCCGTAAGAGAGAACAACTGGCTAGATGGATTAGCCAGGGCAATGCATGAAGCTCTCGCACGTCTATGTGCCCTCAGTGTCAACAAGACCCAAGGAACCCATTTTTCCCACTATGCAAGACATGATTTCATGGGAATGCCAATGGAGATGCTGGGCCACCCCGAGTTGAGGAGTCAAGTGGAGAACCTTGACTTCTTGCTTCACGACAGAGAGCAGGAACTGGACAATGCCAGAGAGTTAGCCAATCACAACCGTTCCATTGCCGACCAGAAGGCCCAGACTTTCGCACTGCTTGTCCAAGACCGTCAGTATCTTCGCCACCAGCGTGCCAAGAAGGATAGCACCATCGCCCGTCTTTGCAAGAAGGTGGCCGACATCAAGAATACCGTCAAGGAGCAGGAAGCTCATCTTGCAGCAAAGGAAGAAGAAGGTGAGGGTGAAGACATCCAGGGAAACATGGACTCTTATCTCAGCAACGATGATGATTTTCTGGCGGAGGATGCCGTGGACTTCTACACTGACGATGAGGACTCCGACTTCATCGACGATGATTAGATGCACTAGAGCACTATCGTAGCATGAGATGTATCGATCTCACTGTATCTTAGCTTGCAGAATGGTTCTTCAAACCATCTGTTTTCCCTTTGATTGTTGTGGTGTGTGTTGTATCATGTGCTTGCTTGTATGAATGAAAATGAAGTTAGTTGAAAAACCTAAGTCTAAATCAAAGTTTTAGCTTTGAAAACCCAAAACCATGAACCTTAGAATTTCCCTCTTACCCCTATATCTCACTCTTCAGATGACTCGTGGAAACCAAGGAGGGAGCAGCTCGTCGCAAGACCCAATGCTGCAGATCTTGCAGAATCTCATAGCGGACCGTGAAGCAAGCAGGGCAGAACGCCAAGCCAAATTAGCAACACTTCAACATATCGCCCAGATGGCTCTCAACAACCAAGGGTATGGAAATCAGGATCACTAGGGATCCAAACTCAAAAACTTTCAGAACACGAATCCCCCAATCTTCAATCAATCTGAGAACCCATTAGATGCTTATGACTGGTTATAAACCATGGAGAACAACTTAGAAGTTGCCAGAGTTGATGAAAATGAGAAAGTTCTCTTCGCCACCCACTTTCTGGCAGGAGATGCAAGAGCTTGGTGGAATAGCATCCGCAATATGAACCATGGTGAAGTGATGACATGGGAAGCATTCAAAGTCAAGTTCAGCTGCACCCATGTGCCGCAAGGTCTAGTCAACAGAATGAGAGATGAGTTCCGCAAGTTGAAGCAAGGAAGAATGACTGTGGTCGAGTACCATGACAGATTCCTGTCACTTGCCAGATATGCACTTGATGAGATCAACACGGAGACCAAGAAGAAGGAGAGATTCTTGAACGGACTGCATGATGAGATGCAGACTGTCCTCGTCAACATCCGTTTCCAGGATCTCGAAGAGCTAGTCGACTCTGCCATCCAGATGGAAGGGAAGATTAACCAGGCAAACGACAACCTTAAGCATCGTATGATGCAGCAGTCTGGATCCAACAGTCACTAGAAGTACCATCCCAACCCTTCACCAGGATATGCACCAAGGAACAATCGACCCCCAAATTCTCGCCCAAGCTACCCCAATCGTAGCGGAGGCAATGTGAAGTCCGGAGGAAACAATCACAACTCCGGTAATGCCAACAATTTCAACTGTGCATCTCCCAAGAACCACAACAACAACGACAACACTGCACCCAGAACTGGCAGCAATGCTATACCTATCGCAGTCAAGGACAAGCTCCCAGATCACTTGTTTCGAGTGTGGAGTGAAGGGTCACTACTCCAATGAGTGTCCCAAGAAGACTGCAGTCAATGCCAATGTGAATGTCCCAGCTCAGCAGCAGCGTCGTGTTCAACCAGGAAGGAGATTTGCCCCAGGGAACCCTCACAACCGCAACGGCCATTTCTTCCACATGAATGCAGAAGAAGCCCAGGAAGCGCCAGATGTAGTGCTGGGTATGTTTTTTGTCAACTCAGTTTTAGCAAGAGTATTGTTTGATTCGGGAGCATCACATTCATTTGTCACCGAAGAATTTGCATGCACTAGTAAGATTTGTCCAACCAACCTGAAGCATGTCATGATAGTTCAAATCCCCGGTTCAACAACCAAAGCTAGAAAAATTTGCAAAGCTGTACCTATCAGAATACATGGGATAGATTTTTATGCCAACCTAATTGTACTTGGAACCAAAGGTTTGGAAGTAGTACTAGGTATGGACTGGATGTCAAGGCATAACGGATTGATAGACTGTGCTAAGAAAGCCATCACCATGACCAGTAGTTCTGGAGTCACCGTAGAGCATATCTCTGAAACCTTACCCCGGCAATTCAAGTGCAACCAGAGTGTAGCCTTGCCCACCATAGACCAAGTCAGAGTAGTCTGTGAATACCCCGACGTATTCCCAGATGAATTGCCAGGTATCCCCCCGGATAGGGATATTGAGTTCATTATCGAACTAATCCCCGGAACCGGACCCATCGCCCAGAGACCCTATAGCATGAACCCCTCAGAACTAGTGGAACTGAAGAAACAGTTGGATGCTATGCTAGCCAAAGGTTTAATTCAACCAAGTGCATCACCATGGAGATCACCAGTGTTATTCGTCGACAAGAAAGATGGAGGCAACCGTATGTGCACAGATTATAGAAAGTTGAATGATATCACCATCAAGAACAAGTACCCCTTGCCAAAGATAGAGGATCTATTTGATCAGTTGACTGGAGTTCAGGTATTCTCAAAGATTGATCTTAGGAATGGTTATCACCAACTTAAGATCCGTGCAACGGATATTCCGAAGACCGCCTTTACTACTCGCTATGGTTTATACGAGTATACAGTTATGTCTTTTGGATTAACCAATGCCCCTGCTTATTTCATGAATCTCATGAATAAGATCTTTATGAATTTCCTAGATAAGTTTGTAGTTGTGTTTATCGACGACATCCTTATCTACTCCAAGTCAGAAGAAGAGCATGAGCAACATCTCAGAGTTATCCTAGAAATCTTGATAGCGCATCAGTTATATGCCAAGTTCAGCAAATGTGAGTTTTGGCTGAAAGAGGTAGGATTCCTGGGACATATTGTGTCTGCCAGAGGAGTCTCTATTGATCCCGCCAAGATCAAAGATGTCGAAGAATGGGAAGCCCCAACCACTCAAACCCAAGTCCGTGCATTTCTCGGATTAGCGGGATATTACCGCAAGTTCCTAGAAGGATTCTCAAGCATAGCCCGACCAATGACCCAATTGTTGAAGAAGGACCAGAAGTTTGAATGGACAGACAAATGTGAAGCCAGTTTCCAGGAGCTGAAGAGGAGATTGATATCAGCCCCAATTTTGGTCATGCCAGACATCAAGAAGCCCTTTGATGTGTATTGCGACGCATCCAAGATTGGTCTAGGATGTGTATTGATGCAAGAAGGCAAAGTCATCGCTTATCTGTCTCGACAACTGAAGTAGCAGGAGCAGAACTATTCGACCCACGATCTTGAGCTAGCAGCTGTAGTTCTAGCACTGAAGACATGGCGTCATTATTTGATGGGAAATCGCTGTGAGATTTACTCAGATATAAGAGCTTGAAGTACATATTCACTCAGAAGGAGCTGAATATGAGGCAAAGAAGATGGATAGAGTTAATCAAGGATTATGACCTTGACATTCACTATCACCCTGGCAAAGCCAATGTGGTAGCGGATGCTCTTAGCAGATTGCCGTGTAGGCTTAACACCATGATCAAGGAGAAGCAACCCAGTTTTTATGAAGAGTTGGAGCAGTTCAGGACTGAATTAGTTAGCAAAGGATTCTTAGCTAGCATTGAACTTCAACCCACTTTGATTAGCCAAATCAAGGAAGCCCAGAAGGGAAATGAAAGTATCGACGGAATCAAATGTCGTATTGGTACATGAAAGGTACCTGGATTCACCGAAGACGAAGAAGGAGTACTGTGGTACAAAGGACGTATCTGTGTTCCAGCAGATTCAGAGCTGAAGGAAGTTATCATGAAGGAAGCTCATGATACTCTTTATTCTATCCACCCCGGAGGAACAAAGATGTATCAGGATTTGAAAGAACAATTTTGGTCGCACAAGATGAAGAAAGAGATCGGAAGCTACATCGCCAAATGTGACATCTGTCAAAGAGTTAAAGCAGAGCACCAGAGACCTGCAGGACTGTTGCAACCATTGCAGATTCCGGAATGAAAATGGAATTCCGTCGGAATGGACTTTATCACCGGCTTACCTACCTCTAGTAGGGGAAATGACTCAATCTGGGTCATAGTTGATAGAATGTCCAAGGTAGCCCACTTTATACCTGTCAAGACAACTTACCAGAGTGCAAAGTTAGCAGAGCTATACATTGCTAGGATTGTTAGTCTGCATGGAACCCCCAAGACCATAGTATCAAATCGAGGAAGTCAGTTTACCTCGAGATTTTGGCAGAAAGTTCAGGAAGGATTAGGAACCAAGTGGAACTTCAGCACCGCATATCACCCGCAAACTGATGGACAGACTGAAAGAGTCAACCAGATCCTAGAGGATATGCTTAGAGCTTGTGTGTTGGAATATGGATCAAAATGGGAAGACTGCCTGCCTTTCGCAGAATTCTCATACAACAACAGTTATCAAGCTAGTTTGCAAATGGCACCATTTGAATTCCTATACGGAAGAAAGTGTCATACCCCTTTGAATTGGTCGCAAGTAGGAGAGAGTCAGATCTTCGGACCAGACATTCTCTGAGAAGCACAAGAGAAAGTTCACAAAGTCCGTGCGCACCTCAAGACCGCCCAATCCCAATAGAAGAGCTATGCTGACAAGAGAAGGAGAGACCTGACTTTCAATATCAGAGATTTTGTATATCTCAAGGTTTCACCATTGAAAGGAACTCAACGCTTTAGTCTGAAGGGAAAGTTAGCCCCCAGATATATCGGACCTTTCAAGATTCTGAACCATCGAGGGGAAGTATCGTATCAGCTGGAACTACCTGAAGAGATGTCAGCCATCCACAATGTGTTCCATATCTCGTTACTTCGCAAATGTCTGGAAGTGCCTGAGAAGACTGAAGTTTTCAAGAACATCGATCACAGAGCTGTGGAAATCAACAAGGACTTGACCTACAGAGAAGTACCCATCCGTATCTTAGAAGAAGCCTACAGAACCACCAGGACTAGGAGTATCAAGTTTCTCAAGATTCAGTGGAGCAACCATACCGAGGAGGAAGCTACTTGGGAGCGCGAAGATTACATTAGGACAGAGTTCCCAGATCTCTTTAGTTCCTAGTTTTCTTTGTAAATCTCGAGACGAGATTTTGTTTAAGGGGGGAAGGTTTTTAACATCCCAAAACTTCAATCCAAGCTTATCAAGATCAAATCAATCAAAAATGGGGTTAACAAAAACTTTTCCAAATTTAAAATGAAAGCAATCATATATGTGTGCATTTAAAATAGGAGTTGTTTGAATTGCCATGATTGAGTGATCCAATTCTTGTAAAATGTTTCTTAGATGATTTAAACATCATCTACATCATTCCCAACCTTTTCCTACAGAAAATCAAATAAAAAAGAATTAAAAAGAAGGAATGGTCATTTTGGCAAAATTAACTCTCATGCCTACTTTGAGTGTTCCTAGCACTCATTTCTTAACAGAAACAATTCTTGATCCTTGTACCCCTTGCTAGTACACAGAATGAGGTACCAAGGCCCACCTTTGGATCTGCTAAAAACACTCTTTTAATAATTTAAAATGACAGTTTCAAATTGAATCTAATGCATATGCATAGATCACCCCTATTTCAAAACCCATCTATTTGAGCTCCACATTCAAAACCCTTGCAACAAGAGACTACCTAGCACTAGTGGAGATCACTCAAAAATTTTGAAACCAAAATTCAAAACTTTCTTTCTTGCGGCCATTTCCACAAACACTTGGCAGGCAAGAATCTAATTCTATCCCTAGCTCACTGTTTACTACGGAGTTTTGCCCCCATTTGATCCCCATTTACTCCCTCTGTCTCCAAATGATCTAACCAAAGCCTAAACACCCATCCCCCAGACCCCTAGCAACAATGGCATGCCATCCCGAGCACCTAGTCGTCGGCCCAACTTGCAACCACCGCAGCAGACCGCCCCCCTCTCTCCCTCCTTGTCTAGGAGGTAGCCTACACCTCACCGCCACCCCCTGTCCCCTGCTCGAGCCTAGCCCTGCAGTGGACCACCAAGGATAGCCTGCGCCCAGTGCCACCGCACCATGCCGGTGCCGCCCCCAGAGCGTGCTCTGTCCCCGCTCGCCTAGACCGCCCCTTGGCCGCAGCCCGCGCCTGCCGCTCTGCCTCGACCTAGAGAACACCCCAGACATCCTCGCTAGCCGCCCAACGCCTCACAGCCACCGCTCGCCGTGGACACCGCCGCCTCTGCCGCGCAGAGCGTCACCTCGCCCAGACCACGTGCCATCGCCCCTACGTCCGCATTCAATGCCTAGAGCACCAATAGGGAACCACACGTTGATTGCCACCCGCAGCCATGCCTCTACCCCGCCGTAGCCATGGCGCCACCGTAGCCTGCCCATCCCGCTCGGTCTCACCGTCGGGCCTATAAAAGGAGCCCTCCATAACCTCTTCTCTCCACACCATTCCACTCCCCTCACCTCTCTGAACCTCACCCACCTCTCGCTGGAGCAAGGTGAGCTCTGCCTCGCCGGAATTGGAGTTGGAGTAGCCGCGGTAGGAGGAGAAGGGCGCCGCTGATTGCGACCACCCCAAGCTCTGCCGTCACCGCGCCTCGCGTCGCCGTCGTCTTCCAATTTGTTTGCCCGCCTCGCCGACCCCTCTGGAGCCCTGGTACGTCCCCATCAGACCCCCACCGAGCCGCTAGGGTTTGAGCCCACCGGCGACCTGTTCGTCGTCGACGACGACCCTCAGTCGTAGATCTGCCTACTAATCCTACGGCCCACAGCGCGCGTACCGTTTCGCTTGTTAAGTGACGCTGACAAGCGGGACCCCCTATCAGCTGAGCCCCGTGCCGCGGAGCGCCACTGGGCCGGCCCAAGTCTTTTCCCGCACTAGCCCACCCATTCAAATCTAGATTTTTCTTTTTAGTTAAATCTAGTTTCTGTCCACTATTTTAAAATTCAATTCTAAGAGTTTGACAGATCCAAATTGCATGAAACTAATTTTTCCTGAAAGGTATTAAGATGATCTATCCAAGCCCATTGGATTTAATTCAATTAGATTTATAGATCTCTCCTAATAAAAATAAGAAGACAAAAACATTTGCAACTTGCAACATTTTTATAAAATCAACCAAGTTAGCTTTTGAGTTGATTCCAACTCTCAAAAATCACATTTCATCATATCTATCTAAATATGTAATAATATTAAGGTTTACATGCAGTGACTTTGGACTAGTACCAAAATAATGCTATATAGGCATTTCTAGTCACTTTAAATCATTAAATAATGAACTTAAACCAAAGTAATATTGATCCAACCTTTAATTCTCATTCCCACGTGTTAAGATGTGTGGTGATGACATGTGTCCACATGATCCCATATCTTAAGTGGTGAATATTAAATCTTAGTTATTTTTCAATGAGTAGAAATTACTTTTCTAAAAGAAAAAGAATGAAACTATGGAATTAAACTTGTGATGCTTGTGATGCTTGTGATGATAATAGATCATCAAATGTGTGTCTTAGAATGCTACTTAGCTTAGTTAAGTATTGTTTGGTGATTGTGCACTCCCTATGTATTTATAGATGATAGTACCGACCAAGCTTTCGAGGAGGAGTTCTACCCAGAAGAAGAAGAAGAAGAAGAAAACTTCAACCACTTCACCAACCAAGGCAAGCTACTATTAGGAAGCTAGCACTATCTAAGTGCAAGCCACCATTAACAGTGCAAGCTAACACTTGCAAGTTTAGTGCTTAGCAAGTTAGGACCAAACTAGATGGTTTAGCAAAGATGCCTTAAGCATGCCTTGATCACACCCCTTTGACTATTAGTACCCCAAGTCTTAGTTACAAGTTTTATCCCTCTTAGGATATACAAAGTTCTTTACTTGTTTTGAAGGTAGCATAAAAAGTATAAAACTTGACCTATTTTAGAACCCTTTAGATGTCATTAAATGGCATGAGATTGAACCCATCTTTTCCACCTTAGTGAACACTCTTAACTTAGTAGTTAGAGTAGATCAAAAACTTGAGTCACTTTAGATGGGAACACTTGGTGAAAATGAATTATGAAAACCTTGGAATGATGAGGCATTCTATTGACATGTTTTGACATGTGTTGAGAAACACAAAGGATTGATGTTGATGAAAATGTTGAGGCATGAGCCTTAACTCTTTTATAAAACTGATGGTTGGATTCGGATGCGATACCATTCCAAATTTACCGTACAACCACATTACCTGGATTGGGTAAGGATTAGCTAGAAATTTATATGCATTAGTATTAGTTCCCTCACGGGAGAGGTCTGAGCTGAGGCTACCTCTCAATGTTGTCCACCTATGCAGTGCCCAAGATGACTGATGGTCATGATTGGGAGGCCATGCTCATAGGAGAGGTGCTTATACTAGGGTGTGTAAAGGGAAGGTTATGTTTGATTATCTGCATACTAAGTATGATGATTCAGGGTTATCCCTGACAGATGTATCGAATCTTGTGGTGAAAGTGTACCACCTCTGCAGAGTGTCAAACTATTCGAATAGCCGCGTCTACGGTTATGGACAGTTGGAATGGCCATACTGTTTCGTTGTCAGATGTTTTCTAAATACTTTGAAAAGAATGATGAATCTTGACTTGACCACAATAGGGTTGTGTTTATGACAATAGCTTCCCAACTTAAGTGGTTCTAGAGTTTTACCTTATCTTTCTTTGCTTCAGAACTCAGCTTAGGTTTCAAACTTAACTTTATAGTTAAACTTAGAGTTAGCACTTTAACTTAGAAGTTTATACTTGTTAGTGGTAGTTTGCGAGTACTTAAAGAGTACTCATGGCTTTTGTCCCTGGCTATTATCATGGCCAGACTATGAAGGAGACTATCAAGATGATGGCCAACAGGACGACTATGATAACTAGGATCATATGCCTTCATCAGTATTGCCTGTGCCCCTGAAGATGGACCCCACCGCTACGCTTATCTTTTATTTCCGCTGCTTGTTGTATTAAGACTGGATTATGAGATCCTCATTTGTGTAAGACCTTATGTATGGTTTGTAATGGATGATATACTGTGATATCCAGTCCGTTATGTCTCGCAAAAATGGTAATCCAGGGATTGCGAGGTATGGCATAATGGGCATCTGGGATTAAAAATCCGGGTGTTGACACGGAGCAGGCTGTAGCTCTTCCTTCGGGCTAGCCCACTTGCTAGCGCGCGCTGCAGGTCACTCGCTTGACCAAGGCGTGGGGTAGATAAGACACAGACTACTGGGCCGTTTCGGTCCAACTAGGTTAGTCTAGTTTTTTTGTGTGTTTTTTCTATTTTCTGTTTTCCATTTCTCTTAATAATTTTAGTTTTGTAACTCCAAATGGAGTAAATTAAATTTCTGAATTTTTGTAAAATCGCAACTCATCAAACAGACTTTATACAAGATAATTTTTGAAAAAGGAAAAATACAAAAATATGCCATTTGCATACAAGGCATTATATGGCTATTTTAGAAATTGCAAAATAGGGTTTTTTGGTTTTTGATTTGAATGGAAATTTCCCAAAATACTTTTAAGACAATTAGGGAACTATACTTCATGCCCAATATAATATAAGACATATTTTTTGGATAAAAAATTAGAAGGTGATTTTGGGGAATTTCACATAGGGATTGAACAAAAGTTTTTTTTGAATGGTTTTGCATGATGGCATGATGCAATGCAAATGCAATTTTTTTGATATCCCAAATTTTAAACTCTTAGGATGCTATAGACTACCACCCTTAAAAATAATCTCATCCTCGAGACTTGAGAAGGCTATAAATAAATAAGGTTTGGGTTTAGGATACACTAGGTTGCTACTACCATTCTTAAAAATATTTTCCTTCGAGTATGCCAAAATTTTGTGTGTACTTCTTCGTGCTCACATATTGTAGAGGTAAGCTTTTATCTCTTGGACTTCTTCATAGCTTATAGCTCTTTGACGTCTTTATATTGTTGTCTTCTCTTTCACGTATGGATGCCAAATTGTGATCGTCTTAGTAACACCTTGAAGTCATGATTTCTTCTTGTCGGTCTTTCAAGGATTGGTGTATCATCCACTATTCTGAGTGTTCGTATGTCGATGTTGATTAAAATGGTAGAATATATTGTTTGCATTCACATTGGTGTGATTTTCTTCATCTTTATCTATTGACTTCATTCTTCTCGGTTCGTGGGTTTAAAATAGGAAAGAATAGAATCTAGGGTGGATATAGATATACCCCATAAAAAACTTGTACTTCAAATATAAGTTTTATTTGTTGTTATCAACAGAGCCATAAAAAGTATAGAAAACAAATCATCGCATCTAACGATTGTAGCAAAATCCATCTGGGTTTGGTTCCTAATAGGTCACTTGGAATCTTCAAGGCTTCGAGTATTCAGAAGTCTTCATATTCTAGATAGTCTTCATGTTCTTCATAATATCCAATCTTTCAAGGCCTTTAGTTAATAACCTTAACTTGGTCTTCGAAGTCTTCGATACTTATATCTTTGAGGTTTTCAATTCTCATAGCCTCACTCTTGGAACATCTTCTGTGGGGGTCTTCAAGTCCTAACTTTGAGCGAAATGTTGAGACGATCTTGTTTGTAAAGGTAGCCTTGAGAGAAGTTTCTTCTTGTAGTGCATAATGGTCATGTCTAATGTTGAAAAGAAGAGACTTAAGAATTTTAAAACTCCAAATATAGAAGATGAGAAGTATGAGAGTTTTTTAAAAATAACTTTAAAAATATAACACCTAAGGTTTTCCGATGCTAGGGTCGCGATCTATAGTCAACTTATGCTCTAATACCATCTGTAGAGCTACCTTGGATCGATAAAGATCCTAAGTCCATGTGATTAACATGTTAGTACCTAGATCATTAGCTAGCACTCACAGTCGATGCAATATCAAGTAAAATATAAGTCTTTATTACATGAATCAAATAATCCATACTTTATATTATTAGAACATAAGCGAAATAATACAACTTGGAGTCCCATCAATGCCACATGCTGGTTGAGTGTAGACCTATGATCCTAACACACCTCTCATCAATCTTCAAATTTTGCACATTAAACGTGCAGCCAAACGAGTTGGTCAATACTTTGAATGTATTTGCAAATTACACCATGAAGGAAAGACTTGGCTATCACTACATGCATAAGGCTGACAAAAGGCTTGATGTTTATTTGCCTAAAGCCAATTTTCATAAGTTAAGTAGAAGAGAGAAAATATTGTATCCTACTTTGTAAACATTTGATAAGTAATATAGGATCGAGTGGAACAAGGATATTACACACCAAGTATCTAGTCCTCAACCTAACCCTTGGATATTACACACCAAGCCATTTGGATATTACACACTAAGTCCCCAAAACCACCTATTAGCGATATTACACACACCATAGGATTTGAACACTTTTGTTGAAAAGAGAGATGAAATCCTTGAGAGGGTCCATCCTTCATATGCTCAAAGTTGTTCTTTTTCCGTGAACACGGCTGATCGATCAGATTGATTACTCTCAAGAGTTTGTACACTTTATCCACAATCCACGATCAAGTTCTTTTACAAACAAGACCATGTCGAATCTTTCCCCTAGTATTCCCTCAACCGGTTCCACGCAAGCGAAAACTATGGTACTTAGCTAAAGGTTTCCCACTAAGTACTAGGACAAGACACAACCCGTATGTATTATGGTTGTACTAGAAGCTTCTGAATTCTGAAACATGGCAGACTTCTTTGATCCTAGGCGGTGGAGGACTCGAGTGGAGCCAATCTAAGATACTTCTCCCCGAGTGCAAGCAGAGCCAATCCAGGATACGTCCCCTTGTAGTCGTTCCCGACATGCTAGTTAGCCCAGAGAAAAACTTAGTTTTATTTTTAAGTATATTTGAGGAGAAAAACTTGCGCTCATAAACAGAACTCTCATACATAGAATTGTTTTGTCTTTTGAATCCCCTTTGGTATTTACATATATATATATAGTATAGCACAAGCATTATACATAGAAACAATTTAGGAGAACCTAATAGAGTGGAAATCCTAAGTATAGGATACAACATTCTACAAAACAACATCGCAATTGTAAAACACTTGTAAGATATTTCTACAGTACTTCTACTAAAAGATCCTATACATGCATACTACTCTTTTGAAGGTAAAAATATGCATAGTAGAAAACATGGGACAAAGATGTGAACAAACGTGTAACTAGCCTTATATTAATAATATATGTTATGATTGTATTCCTCCACAACAATCGCACTCTCCGAACAATCTAACATAATGACAAAGTAATCCCAATCCACACAATTGCAAATATTAGCAACACTGCAAACATACCATAAAACAATGATGACCAAAACATACATGATGATTTGAGGTCACATTGGTCATATTTAGTTCTCGGAACACTATTATAACACATGATGCATATGAAAAAGCATTTAATGCATAATACACTTTATTAATAAAACTTTAACAATTTAAATAGGGTTTAACTCACTCTAATTCAACTTTTAACTTTTCAGTAATATTAAATTTCAAATTAAATACTAACGGTTAGGTAATTGATTTAGAGCCACTAGAAATTGGAATCAACTAAAAAGGAGTTACAAATCAGTTTCTATGATTTAATTACCAATTAAGAGAGTTTAACTTAGTTAAAAATAAGAAATTCAAAAGTCAGATCTAAACCCAGATTAAGATTTGGCACCAAAATACAAATCTATTGATAAATTAATTGTATTTTTCTGAGTTATAGTTATTTTTCTAAAATTTAAATACAATAAAAATACTATTTAACCAATTAAATAAGTAGAAAAAACTATCTATGAAAATTAGATCTCCTCACAAAATATTGTTCTACGATAAATTATCTTTCCAATAGTATGTTGTTTATAATTTTTGGACATGTAGATAACTTACTCTGAATTATACAAGATTACACATATTTTCTGGTTATTTTTAACTGAATTTACATAATTGACTGACGGGGACCGCTGGTTCTGACTTGGTATGTCGTGGCGCTGATGTAGCTGCTTATGAGGACGCCGCTGTGCGTTCACCGATTGGCCTGTACCAGTTCGCAGAATCACCGAACTAGATCATAGGATCGAGATTCGACGAACGAGAGCCGTTGCTTCCTCAACATCGACGATAGGCTACGGCTGGCGTCAACGATGTTCGGGATGTGACGATGGGGTTACCTCCGGTGGTATCCGATGAAGATGGAGTAATCCACAATGTAGAGGAGATAAAGGGGCGCTCGTGGGTGTCGTTGGTGACGTCTCCTACTTCCTATAGCGGTAGCAAAGCCTGGCTAGTTGTCACGAACTCCGGCGATGCTCCGACGTGAAATTCCTATTTACAGGAAGGGAAGATGGGATGAGATGATGTAGTTAAGCATGGATAGGAGGACCAGAGGGAATGCGAGGTGCGTGGTGATAGAAATCCCTTGGTTCCCAGCTAACCGAAGCTCCAATGGTTGTTTTTTCCGACAAGATCCGTTTGGAGGCGGGTTGGTAACTTTTGGATAGGGTTTCGAAAGAGAAAATGCATAGGGGTGTAGGGGTCTAAGAGGGGTGGATTTCGTGCTGAGGGGGCAAGAGATTTGAACCGAATCACGATAGATTCAATACAGAGTTTGTTTTATACATGATCGGGTCTCCTGGCCGGAGGTGGAAGGAATGTTGGGTGGGCCCCATCGGTCAGTGACACATAGAGGCTGTGCGGGCTGCAGCTCTTCCTTTGGGCTGGCCCACTCGCTAGAACACGCTGCAGGTTGCTCGCTTGACTGAGGCGTGTGATAGATAGGACACGGGCCACTAGGCCGTTTCGGTCTGACTAGGTATATCTAGTTTAATTTTGTGTTTATTTTCTATTTCTAATTTCCATTTCTCTTATAATTTTAGTTTTGTAACTCGAAATGGAGTAAATTCAATTTCTGGTTTTTTTAAAAATCCTAACTTGTCCAATAGACTTTATAGAAGACAATTTAAGTCAAAGGAAAGAATACAAAAATATGCCATTTGCATATAAGGCATTATATGGATATTTTAGAAATTTCAAAATAGGGTTTTTTGGTTTTAGATTTGAATGTAAAATTCCCAAAATACTTTTAAGAAAATTAGGGAGCTATACTTCCTGCCCAATACAATATAAGATATATTTTTCGGATAAAAAATCAGAAGGTGATTTTGGGGAATTTCACATAGGGATTGAACAAAAAAATTGAATGGTTTTGCATGATGGCATGATGCAATGAAACTACAATTTTTTTATATCCCAAATTTTAAAATCTTGAGAAGTTACAAGTTTAGAAGTTTGCAGATTCTTAAACTTGGGAAACTATAAGAGAGAATTGTCCACTTTGTTCTTTAATATATTCTACCAGTCAAATACTTGAAAAACTCACTTCACGGTATGGACTACTATACCATGTACTCCGTGTGAACTTTCTTGGTTTTCAAGCCAAATGACCAAGGTCATAGACATACTCTATATAACTTCATCAATACAATGACGGTGTGCCCATATTTTGGTATAAGTCGGTGCATGTTAGCATGGTAAAGAAGTAAAAGTTTTTTCAGAAAGAGGTACACTTAATATGGCTAACTTAGAGTTCATAGCATGTGCCATTTATTTACTAGTACATAAAGTGGTTGGATAAATTAAATGTTATATTTTCAATCTTAGTTTTCTACCTAATTTAACCCACTCAGATGACTTTCTATAGATTTATCGGATTAGATCTAATTTAATAATCTACAAGAAGTGTGTGAGAGCAAGTTTGATAGTATAACCTAGTCTTAGGTATAACAAAGTGACACATCGTTTACTACCAGCCTTATACTAGCATATAGAATACCTAGCGATTAAACTATACAACAACTAGCATTACGATGCAACAACCTCATCAAAAAGCAAGAATATGAAACATGAATCAAATGAAAAGCATTTCTATGCTCACTTGAAAAATCCTAAAACTTGGGAATTGTAAGAAAGCATGGTAAACTTTGTCTGGAAATTGTGGGGTGGCATTCATTCTTTATTTTTTGGAACTAGAGGTCGTGGTGAAGAGAGACGCTTTTATTCTCACGCTAGGGTTTGTAGTTGTCGCAAGATGGTCCGAGGACCTTTTTATAATTATTTTTATCTTTGACCCTTTTTGTACTGGTGTTGATGATTATTTTGAAGTAGATCGGTGTGTTGTACCAAGACACACATGTGCAACGCCACGTTGTGGACGAGGAAGAGACAGGTCGGCCTTTGCACCCACGGCTGTAGATAAGAGATTAATAGAGGATGGATGGTCAGAGGAACCGAAGGAGAGAGAAAACACAATTTGTTTTGCATGCATATACGAGTAGGTCCATACATTTACTACTAGTGGAGTGTACCTTGTACCTCGTGTTCAACCTATCATAGCTTTGCTCTGATATCGCACCACCTTGAACTCCTCCTCTTTGCTGTTCTCACACTGCCTCTTCTTTTTTGAAAGGCTCACGATGCCTCCCTCTTGTTCTCTTACTTGTGTAGCTCAAGTTTGATCAAATTTCATTAAATTGTCAAGATGCAAAATCTTAGCAAGAAGTTAAACCTATTTTCCAAACTCTTGGTGGTTTCCTATATATTAATTAACCCCCGATGGGTACCCCTAAAAGCTTTTTCGTAAAACTTTCAAAGAAACCTATGATTTACTTGTAGTTAAAATTTGAAAGATCCAGTAGTACATAATAAGATAGGAAAATATCACATATTCATATTCAATATCACTTGAAAGATTCAATAGAATTTCAAAGTGACCGATTCAGCAATACAGACACTAAAATTCAATAGCAGTACAGAGAGAACCAGTTCTTGTTTCAGCTCTCAAACACATGACATAGTATGAGTTTTCGCTTTGAAATTGGAGCAAGCAAAACTGACGATCAAGTCTACTTTTGTGTGCATACCTCGTTCTTACATCAATGCCTCTGTGACCAACATATATGCAACCCCAAATGCCCAAGCCTCATCTAGATTGTGACAATGCCATGTTTCAAAACAAAAGCAAAAAAATCTACTACCATTGATCAAAACAAGTACCAGTACATCAGTATTAGTTCCACAAAATAGTTGAATAATATCAACATCAGAACATTTGAGAGATTTGGTAGCTCTTGAAAGATTCAGCAGTACAAGCCATATTATGCACTCGATCTGAAAAAGTTCCCAATACAAAGAAATTATTACAAAATTTATTACCAGTTGTAGAACTCCATACAAAATACTTGGTAGAAGTGTAAAACTACTCATAGTAGTACCTTAAGCTAGCTAAGAACCACTACATGTCCCATAATTTTACTACAAACATGCATGAGAGAAAAGAGAGAGGTCAGAATCACCATAAGATCTGTATGCCAGCGATTCAGCGTGTCGAAGTCGTGGCCGCGTAGCGCTTTCTTTCTAGCCTGACACGCTTCTCTCGTTTCACCGCTGTCTGTGAATCCTCGTAATAGGTTTGACATATGCACCCTCAGCAAGATAGAAGTAAAATTCATGTATCTTTCCAGCAAATTCCTCCTCTCTTACTACGAAGGGAATCTTCCACTAACATAAATAAAGTAATTAATATTAGAAGAGAGGGACTAGAAAATTACATAGTACATTCATATTAGGATCATCGTGAAAATATTAAGATGTGATATATCATAATGGGTTGATGTCATTGTCGATCCAATATAGGAACGCCACGAGGAACTCCAACCAATGATTGATGACAATAAGTCCGCGGATCCAACAGGTAATGGTTGAGCGCATCCAGCGCGGCTTCGACCGTAGGCTCCACAATCTTTGGATTATAATAAAACTCGAGCTGATAGAACAAATAAAAATAGACCAATGACGACATCCTCACCTCGTAATCCTCCAATTCCCACACCGTCGACCTTACACAGCTGACGGACAGGTCAATCTCTATGTTGTGCCCGTCAGTCTATCCGATGAATAGCATACCCGCCTTCCTGATGCTGATGACATTTGTTCTCCGCGAGCCTCATGCAGGCACCAACTTAGACGGGTCCCATTGTTTGATGTTGTAACAGACTATGGGCACCTCCATCGAGTGGGTAGATTGGAGGTGCATATACAACATTAATTTGTTGCCGACCCACTTGCATCCTGGGTCCATGCATATAAATGGGTTGTGGGTGCAGCAGATCATGTGGGCATAGAGTTTGTTGAAGGAGACCACTGTCGAGCACTCATAGTTCAGGAAGCTATAACCTTCTTTGCTGGCGACTTGGCGGTATAGCTCCTTGGAGAATGTGTCTAGTAGGACGTCTCTTTTAGCATCCAGATGCTCAGGGATTTTGTTGACAATGTTGTTGCCAACTTTGCTAAAGTTGCTACACGTCCGGCGCTCCCTCGAACCTCTCGAAATTTTGTAAAGACAATGCGCCATTGGGTTCGAGAAGATTGGGGGAGAATGCGGATCTATATAAAACTGTTGGGGTGTTTTGAAGGAGAGGGGTGGTGGTCTGGAAGGAGTGATGCAGCGGGCGAGATGGCGAGGAATATGTGTGAACGACGCGGTGGGGAGGATCCCAAATGCAGCCAGGCGGCATCGATGAGCGGGGATAAACTAAACGCAAATGGTGAAGATGGGATGGATCTTTGAAAAAGGGTTTTTCTTTTCTTCTGCTGTAGGAAGCGGTTGCATCAAGGACATCGGGCAGCATGATAGACTAGCACGCTGATGTGCACTAATAAATTAACCATGTCACATCCTAGCGCAATATAGTCTCGTCACGTCAATTTGACCAGACATATTATTTTGTTACATGTTCTATTTGCGTAGTATTACTCTACCTCCATCCCAAAGTATAAGGCGTCCTCATTTTGCGTGTTTTTTCTTTGACCAAGATTTACTCTAAATATATAAACAACGTTGGTACAAAATTACTATTATTGGAAAGTATTACTCTACCCCAACGATAATAATTTTACACAATGTAATCAAGTATTAGTTATCTTTTTATTAAGTCAAAGTTTACAGAATGTAATATAGTATGTATTTTCTCGGCGGAGTTTCTCCGTGTCAAAAAAAGTGGAAAGTATTACTCTA
The DNA here is from genome assembly GCA_910589775.1 of Avena eriantha. Lineage (NCBI taxonomy): Eukaryota > Viridiplantae > Streptophyta > Magnoliopsida > Poales > Poaceae > Avena > Avena eriantha. Next base: position 438,234,355 of record OU342743.1, on the reverse strand, counting down.
CCACTAGGAGTATTACTCTACCACTATTATTAGAAAGTATTACTCTACCACTAGGAGTTTCTCCGTGTCAAAAAAAGTGCGAGAGCAGCGAAGAAGAGGATTTAAAGGCGGTATGATGTCAGAGCAAAGCTACGATGGGTTCCTGACACGAGGTATGGGGTACAGTGAGTAGTACTAGTAAATTTTAGGACCTTTACTATACATGCATGCAAAAAAATTGTGTTTTATCTCTCCTTCACTTCCTCATCACCATCCACACAACCTGACCGACTTATCTCTCCCTCGTCCACAACGTGGTGCTGTCCACGCGTGTCGACCTGCCTTGTCATTCTATTTCACACCCTTTGAATAGGAAGCACCAAACACACTCCTAGCACGCTGGTTCGAAAGTGAGGAGCGCTTTTTGTGAAGCTAGTACAATAGTACGAAGGGTATGGATCAACTGCTCGCTCGAGAAGGACCTGACTGCTTTTCCTTGCTTAACTTTAGTGTCCTTTGTGCTAAATGTATGGACCTCTATGTAATTTTCTCTCTTTTGAGGTCTTCGATGTAAACCGTACTCCCACCATCCGTGTCAAATTTTAACTACAAGTAAGTGCGCTAGATTCATCTTAAAATTTTCTAAAAACTTTTGAAGCTAACCAGGAATTTAGTACATCGAAAACCATCGAAAGGTCTGAAAAATTCTAGTTCTTGCTATGCATACGCATCCCGAAAAAATTGACACCGTTTTGATAACATTCAAATAAAGAATAAATACATAGTATAAATTAACATCAAGTCATTCAAGTGGGTTGAGTTAGCTTTGAAGTTTAAAAACTCATAAAACATGAGAATCATAAGTACAACATGTTGGTACACTATATATGTCTGAACGCTTGTCTTGTGGCATTCAGATCCATATCTTTTGGACTTCCTTTACGGAAAAGAACGATCTCGTCATCACTCAGAAAATTGAGACTTTAAATTTATTTCCTGATAATTGAACACTCACACCGACAACATTGTTTACTACAAGAAGATGCACCCATCTTCAGATGGAAATACATTTAATACAGGAGCAATCTATCACGCTTACTTGTAGCTCAAGTCTCGCCTGATTTCGCTAAATTGGCAAGATGCAAAATTTTACCAAGAAATAGAACCCGTCGTCGAAACTCTCAGTGGTTTCTAATATATTAATTGACCCCCGATGGGTAACACCAAAAGGTTTTTTGTAAAACTTTAATAGCAACCTATATTTTACTTGTAGTTTAAATTTGACCTAACTTTGATAAATTGACATAAAGTCTCATTCAAGTCAACAGGGTTAACTAGGAAGTTTTAAAACCCCTAAAACATGGGAATCATAAGTACAACATATTGGTCCACTATATATGTCTGAAACCTTGGCTTGTGGTATTCAGATCCTTATTCTTCGGACTTTCTTTACGAAAAAGAACATTCTCGTCACCACACGGAAAATTGAGAATTGAATGTTCTTTCATGATAGCTGGAAAAACTATAAATTGTGTTGATAGGATCAAGGTGCTTCAGTTAACACGGTTAGTACGTGAAAGTATATGTTACATCAAGGACCTTGTAAAAAATTAAAATTACATCCAAGTCCATGCATTTAGCACAAAATGACCCTAAAACTAAGCAATGCTGTGTGTTTTGAGGTTTGCACGTACTAGAGCGTTTATTATACTAAAGACTATCAATAGAATGTCCTAGATACTAGATTTGAAAAAAGATCCAACGACTAGAAATATTGGGATTTGCATGTCTTTATCTAACGGTCAATGTTCAAAGTTGTTCGTACACATTGTATAGTGGTGAGATAAGGTAAGATACGTACCGTCGCATTCGGTGCACTTCATCAACAAGATCTGGCTAAACTGAGCACCATGGTGATTTCCTTTGTTAAGAAAGTACAAGTTCTAGGACTCCGTATGAAGAGTATGCCTCGGCTAGTGGGTGGAGAATGAGAGCCAGACCCGACTGCTTTTCCATGCTTCTATTCAGGACCCTTTGTATTAAATATGTGGACTTGGATGCAATTTTCTCTTTTTTAGGTCCTTGATGTAACATGCACTTCTACTGACCGTATTAAGTTGTTAACTGGAGCATGTTTCTCCTTCTAGGCCCACCCTCTAGTTGAAAAAATGCCACCACCCCACATTTCAAACAAACTGGACAATGCCTTTCTTACAATTCCCTAGTTTTAGAATTTTTCAAGCTTCCTAGCTAATTTTACCCACTTAGAGGACTTTATGTCGATTTAACGAAATTAGGTCAGATATGAACTACAAGTAAGTGTGATAGGGTTTGCTCTTGAATTTAACAAATGTCATTTGAAGGTACCAACGATGTCAATATACCAAGAACCAGCACGAGTTTTGAGAAAGGCAACTAACTTCATGCTAAGAATCTAATTCATGCCTACAAATTAGATAATGTTTTGAAGACGTGGAAATTAAACAAAGAAATTATAACAAACCAAATACTTTCATGTGGCGCCCTCTTACGCGTATTACTTTCCATGGTTACTGTTTGCATTACACGAAGTGCACGCGACAAGATAGGTCATCATGCGTAAATCTTTTTTTCTTTGGTTCGTTAAATCAGTAAAAACTCACTGAAGTGTTCGAAGTTAGCTAGGAAGCTTGAAAAATCCCAGTACTAAAATATAGGAATTATAACCACATGGTTTACTCTATCTGATAATTGGGGTGGTGGATTTTTTTTAACTTTAGAGTGTGTTTTAAGGTTTGCACATACTAGCGTTTATTGTGCTAAAGACTATCATTAGAATCTTCTAGATACTAGAATGGAAAAGAAGATCCAACGGCTAGCGATGTTTGGATTAGCCAGTCTTGATCCAACGGTCAATGTTCATAGTTATTCGTACAATATATAGTGGTATTGTGAGGTGAGATATATAAGAGATAAGACAAGATAAAAATAAGATAAGAAGTACAAGGAATGACTGATCTTTTGCATAACCTCCCCCCCCCCCCCCGATATCTGGGAAGCAAGTGAAAATTGGGAAACAGGAAAAGTTTCAAATTTTTTGCCGCCAAGGACCAAAGTGGTTTCCTTCCTCTGTATTCCTTCTACTCCACACCAACCCGGGTGACGAAAACACCAGAGACAAAGACTGACAGGCACAGAGCCAAGCAGCCATACCAAGGCACACGTAAACTTTTCCAAAAAACTTTCAATGCTAACTAGGAATTCAGTACATCAAAACCACTAGGAGTTCTTTGATCGCAAAAAAAAAACCATGAGGAGTTCTGAAAAATTCATGTTATTAGCTACTCCTTTCGTTCGCAAATAAGTGTACTTCTAGCATTTGTTCTATATCAAACTTAACTATTTCCGACCAACTTTTATTTATAAATATAGCAATATTTATGACACAAAACTAGTACAAGTTGATTCATTTTGAAATGTACTTTCTTAATATTTATTTTTCGTGTTTTATATATTGCTAGATTAGTTTTAAAAAGTAGTCAAATTTTAAAAAAGTTTGAGTTAGACAAAGAACTGTGCATGGTGTTGTTCCGTATTTGGTAGGAGTACATGGGTCCTTCTGTGGGGCCCCGGATTAATCCTCCGAGAATCCCTGTTATGCATACAACACGATCCCATGATCAGTTAGTTGTGGCACATAACTGACAAGTATCAAAGTAAACATCCATTACTTAAGCAGATACATATCATACCTTACATGCCATTATGGCTACATCAATAATCATCAGCAAAACTTCATAAAGCGTAGGTCCCGAGCCATGCCTTAACCTACAAGCAACTGACTGGGAGAACTTCCTAGCTCGCATACTCATCCACATCACCTTCTTCTTGATTTCTGACCAAGGTAATAGCCAGGGACAATGCCAGTGAGTACTTTGAATGTACTCGCAAACCACCTTAGGAGAATAAAAATAATAAGAGGATATGCAGTATGGCTGTGGTAGTAGGAGGTCTCCAAGAGAGGCTCTTTTCTAAAATAGTTTCTCTTGTAGATATACCATCTACATATATTTTTTGAAAACTTTTGTAAAACATTTTGTGAACTATTTTGAAGGGTTTTGGAAAACAGTAGGATTGGGACACCCATTTGTTCCTCCTTCCGGTCATCCCATGACCAAACTCCTTTCCTTCCTTTCCGACCATCCCATGGTCAAAACATTTCCAAAGCCATTGCTTTTCTGAAATCCTTTTTAAAAACAATACCAACACCGCTCTACAGTAGTTTGTCCAACTGTCTATAACCACGGACACAGCTATTCGAATAGATTTTACATTCTGCAGAGGTTGTACACTTTACCCACACCATCCGATACATCTGTCGGGATAACACCACGGCCCGTTACACCAAGTGTATGGGGATCCAGATAATCAAACATAACCTTTCATTGGTCGTCCCTAGTATGGGCACTTTCCCTATGGTTGCTTAGTTCCCCTGGAACAAGTACCCAACTCCTCGAGTCCGAATCTACCTACCTCACTTCCTAAATCATTTCCCCTTCCATACTACCATAAACCGTACCGTCCGCGGGAGCTCCATAGTTTCAGTTAACATCCGACGAGACAAAAGAACCTTTTGGGTACGACAACCCCCTAAGTGGATAGGAACCGGCTTCGGGGGACTCGAAACACTTCTACACGTTATGTCAACACTCGGAGTTTTAATCCCAGATGCCTGTTATGCCATACATCGCAATCCCAGGATTACCATTTTTGTGAGACATAATAAATTGGATATCATAGTACATCATCCATTACAAACCATAATAAGGTTTTACACAAATAAAGGATCTCATGATCTAGTCTGAATACAAACAAGAAGCAGAATAATAAAGCGTAGTAGTGGGCTCCATCTTCAGGGTCACTTGCAATGCTGACGATGGGAGATGATCCTAGTTGTCATAGCCGTCCTGCTGTCCATCTTCCTGATAGTCCTCCTCATAGTCTGGCCACGGGAGTAGCCAGGGACAAAGCCATGAGTACTCTTTAAGTACTCGCAAACTATCACTAACAAGTAAGGTAGTTATAGTAGGACACTAAGCTCTAAGTTTATTTGCAAAAAGCCAGATTTATCTAAACTGAGTTCAGAAGTAAAGAAAAATAATTTAAATGTTCTAAATCACTTAAGTGGGAAACTAGTTTTCATGTTCACAACCCTGTTATTGTAAAGTCACAATCATAGTTCACTTCACAAGTCATTTTGAAAACATCTGACGACAGAATAGTATGGCCACTCCAACTGTCCATGACCGTGGACGGGGCTATTCGAATAATTTGACACTCTGCAGAGGTGGTACACTTTCACCACAAAATTCAATACATCCATCAGGGATAACCCTGAATCATCATAGTTAGTATGCAGATAATAAATCATAACCTTTCAATTACACACTCCAGTATAGGCACCTCCCCTATGAGCTTGGTCTCCCAGCCATGGCCATCTGCCATCCTGGGCACTGCATAGGTGGACATCATTGATGGCTCAATGCACGGCGCCCAGAAAATGCTTGGTGCGTGGTTGATGTAGACATCGTTGGGAACTCGAAGTGGAAGGTATGATGAGCACAACAGCAAGTTTCCCTCAGTTATGAAACCAAGGTTTAATCGAACCAGTAGGAGCAAGGAATCACCGCAAAGGTGTTACTAGCTGAGCTTTGGCAGGGCGCACTACCAGTGCTAGTAGCAACGTAGAGACCTGCACAACACAACCATAGAACTTTGTCCCCAACTTGCGATGAGGTTTTCAATCTCACCGTGTTTTGCGAAAAACAAAAGATTAAACGTATCGAATGGAAAGAAGTGAAAGTTTGCAAAAAGTAAACATAGAGAAGTAAACAGTTGTAGATTGTATGTAAAAGATAAGGACCGGGATCTATAGTTCACTAGAGGTGGCTCTCCTTAGATAGATAACATGCTGGGTGAACAAATTACAACGGGGGAATTGACAAACATCGAGAAAGCAATACATGCATATACTAATCATCTTGACTCCTTTTTGAGGAACATGATTTTTTTGAAAGAATCAAGGATAAGAGTGGGAATATGTTTTCATAAATACTCACTTCTTTAATATTGAAACTAAGTTTTTGTTCAGACGTCCATTCTAACTAGGGTCTCCTATGGTCAGGATGGCTCTGATACCAACTTGTCAACACCCGGATTTTTAATCCCAAATGCCTGTTATGCGATACATCGCAATCCCAGGAATACCATTTTTGTGAGACATAACAAATTGGATATCACAGTATATCATCCATTACAAACCATAACAAGGTTTGACACAAATAAAGGATCTCATGATCCAGTCTGAATACAAACAAGTAGCGGAATAATAAAGCGTAGTAGTGGGCTCCAACTTCAGGGTCACAAGCAATGCTGACGATGGGAGATGATCCTAGTTGTCATAGCCGTCTTGCTGTCCATATTCCTGATCGTCCTCCTCATAGTCTAGCCACGGGAGTAGCCAGGGACAAAGCCATGACTACTCTTTAAGTCCTCGCAAATTATCACAAACAAGTAAGGTAGTTCTTGTAGGACACTAAGCTCTAAGTATATTTGCAAAAGGCCAGATTTATCTAAACTGAGTTGAGAAGTAAAGAAAAATAATTTAGATGTTCTAAATCACTTAAGTGGGAAACTAGTTTTCATGTGCACAACCCTGTTGTAGTCAAGTCACATTCATAGTTCACTCCACAAGTCATTTTGAAAACATCTGACGACGGAACAGTATGGCCACGCCAACTGTCCATGACCGCGGACGCGTCTATTCGAATAGTTTGACACTCTGTAGAGGTGGTACACTTTCACCACAAAATTCGATACATCCATCAGGGATAACCCTGAATCATCATACTTAGTATGCGGATAATCAATCACAACCTTTCAATTACACACTCTAGTATAAGCACCTCCCTTATGAGCTTGGCCTCCCAGTCATGGCCATCTGCTATCCTGGGCACTGCATAGGTGGACATCATCAAGAGGTAGCCTCAGCTCAAACCTCTTCCACGAGGGAACCCATACTAATGCATATAAATTTCCGGCTAAGCCTTACCCAATTCAGGTATTGTGTGTGTATAGTAAAATTGGAATGGAATTGCCTCCGAACCCAACCATCAGTTTTTATAAAGAGCTAAGGCTGATGCCTCAACATTTTCATCATCAAAATCCATTTGTGTGTCTCAACACATGTCAAAACATTTCAATAGAATGACTCATCATTCCAAGGTTTTCATAATCATTTTCCATCAAATATTCCCATCTAAAGTGATCAAGTTTTATGCTTAGCACTAGCCACTAAGTTAAGATTGTTTACTAATGAGGGGTGCTAATCTTCAATTTCATGCCATAGAATAACATCTAAGTACAACTACATAGGCCTAGTTTTATACTCTTTATGCTATCTATATTAAAAGTAACGAACTTTGGTAAAGTAAAAGAATAAAGCTTGCAAGTAAAACTTGGGAAGAGTCTAAATCAAAATGTATAACTAAGCATGCCTAATGCATCTTTCTTAGGTTAAAGCTTGCATAGATCTAGCTTTCCAATAATGGCTTGCCTTGATTGGTGCAGTGATTGAAGTTTTCTTCGTCTTCTTCGGGGTAGAACTCCTCCTCGTATCCTTGGTCGGTACTATCGTCTATAAATGAATACGGGGTACACAATCACCACACAATACTTAACTAAGTCTATTTAGCACACTAAGGCACACACTTGATGATCTAGCATCATCACAATTATCACATTAATTAAAAAACTAGTTTTCTTTAGTTTATTTGAGAAAAGTAATTTCTACTCATTGAAATTGATTAAGATTTAATATTCTCCAAATAAAATATGGGATCATGTGGACACATGTCATCACCACATATTCTAATACATGGTAATGTGATTTAAAGGGTTGATCACTTTTTATAAAGTTTAAGATTATTATTTAATAGATTTAAAGTGACTAGAAATGTCTTAAGAGCTTTATTTCGGTATTAGTCCAATGTCACTACATGCAAACCGAAATATTTTTACATCTTGAGATAGGTATTATCAAAAGAGATTTTTGAGAGTTGGAAACAACTCAAAAGCTATTATGTTTGATTTTTGAAAAATGATTGAAGTTGCAAACGTCTCTGTCTTCTTATTTTTGCTAAACATTATCTCTAACTCCAAATGACTTAAATCCAACGGGCTTGGATAGATAATTTAATTCCCTTTCTAGCAAACTTTGAATAATGCAATTTGGTTAAGTTAAACTCTCTGAATTAATTTTTGAATCCAGGGACATAATAGGATTTCAACTAAATTAGAAAATTCATATTTGAATTTCCAGACCTGGGCGGGAACGTTAAACGGGCCGGCCCAACTGCACAACACAGCGCAGCATACGGCTGACAGGGGGTCCACTGGTCGGTGACTCATCTAACGCGAAGCGGTATCGTTTAACCTAAGCCCTACGATTAGAAGCAAGATCGACGGCTGAGGATCGTCATCGACGACGAATAGCTCAGGCGACGAGTTAAACCTAACATGGTGGTAGGGGTCTCACGGGGCTCACCTGGGCTCCAGCTAGGCTTGGCGACGGTGGCAAACGACTTGGTAGACGATGGCGAGGCGAGGTACGGTCATGGCAGGGCTCGGGGTGGTCGGAATCGACGACACCCTTCTCCTCTAGTAGCGGTCGACTCCGGTGCAATTCCGGCGCGGTGGTGCTTTCCTTGACCTAGGGAGAGGTGGGGTAGGTCAGTGAGGAGTGGGGAGTGCAGTGGTGTGAACAATGAGGTGGGGGTGGCCCCCTTTTATAGCTCGACGAGGGGACCGAGCGGTCCGGTGGTGAGCTCGATGGTGGCGTCGCTACATGCAGCTAATGGCATGGGCATGGGCGTAGGACAGTGCGGTGCTCCCTGGAGGTTCACACGGACTTAATGGCGCGGCGTGGGGCGGGGTGGTTTGGTCTGGCGCGTGTGGTGCTCTAAGCGGAGGTAGTGGTGTTTGTGGCGGCGTGCGGTAGCTGTGGGTCTACCAGGGTGGCGTGATCATGGCGAGGCTGCGTGTGCGCGGTAAGGGCAAGGCGCGAGCTGGCGGGGCTGGTCGGGCATGGCGCACTGGCACGCTCTAGACACGGCGCAGAGAGGCGATGCGCGGCGCGACTATGGTGGTCCACGGCTCAGTTGGGGCTGTGGCCTGGACAGGGAGTGGCGGTAGGCTACAACGATGCTAGTGGACATGTTGAATGGGTGTGGGGTGGTCTGGTGCGAGCTGTCCATGGTCGGCCGATGATGACCACAAAACGGCGGTGCTCCACAGTGCAAGCGACGAAGGGGGAGCTGGTCTGCGGCTGGGTTAGGCTTAGGGGAGACAGGGAAGCAACTAGGGGACCATTTGGTCGATGATCACTGTACAAAATAGTGAAGTTAGGCTAGAGATTATTTGTGCGTGCCAAGTGTTTGATGAAATGGCCGCATGAAATTTATTTTTGAATTTTTGATTCAAATTTTTTGAGTGATCTTATATTATGCTTGAGAGACTATGTTTGCTTGGAGGGGTCAAGGGGAATTTATTTGGTGGGTTTTTGAAAAAGTGTGATCTTAACACATACACTTGATTCAACTTTTAAATGTCCTTTAAATTGATTTGCTAAGTGTTTTTGTAAGTTTGTAAAGTGGGCCTTTATACACTTTTACTTGGTCTACCAAGGGGTGAAAATAAGTAGAATCCTGTTAGAAATCTTCTTATAGGAACACCTAAAGTGGCCTAGTGGTTTAAAATGGTAAAAATGACCATTTGCTTTATTTATTCTTATTTGATTTCTTTCTCGTTTCATTTTGCTTGTAAATGGTCTAGATGATGTGGCATTCACCTTTAAACCATTTCACAACATTTAGAACAATCAAGCATGGCATATACACTAAATTTTATACTAATGCAAACACACATGCATTCACATTCATTTTCTTAATAAAAGTTTTTGTTAACCCTAAATTGGGTGATTAGATCTTGATAACCTTGATTAAAGTTTTGGAGTGTTACAAATCTTCCCTCCTTAAACGAAATCTCGTCCCAAAATTTAGGAAAAACTAGGAACTAAAGAGATCTGGAAACGCAGTCCTAATGTAATCTTCTCGCTCCTAGGTAGCTTCTTCTTCGGTATGGTTGCTCCATTGGATCTTGAGAAACTTGATACTCCGGGTCCTGGTGGTTCTGAAGGCTTCTTCCAAGATACGAATGTGCACTTCACGATACGTCAGATCCTTGTTGATATAAATGGCTCAGTGATCGATGTTCTTGAAAACTTCTGTCTTCTCCGGAACTTCTAAGCACTTGCGAACTAACGAGATGTGTAACACATTATGGATGGCTGACATCTCCTCTGACAGTTCCAGTTGATACGATACTTCTCCTCGGCGATTCAGAATCTTGAAGGGTCCAATATATCTAGGGGCTCACTTTCTTTTCAGCTAAAAGCGCTGCATTCCTTTCAAGGGTGACACTTCGAGATACACAAAATCTCTGACATTGAAAGTCAGGTCTCTACGTCTCTTGTCAGCATAACTCTTCTGTTTGGATTGGGCGGTCTTGAGGTGTTCACGGACTTTTTGAACCTTCTCTTTGGCTTCTCATAGGATGTCGGGTCCGAAAATCTGACTCTCTCCTACTTGCGACCAATTCAAAGGGGTATGACACTTTCTTTCGTACAGAAATTCAAATGGGGCCATTTCCCAACTATCCTGATGACTTTTGATGTATGAGAATTAGGCGAAAGGCAGACAATCTTCCCATTTTGATCCATATTCCAAAACACAAGCTCTCAACATAGCTTCTAGGATTTGGTTGACTCTTTCAGTCTGTCCATCGGTCTGCGGATGATAAGTTATGCTGAAATTCAACTTGGTTCCTAATCCTTGTTGGACTTTCTGCCAAAATATTGAGGTAAATTGGGTTCCTCGATACGACACTATGGTCTTAGGGGTTCCATGTAAACTGAAAATTCTAGCAATGTACAGCTCTACTAGCTTCGAACTCTGGTAGGTTGTCTTGATAGGTATAAAATGGGCGACCTTAGACATTCTATCAACTATGACCAAGATAGAGTCATTTCTCCTACTAGAAGTAGGCAAACTGATGATAAAGTCCATTCCGACAGAAACCCATTTCCATTCCGGAATCTGCAATGGTTGCAACAGTCCTGTGGGTCTCTGATGTTCTGCTTTGACTCTCTGACATATATCACACTTGGCTATGTAGCTTCCGATTTCTCTCTTCATCTTGTGCCACCAAAATTGCTCCTTCAAATCTTGATACATCTTCGTTCCTCCAGGGTGGGTATAATAAACAGTATCATGAGCTTCTTGCATGATCACTTGCTTCAGCTCCGAATCTGCTGGCACGCAGATACGTCCTTTTGTACCACAAAACTCCTTCTTCATCTTTTGTGAACTCAGGTACCTTTCATGTAGCAATACGACGCTTGATTTCGTCGATAATTTCATTTCCTTTCTATGCCTCCTTGATCTGACTGATCAACATTGGTTGAAGTTCAATGCTAGCTAAAAATCCTTTGCGAACTAGCTCAGTTCTAAACTGCTCCAACTCTTCATGCAAACTTGGCTGAGCTTCTTTGATCATGGTGTTTAATCTACACGGAAATCTGCTAAGAGCATCCGCTACCACATTGGCTTTGTCGGGGTGATAGTGAATGTCAAGGTCATAATCCTTGATTAACTCTATCCATCTCCTTTGCCTCATATTCAGCTCCATTTGAGTGAAAATATACTTCAGACTCTTGTGATCCGAATAAATCTCACAGCGATTACCCATAAGGTAATGACGCCATGTCTTCAAAGCTAAAACTACAACTGCTACTTCAAGATCATGGGTGGGGTAGTTTTGCTCATGTTGCTTCAGTTGTCGAGACACATACGGTTTGACTTTGCCTTCTTGCATGAACACACATCCGAGACCAATCTTGGATGCATCACAATACACATCAAAAGGCTTTTTGATATCTAGCATAATCAAGATTGGGGCTGAAATCAATCTCTTCTTGATCTCTTGAAAACTTGCTTCACATTTGTCGGTCCATTCAAACTCCGTATCTTTCTTCAACAATTGGGTCATTGGTCTTGCGATGCTCGAAAATCCTTCAATGAAATTGTAGTAATATCCCGCGAATCTGAGAAATGCACGGACTTGGGTTTGAGTGGTTGGGGCTTCCCATTCTTCAACCTCTTTGATCTTGTCGGGATCAACAGCGACTCCCTCTACCGACACAATATGTCCGAGGAATCTTACTTCTTTTAGCCAAAACTCACATTTGCCGAACTTGGCATAGAACTGATGCTCTCTCAGGGTTTCAAGGATGGTTCTCAGGTATTGCTCATGGTCTTCTTCTGACTTGGAATAGATTAGAATATCATCGATAAAAACCATGACAAACTTATCTAGAAAGTTAATAAAAATCTTATTCATGAGATTCATGAAATAAGCGGGGGCATTGGTTAATCCAAAAGACATGACCGTATACTCATACAATACATATCTGGTGGTAAAGGCGGTCTTTGGAATATTCGTTGCATGAATCTTGAGTTGATGATAACCAGTCCTAAGATCAATCTTAGAAAACGCTCTGGCACCAGTCAACTGATCAAACAAATCCTCTATCTTGGGTAGTGGGTACTTGTTCTTGATGGTGACATCATTCAGCTTCCGGTAATCCGTGTACCAACGGTTACCTCCATCCTTCTTGTCCACAAACAAAACAGGTGATCTCCTTGGCGATGCGCTTGGTTGAATCAAACCTTTAGCCAGCATAGCACCAAGTTGCCTCTTCAGCTCCACTAATTCAGATGGGTTCATACTATAAGGTCTCTGAGCTATGGGTCCAGTTCTAGGAATTAGTTCAATAATGAACTCGATATCCCGATGTGGGGGCATACCGGGCAATTCATTTGGGAATACGTCGGGGTATTCAAAGACTACTCTAACTTGGTCTATGGTTGGTTGGGCTAGACTCTTATTGCATTTGAACTGACAGGGCAAGGTTTCAGATACATGCTCTACTGATACTCCAGAGCTACTGGTCATGGTTATGGCTTTCTTGGCACAGTCGATCAATACTTTATGACTCGACATCCAATCCATTCCTAGTACTACTTCCCAAACTTTGGTTCCAAGTACTATTAGATTGGCATAAAAATCTATCCCATGGATTCTGATAGGTACATCCTTGCAAAATTTTCTAGCTTTATTGGTTGAACCAGGAATTTGAACTATCATAACATGCTTCAATTTTGTTGGTTGAATCTAGTGCATGCAAATTATTTTGTAAACAAACGAGTGTGATGCTCCAGAATCAAACAACACTCTTGCAAGTACTGAGTTACCAAAAAACATACCCAGCATGACATCTGGCGCTTCCTGGGCTTCTTCAGCATTCATGTGGAACAGACGGCCGTTGCGGTTGAGCAAATTCCCTGGGGCGAATCGTCTTCCGGGCTGAACACGGCATTGCTGCTGAGCTGGGGCATTCACATTGGTGGTGGCTGCAAGCTTCTTGGGGCACTCATTGGAGTAGTGACCCTTGACTCCACATTCAAAGCAAGTGATATGTGACTTGTCTTTCGCTGCAACAGGCACAGCGTTGCTTCTAGTCCTTGGGGCATTATTGTTGTTGTTGTTGTTGTTGGACTTAGGTGGTGCACGGTTGAAGTAGTTGGAGTTGCCGGAGTTGTTTTTGTGGTTTCCTCCAGACTTCAAATTTCCTCTGCTACGATTGGGATAGCTTGGACGATTCATCGGGGGTCTAATGTTTCATGGGGCATATCCTGCAGACGGGTTGGGGCGATACTTCTGGGTATTGTGGGACCTAGTCTGATGCATCATTCTGCGCTTGCGGTTGTCATTGGCTTGGTTGATCTTCCCTTCCATCTGGATGGCAGAGTCGACTAGCTCTTCTAGGTCTTCAAAATGGATGTTGACTAACACCATCTGCATTTCATCATGTAATCTGTTCAGGATCCTTTCTTTGTTCTTGGCTTTGGTGTTGATCTCATCAGGGGCATACCTAGCGAGGGACAGAAATTTGTCACGGTATTCAACTACCGGCATCCTTCCTTGCTTTAGTTCTCTGAACTCATCTCTCATTCTGGTGACTAAACCTTGCGGCACATGGGTGCGGCTGAACTTGATCTTGAAAGATTCCCAAGTCATGATCTTACCGTGGTTCATAGTACGGCTACTATTCCACCAGGCTCTTGCATCTCCTGCCAGATAGTGGGTGGGAAACAGTACTTTCTCATTGGCGTCAACTACTACGACTTCCAGATTGTTCTCCATGGTTTGCAGCGAGTCATCAGCAGCTAAGGGATCTTCTGATTTGTTCAAGATAGGGGGATTGGTATTCCGAAAGTTCTTAAGCTTGGATCCATGATGATCCTTATTTCCTTGGCCTTGATTATTGTGGGCCATCTGAGCTATCTGTTGTAGGGTGGCTAGGTTGGCTTGGTGTTCGGCTCTACTAGCTTCACATTCTGAAACTAGCATCTGCAGAATCTGCAACATTGGGTCATGCGATGAGTTTCTTCCTCCTTGGTTTCCACGAGTCATCTGAAGATTGAGATAGATGAAGGGGTAGGAGGCAAAGTTCTAAGGTTCATGGTTTTGTTTCAAAAGCTTTAAACTTTGAGTTTAACTCAGGTTTTGCAAACTAACTCCTTCTCATTCATTCATTCAAAGCACACAATACAAACACACACACCACAACATAAAAGGAAAATAGATGGTTTTAAGAACCATTCCGTGAACTAAGATACAGTGGGACCGATACAACTCATTCCTACGGTAGTGATCAAGTGCATCTACTCATCATCAATGAACTCGGAATCATCATCATCGGTGTAGAAATCCATGGTATCATCCTCCAGGTAGTCATTGTCATTACTCAGGTAAATATATCCCTAGATATCTTCACCTTCTTCCTCTTCTTCTTTTGCTTGGAGTTGTACTTCTTGCTCACGGATGGTCTTCTTGAGGTCGGCCAACTTCTTGCGAAGACGAGCTATCGTGTGATCCTTCTTCTTGTGTTGACGGCGAAGCGATTGGCGATCCTTGACGAGCATGGCGAGAGTCAGATCCATCTTGGCGGTGATGGCAAGGTTGTGGTTGGCGTAGGCTCGGGTATTGTCCAATTCCTTCTGCCTATCATACAGCAAGAAGTCAAGATTCTCCACTTGGCTCTTCATCTCTGGGTGACTTGGCATCTGCAATGGAATTCCCGTAGAATCACGCCTTGCATAATGAGCAAAGTGAGTTCCCTGGATCAAGTTGATGTTTTTCCCACATAGACGGGCAAGAGCTTCATGCATAGCCCTGGCTAATCCATCTAGCCAGTTGTTTTCTCACACGGTGAATTGAATCTTCTCAGAAAGTGGTGATTCCATCTTGCCTCGAAGGTCTGCAACTATCAGCCATTGTAGATCTCCTCCTAGAAAATCCTTGAGTTGAGCCCCAAAGAATTCCAGATGTGGGCACTCAAGGTACTCTGACAGTGCATCAAGATCCATCTCAAAGATCAGCTAGCCTCTATTGCCCAACTGGTAGAACTTGTGATACTGAACTTCCATCTATAAGAATTTAGGATGAGTAAGTTAGTGAGGTGATCAAGTGTGTCAAATTTTATGTAGTAATGTAAGAATTTTTGAGGAACATGATTTTTTTTGAAAGAATCAAGGATAAGAGTGGGAATAGGTTTTCATAAATACTCACTTCTTTGATTTTGAAACTAAGTTTTTGTTCGGACGTCCATTCTAACTAGGGTCTCCTATGGTTAGGATGGCTCTGATACCAACTTGTCAACACCCGGATTTTTAATCCCAGATGCCTGTTATGCCATACATCGCAATCCCAGGATTACCATTTTTGCGAGACATAACAGATTGGATATCACAGTACATCATCCATTACAAACCATACATCACAGTCCTCCTCATAGTCTGGCCACGGGAGTAGCCAAGGACAAAGCCATGAGTACTCTTTAAGTACTCACAAACTATCACTAACAAGTAAGGTAGTTCTAGTAGGACACTAAGCTCTAAGTTTATTTGCAAAAAGGTAGATTTATCTAAACTGAGTTCAGAAGTAGAGAAAAATAATTTAAATGTTCTAAATCACTTAAGTGGGAAACTAGTTTTCATGTTCACAACCCTGTTATGGTCAAGTCACAATCATATTTCACTTCACAAGTCATTTGGAAAACATCTGACGACGGAATAGTATGGCCACTCCAACTTTCCATGACCGTGGACGGGGCTATTCGAATAGTTTGACACTCTGCAGAGGTGGTGCACTTTCACCACAAAATTCGATACATCCATCAGTGATAACCCTGAATCATCATAGTTAGTATGCAGATAATAAATCATAACCTTTCAATTACACACTTCAGTATAGGCACCTCCCCTATGAGCTTGGCCTCCCAGCCATGGCCATCTGCCATCCTGGGCACTACATAGGTGGACATCATTGATGGCTCAATGCACGGCGCCCAGAAAATGCTTGGTGCGTGGTTGATGTAGACATCGTTGGGAACTCCAAGAGGAAGGTATGATGAGCACAAAAGCAAGTTTCCCTCAGTCATGAAACCAAGGTTTAATCGAACCAGTAGGAGCAAGGAATCACCACAAAGGTGTTACTAGCTGAGCTTTGGTAGGGTGCACTACCAGTGCTAGTAGCAACGTGGAGACCTGCTCAACACAACCACAGAACTTTGTCCCCAACTTGCGATGAGGTTGTGAATCTCACCGTGTTTTGCGGAAAACAAAGGATTAAACGTATCGAATGGAAAGAAGTAAAAGTTTGCAAAAAGTAAACACAAAGAAGTAAACAGTTGTAGATTGTATGTAAAAGGTAAGGACCGGGATCTATAGTTCACTAGAGGTGGCTCTCCTTAGATAGATAACATGCTGGATGAACAAATTACAGCGGGGCAATTGACAAACACCGAGAAAGCAATACATGCATATACTAATCATCTTGACTCCTTTGAGACTTGATTGGGCATTACAACATTATACATAGACTGCCATCCAACTACATCTATGACTAATAATCCACCTCCAGGTTATCATCCAAACCCCCTCTAGTATTAAGTTGCAAGCAACAGATTTTTGCTTTACGAACTGCGTGTAAAGTAAACAATACGATTGTTCTATGAACAAAGGATTGTTGTTTTCTCCCTAGTAGCAACATCACATCTAGTACCTTAGAAATTTCTGTCACTTCCCCAGATTACCAGAGGCATGAACCCACTATCGAGCATAAATACTAACTCTTGGAGTTGCTAGCATCTCCTTGGCCAAGATAGCTACTAACAACGGAAAGCATGCAAGATCACAAATAACAAAGACATGATAGAATCAGTAATCAATCTGAAATAACATCTCAATATCCATCGGATCCCCACAAACACAACATGCAGAATTACAAATAGATGATCTTGATCATGAACGGAGCTCACAAGATCTAGACATGAAAGCACAAAGGAGGAGAACCATCCATCTAGCTACTACATGGATCCGTAGTCCAAGTATGAACTACTCACGCATCAGACCAGAGGCTTGCATGGTGATGAAGAAGGCCTCCAGGGTGAATTCCCCTCTCCGGCAGGGTGCCGGGAAGAGCTTCAGATCCCTCCCAATCTAGGGATGGAGATGACAGCGGCTACAAACTCTTTCGTGGAATTTTGATCGGGCACTTAGGGTTTTTGTCCCGAGGGCAATATGTAGGCGGAAGGAGAGGCCGATGGGGTGCCGGGAGCGGCCACACCACCCCTTGGCGTGGGCCAGGCCTGGCCGCGTGGCCTGGTGGTGTGGTGGCTCCCTGGCCCTCCTCCTTCTCGTATTCTGGCACTTGATGTCTTCCGAAAAAATAGGCACTTTGGCTTTTGTCCCGTCCAATTCCGAGAATATTCATTTTCTGACTTTCCTGGAACAAAAAACAGCAGAAAACAGGCAGCTGGCACTGTGGCTGTTGTTAATAGGTTAGTCCAAGAAATCATATGAAAAGTACACCAAAGTTGGAACAAAACACAAGAAAGTGGATAAAACCAAGGATGGAACATCAAAAATTATAGATACATTTGCAATGTATCAACATCCCCAAGCTTAACTCCTGCTCGTCCTCGAGTAGGTAAGTGATAAAAAGAAAGAATAATTTGTAGAACATTCACAGCTGGGATCATAGTACTTCAAGCATAACATGAAAGACAGTTCTAGCAATAAGCAAAGAAACTATGATGCAACATGAAGAGGCACAAACAAAAGATTCATGAATAACAATGCTTTGCAAGACGTTTGTTTGTTTCACATAAAGAAAACATAGCATAATAGTATTCAGCTTGTGCCTCAATAGAGTAGAAAATATAAATGCATAGGACACCTTCAAAGTTCATCAGAGTGACTAGATACAATAGTTTAAAACAAGCAATATCAAAGTATGCATCAATCAACTAGTCTTGGGACAATGCACATAGAACTAAGAATGGCCACTATGCTCTCAAAGTAGGTGCATAAAGATAGAAAGTGGAGAATCAATATTATGGTGGAAGAAAGGACTTTTGTAAAACGTAGTAGGGATTCAAGTCTCATAAAGAGCTTCCAAAAATTATGGTACTTATAGCTTTCAGCTCTCATTGCCCCTATCATAAGCATCTTTAAGGTGATTAAGGTTAAAGTGACACAACTAAGAGGATATGCTTGACAAGTTATAAACCGAAATCTCATGCCCCTTACTTACGAAGACCGATCCTCATGCTACTCAACTTCAGTCACGAGTAAGCTCTTGTCATTGTAAGTACATGTGTATCATTAAGAACCGCCAACGGGGTACCCCTTACACATGATACGGGAGCTTTCCCATAATAAAAATGACAAGGCAAGCAGACAATGAGCATCTCGGCGATCTTTTTATTTGCTATTTGCATAGGTTTTTATTGAGGATGCTTCATAGAGTGCTCATTATGGTGATGCTGCAAGTTTACACCATGATTAGGCATGGATTAGGCTAGCGGCCCAGACGTTTCTCTAACACACATACAAACTCCATGATCTTACAAGTTCCACTTTTATTTCACACCGCCGGGATCCGTAAGCAAAAGAACATGATATCAATGGGGTACAAAGTACAAGTGCAATGTTGAAAGCATTCCCCATGAAACATGGTTCTGCTAATTTCAACTTATAAAGCGCAAGAATATACGCAAAAAAGAAGGACCCAATGGTTCAAGTTTATTAGATGCAAAAAGTAAAGTGTGCCATCAAGTTCGTGAGAGCTTTAATCACTTGTTTTCTCATAACAAGTTTAATTTGGAAGATAAACAAAAGCATGAATATACCTGGAATAGCATAAGCTAGTAGGTAGGTATGGTGGAATCTTTGAAATAACTTAGTTTAGGGAGTTGGATGCATGAGTGGAACTCATACTTTGTTGTGGAGGCTAGCAAAAGACTGGGAGCGGCAAACTAAGAGAGCAATAATGGCCATAATCATGTAGAGCGACAAAACATCATTGATCAAAGCGTAAAGTGATACTACAAGTTGAAAACTAAAGGATCATAAAGGCTATGGTGACTTGAGATAGTCATAACATGGTGTGAGCATGTGCCAAGTCAACCCAAATAAAGCATCAAAGGAGAATACCACTATACTATGCTTTAATATGCTAAAACAACGCATGATTCATCCAAGACACATTAAGCAATCACAATTGTTTATAACAAGTCTTGCTACAGCAAAGAATACTAAGCATAAAGCCAAAACAATATCAAGCATGGCATGACAAAGCATAGGCCACAGTCAAAAACGAGCTCTTTTTACCACATAAGCATGAACTTTCCTACTCTTTTCCAAACCAAACCAAACTATTTGTAAACCAATGTATGAAAGAGGGGGTCCAACCAATTTATTCAGAAAACTAAGCAAACCAAGCAAACTAAAACCAAAATGAAAACGAAAAAGAAGACGCTCCAAGAACAACACAACTGTGCATGAAACAATAAAAATGAAGCGTTTGGAAGAAACCTAGGATTTTTATTGATGAAGAAGGAAGCTTTGACGCTTGTACTTCTTGGATATTTATTGGGGTGACACGCGTGGCATCCCCAAGCTTGAGCTTTAGTTCATTCTTCATCTCATTACTCCTTCCTTCCATACACCTGAAATTTTTCCTTCATACAAAACTTCACACAATCTTTATTAGCAACATTAGTGCACTTAAGATAAATAAGTCTTAAGGTTCAGTTCTAACACCAAATAAACTTCCATTAGAACACTAGCTACTGTATCACTTCCCTCACAAAGCTCAATTCCCCAAAATAACTCAAGAAGGAACCCATAAGAAGCAAATGCAGAAAATGGCAGAAATCTGCAAAACAGAACAACAGGTAAAGACGAATTTTTCGAAGACCTTATGTTGCTCAAATCAAAAAGTGTTGAACTAATGAAAGTTAGATAAATAACTGGGGCATAAGCACAAAACATTACGGCTCAATCCGACGTACATAGCTCTCCCACGAATATTTACGGTGAAGCACAGAAATCTGTTTTGGGACAGCAACTTTTCCAATCATTACTTCTCTCTCATTAGAGGTTACTCTTGACACAAAAAGCAAATAAAAAGGATAAGGAGAGGTTATTACAGAGGTAATAACTTCCAAGACTCATCCAAAACATTTGGGTTATCTCGCAATAAGTACTTTTCTTTAACGCCTTTAAGTTAGGCATAAGAAGCAAAGAAAGAATCAAGTGTTCTCAAATGAAGAAGCATTAAAACCAACTTTCTTGCCCTTACCTCTCTTTTTTTATTCTTAACCTTTGGGAAAATGTGATTGTTGGGTGGATAATAAAGGTGCATGGTCCCCTTTCCCACATCTATTATTGCTCCAAGGAGTTCTAATAGGGACCTTCCAAGTGTAATTTGTCCTTTTCCTACACATTCAATAACAAGATAATCAATATAAATCGTTTTCCCAAGAATCTTTGTAAACACTCCTTCAGCTATTCCAAGAGGTAATATGGTAGTATTATTAGCAAGAGATATTTCTTTTCCTCCTTCAGTGAGCCTCCAAGTATTCAGAGATTTATAAATATCTTTGGGCACAAGACAAAATTCAGACATGATATCACAGCGAGCTTGAAAATTTTCGGTGTTCATCTCAATCTTTACTGTAGGAAACCACTTTGGTGGTTTGGAGTTTATTGGAACATATTTGTGATGCTCCCTAAGCGTGTTATAGAAATTTTCTAAGCTAGTAGTGCTAGCCTCAAGAGTGTTCAACCTAGCTCATATTTTTGCGAAAGAAATATCAGTTTGGCTAGGCATGTTGTAAGTGAGGATCAATTTCTTTATAGCATTAATAGCATCATCTTCATTACATTGGAGGAAATCTCCTCCCACAACAGCATCTAAAGCATATCTATAGCAAAGAGAAATCCCAAGGTAAAAACTGCTAAGGAACAAGCTTTGAGTCATTTTAGGCTCAGTTTTTTCATGTAGATCGGAGATTCTAGACCAAGCTTCCTTAAAACTTTCCTCAATTCCTTGTTTAAAAGTGAAAATCATTTCCTCGGGAGACATAGTGACTGGAGCAAGGATAGACATAGTGGCACTCAAGATAGGAACTAATTTTTTTGTGTTTTTGAAATAAGAAAGCAAACTAGTAAAACTATTTTTTTGTGTTTTTGAAGAACAAAACAAGCAAACAAAGCAAAACAAAAAAAACAAAGTAAAGAGATTGGTTATGAGGGACTTCCCTTGTGAAGATGTCCTCGACTCACTGGCAACGGCGCCAGAAAATCGCTTGATGGATCAATGCATGGCGCCTAGAAAATGCTTGGTGCGTGGTTGATGTAGAGCTCGTTGGGAACCCCAAGAGGAAGGTATGATGAGCACAGCAGCAAGTTTCTCTCAGTTATGAAACCAAGGTTTAATCGAACTAGTAGGAGCAAGGAAAGACCCCAATGGTGTTACTAGCTGAGCTTTGGCAGGGCGCACTACCGGTGCTAGTAGCAACGTGGAGACCTGCACAACACAACCATAGAACTTTGTCCCCAACTTGCAATGAGGTTGTGAATCACACCGTTCTTTGCAGAAAACAAAGGATTAAACGTATCGAATGGAAAGAAGTAAAAGTTTGCAGAAAGTAAACACAAAGAAGTAAACAGTTGTAGATTGTATGTAAAAGATAAGGACCGGGATCCATAGTTCATTAGAGGTGGTCCCCGCAAATACACCATGCAGAATTACAAATAGATGATCTTGATCATGAACGGAGCTCACAAGATCTAGACATGAAACCACAAAGGAGGAGAACCAGCCATCTAGCTACTACATGGATCCGTAGTCCAAGGATGAACTACTCACGCATCACACCAGAGGCTTGCATGGTGATGAAGAAGGCCTCCAGGGTGAATTCCCCTCTCCGGCAGGGTGCCAGGAAGAGCTTCAGATCCCTCCTGATCTAGCGATGGAGATGACGGCGGCTACAGACTCTTTCGTGGAATTTTAATCGGGCACTTAGGGTTTTCGTCTCGAGGGCAATATATAGGCGGAACGAGAGGCCGAGGTGGTTCTGGGAGCGGCCACACCACCCCCTGGGGCGGGCTAGGCCTGGCCACGCAGCCTGGTTGTGTGGTGGCTCCCTGGCCCTTCTCCATCTCGTATTCTGGCGCTTGATGTCTTCCGGAAAAATAGGCACTTTGGCTTTTGTCCCGTCCAATTCTGAGAATATTCATTTTCTGACTTTCTTGGAACCAAAAACAGCAGAAAACAAGCAGCTAGCACTGTGGCTCTTGTTAATAGGTTAGTCCAAGAAATCATATGAAAAGTACTCCAAAGTTGGAACAAAACACAAGAAAGTGGATAAAACTAAGCATGGAACATCAAAAATTATAGATACATTTGCAATGTATCAATCATCAAGAGGTAGCCTCAGCTAAAATCTCTTCCGCGAGGGAACCCATACTAATTCATAGAAACTTCCATCTAAGCCTTACCCAATTCAGGTATTGTGGTTGTACGGTAAAATTGGAATGGTATCGCATCCAAACACAACCATCAGGTTTTATAAAGGGCTAATGCTCATGTCAAATCCATTTGTGTTTCTCAACACATGTCAAAACATTTCAATAGAATGACTCATCATTCCAAGGTTTTCATAATCATTTTCCACTTCCCATCTAAAGTGAAAGTTTTATGCTTAGCACTAGCCACTAAGTTAAGAGTATTCACTAATGAGGGGTGCTAATCTTCAATTTCATGCCATAGAATGACATCTAAGTACAACTAGATATGCGTAGTTTTATACTCTTTATGCTATGTATATTAAAAGTAACGAAATTTGGTAAAGTAAAAGAATAAAGCTTGCAAATAAACTTGGGAAGAGTATAAATCAAAATGTATAACTAAGCATACCTAATGCATCTTTCTTAGGTTAAAGCTTGCATAGATCTAGCTTGCCAGTAATAGCTTTCCTTGATTGGTGCAGTGATTGAAGTTTTCTTAGAATTCTTTGGGGTAGAACTCCTCCTCCTCGTATCATTGGTCGGTACTATCGTCTATAAATGAATATGGGGTACATAATCATCACACAATAATTAACTAAGTCTATTTAGCACACTAAGGCACACACTTGATGATCTAGCATCATCACAATCATCACATTAATTAAAGAACTAGTTTTCTTTAGTTTATTTGAGAAAAGTAATTTCTACTCATTGAAATTGATTAAGATTTAATATTCTCCAAATAAAATATGGGATCATGTGGACACATGTCATCCCCACATATTCTAATACATGGTAATGCGATTTAAAGGGTTGATCAATTTTTATAAACTTTAAGATTATTATTTAATAGATTTAAAGTGACTAGAAATGCCCTAAGAGCATTATTTTAGTACTAGTCCAATGTCACTGCATGCAAACCTAAATATTTTTCCGTATTGAGATAGATATTATCAAATGTGATTTTTGAGAGTTGTAAACAACTCAAAAGCTATTATGGTTGATTTTTGAAAAATGTTTGAAGTTGCAAATGTCTCTGTCTTGTTATTTTTGCTAAATCTTATCTCTAACTCCAAATGATTTAAATCCAACGGTCTTGGATAGATAATTTAATTGCCTTTCTATAAAAATTTGAATCATGCAATTTGGTTAAGTGAAATTCTCTGAATTGATTTTTCAATCTAGGGACAGAATAGGACTTCAACTAAATTGGAAAATTCATATTTGAATTTCTAGGTCTGGGCGGGAACATTAAACAGGCCGGCCCAACTGCACAGCACAACGCAACACATGGGTGACAGAGGGGGTCCACTGGTTAGTGACTCATCTAACGCGAAGTGGTATCGTTTAACCTGAGCCCTACGATTAGAAGCAAGATCGACGGCTGAGGCTCCATCTAGGCTCGGCGAGGGGGCAAATGACTTGGTAGACGACGGCGAGGAGAGGCATGGTCACGGCAGGGCTCGGGGTGGTCGGAATCGATGGCGCCCTTCTCCTCGAGTAGTAGCGGACTCTGGTGCTCGCCTTGCTCCGGGGAGAGGTGGGGAAGGTCAGTGAGGAGTGGGGAGTGCAGTGGTGTGAAGAATGGAGGCGGGGATGGCCTCCTTTTATAGCTCGACGAGGGGACCGAGCGGTGTGGTGGTGAGCTCTACGGTGGAGTCTCTATAGGCATCTAATGGCATGGGCGAGGGCGTAGGACGGTGCGGTGCTCCCTAGCGGTTCTCACGGACTTAATGGCGCGGCGTGGGGCGGTGTGGTTTGGTCTGGCGCGTGCGGCACTCTGAGCGGAGGCAGTGGTGTTTGCGGCGGCGTGCGGCAGCTGCAGGTCGCGCGCCGGTGAACGGGGGTGTCTGTTGGGGTGGCGTGATCATGCCGAGGCTGTGCGTGTGCGGTGAGGGCAAGGCGCGAGCTGGCGGGGCTGGTCAGGCACAGCGCACTGGCGCGCTCTGGACACGGCGCAGAGAGGCGGTGCGCGGCGCGACTAGGGTGGTCCACGGCTCGGCTAGGGCTATGGCCTGTACAGGGAGTGGTGGTAGGCTGCGGTGATGCTAGTGGACATGCTGGATGGGCGCGGGGTTGTCTGATGCAAGCAGGCCATGGTCGGCCGGCGACGACCACAAAACGGCGGTGATCCACTGTGCAAGCGGTGAAGGGGAGCTGGACTAGGGCTGGGTTAGGCTTAGAGGAGACATGGAAGTAACTAGGGGACGTTTGGTCGATGATCACTTTACCAAATAGTGAAGTTAGGCTAGATATTATTCCGTGCATGCCAAGTGTTTAATGAAATGGCCGCATGAAATTTATTTTTTAATTTTTGATTCAAAAATTTTGAGTGATCTTATATTAAGCTTGAGAGACTATGTTTGCTTGGAGAGGTCAAGGGGAATTTATTTGGTGGGTTTTTGAAAAAGTATGATCTTAACACATACATTTGATTCAATTTTTAAATGTCCTTTAAATTGATTTGCTAAGTATTATTGTAAGTTTGTAATGTGGGCCTTTATACACTTTTACTTGGTCTAGCAAGGGGTGAAAAGAAGTAGAATCCTGTTAGCAATCTTCTTCTAGGAACACCTAAAGTTGCCTAGTGGTTTAAAATGGTAAAAATGACCATTTTCTTTATTTATTCTTATTTGATTTCTTTTTCTTTTGATTTTTCTTGTAAATGGTCTAGATGATGTGGCATTCACCATTAAACCAATTCACAACATTTAGAACAATCAAGCATGGCATAAAAACTCAATTCTATACTAATGCAAACACACATGCATTCACATTCATTTTCTTAATAAAAGTTTTTGTTAACCCTAAATTGGGTGATTAGATCTTGATAACCTTGATTAAAGTTTTGGGGTGTTACACGTTATTGCATAGCCCATGCTAAGGAAGACAAACTACGAGTTAAGCCTCATCTCATAATGGGGTAATGTGGTTGCACGACTTTAGTTGTTATAGCTAAAGCTGCAAATAACCGGGTGCGTTTTTGTAAACATTCTCTCCTCCTTTCTAGCATCATTTTTAAAACCAAAACATTTTTCTTTCTTAAATATCTCTTGGTAGGTCAAACCTCACCATGGTTTTATCATAAAACATTTTTGTAAACCTTTTTCTGGCGTCTTCCCATCCTATAGCTTCGCTCTGCTAAAACGGGGTCTCCAAGGGGTATGGTGTTATACACCACTTACAAAACTAGGGAAAAGTTAGTGTCACCAAAGGGGTTATACTTAGTAGTACAAATATGTAATGGTTTGGAGGATCCAAGCCACTCCCTGATAAAGATCATCATATATTAAAGCAATGCAGTTTTCATAAACAAGTAAGTAAAACATGCATAAGTAAAACATAGGACAAGGCTTATGAGCAAGAAGGTGGATTGCTTGGGATCAGCAAACTGGCAATATATGTCTCTGGACTTCTTCTTAGAATACCATAATAATCATTAATAACCACTTCTTCTAGTCTCCGGTATAATCGCAACTATTCTCGTCAAAGATAGCACATGCAAGCAAACAAAGCCACAATCAACACAATGCATACAAGCATCAATTCAATATAGCAAGCAAACATTCAACACTCTATTTGCTTCAATAGGTTTGGACATATTGAGATAGTAGCAATTGGAATTACTTAAATTGCCTTTGTGGAACTTCCTTTAGGATTTATTTGCCAAAACCACTTAATGGAGGGGTTTGGAACTAGGGATTGGCCCTGTATGATATCGATGTACAAAATTGATACCAACATATATGTATTGAATAACAAGGCCAACAAAAGTGGTTTCATGATTTTATCGATTTTCTATATTTGGTTACGATTTTTCTAGTGAAATAACCTTTACTTTGGGTGAATAAATCACCAGAAAAGATTTGTAGTTCCAAAAATTATTTCCTATTAGGCTTAAGTATGACTTTATGGGTTGATTAATTGGGAGTTGGAATCACATCAAAACAATTACCAGAATGCCATCAGGAAATTCCCAAAGTTAGTTCTGGAGGGTATTTGTCATTTTCACTAGATTTCATCTGCAGAATCTTTTGATATGATTCCAAAGACACATGTTAGGTATTTGAAATTCCTTTCTATAAAAATTGGATTCACTCTTTTTGGAGTTACAGAATTACTATATGCATTTTATTAGTGAATTCACTATGCACAAAAATGTTTAATTCACCATAAATCAAAGATAGCTCAATAAATACTAGTCTCCTAGGATTTGGTAGATGATATGTTTTAGGAACTATGAGAGTTTGAATTAGGTTAGTGGTGCCCTATAGAATTTATTAAGGCTAAATATGTACCGGCAGGGATTTTGTCATTTTTGCTTCACTATAACTAAGGCTCCACTTGGCTAGGGTCCAAGGCAGAAGGGTAGGTACTTCAATTACCTACTAGGAGTGACTTGGTTTGCACCATTTGGACTTACGGAATTTCCTGAGGGATTTATTTCTTGCAGAAGCTTCTATTTACTAGATTAGATCCCAGAAAAAGAGAAATATTGTTTTCGGCCAGGTACAAGTTATGCATGTTGTACAAAACAGGTAAGAACATGTACAAATTTGTATCTGGCCGAAACTAGGAATTTTACATTTTTAAAACTATTTAAACTAGACAGAAATTTGTAGCTCTGGAAAATCAGATTTAAAAAAAAAGGAAGGCAATAGAGTGACAGGCCAGATCTAGAGGGAACTGGGCCGCGACGGAGATTCGGCCCACGGCGGCGAGTCGATGCATAGGAGGGCCGCCGGTTCAAACAGCCTTTGGGGGACCCACCTGTCAGCATCTCGGGAGGGGCGAAGGGGTACGGGGATGGCTCAGCCGTTGGATCCATGGGAGATAGATGGTGCCTAGCCATCGTCTCCGCAGAACAGAGCGCTGCTAGGCGGAAACCCTAGATGGCGTCAGGGGACTAGCAAGGATCTTACCTAAGGGCTTTAGCAGCGACGAGGAGGCGACAGGGCGACACGGCGCACCGAGGGGACTCCAGGGATGGGCGGCACGGTTAGTTTATCCGTAGAAGGGGTTCGCGAGCTTCTGTACCGGCAGAGCTTGGTTCAGCACTCATCACAATCGAGCTTGGAGTGCATGCATGTTAGAGGTTAGGCATTAGAGAAAGTTCTAGGATCCTAGGGAAAGCGGGGGAGGTGTGGTTACCATTGTAGAGGGATCGGGAGAAAGGGTCTTTGTCATAGAGGTTCCTCTCGGCCATGCTTGAAGGTGGCAGGTGCCAGGGTTCATGCTGCAGAGGAAAGAGCAGGAGGAGGTAGGTCAGAGGTAATAGACCTCTAATACATCACATGCAAGTGGTGGGGTGCAGTGGGAGGGCAACCTCAAGCTCAGGTTCAACAATGGCCGAAAGTGGGAGTCCTTTTTCTTGCGGCCAGTAGAGAGGGGAGGAGGGGAAGGGGAGCTCGGGGGAGCTGAGTGAGGAGGAGAGGTAGTAAATGAGAGGGGTGTGTGGGCTACACCGGCATCTGGCATTATATCCCGAAGAGAAAGGGTGTAGGGAGGACTAGGTCCATGGGGATCAACGGAGAGGGGGTAGAGGTCAAGCATTGGCTAGATTGCGCGGTGGAGAGAGAGGTCTGGTCGTGTAGAAAGTGGTAAGGGTGCAGTGGGGGTTGCTGCTGCCTTTACCCACTAGGAGTTTTTTTAAATATGAAAACATCTCTCTCACACACTCCAAGAGCAAAGCACAAGAGGATGGAAGCTGCTACAGTACAAACAAAGTAGAGGGTCGACCAGAGATGAGGGGTGGGGCGCTCGAGAGAAGTATTAGGCAAGTTTGGTGCGGGTATGATGGGGTATTAATCCCATGGTTGCCACTTATCCAATTTTAACATTCTTGATGATCATGAAGAAACTTTGGACTTTTGATCTTGTCAAGGTGAGTTAAGGGTGCTGGTAGATAGGTAGGGTCAATATGCAACACTAGGAATTATGTGGGAATTATTTGATCATTTTAGATCACACTTATATCATCTCTCCAAATAGTGCTGAAATAGTTTCTAGAATCTCATTTGATATTTTTACATTGGACGTGGTTGGTTTTTGATGTGAGATGATCCTAGATATGATTACACACTTAGGAGAATTTTTACAAGAGTTATTGAAGGATAAAAGTATTTAAAACAATTATTGTTCCCCTTCAGCCATTTAAGAAAGTGGGCAAAATGAAATAATAAAATTCTTCAAAAATATTTATTTTTGAAGTGGGAGGATAGAGTATGATTTATAGGTCTCAAGGATTCCTAAGTATGTACAAGTGTTTTGGAGAAATCCAAACTTTCCTTAATAGGAGGGGGTTTTAGGTTTTTGTCAATTAATGGAATTTAATTGTTTTTGGGCCACAAAATTATCGAAAATATTTGGTAAACTTTTATTTCCATGGTAGAAGATATCCACAGGATGATTCCATCATTTTCAACCTTAGGTTCTAATAATTAACTTGATTTGGGGAGGAAAACAAGATATAAAGGATGTTGGGGAAGGTTATTTTTAAGCCACCAAAACTTGGTGTATCTTGGATCTCAAAGCTTCTCTTGGGTCATGGGCTATATGGAAAGATAGACCAGGTTAGGTAGATCACCATGGTATAGAGTTTCGAGGTTGATCATGGTTGAGCTCTCCAAAGATTGATTCCAAACTTTGAATACAATAAGGGTGCCAAAGCAGGTTATCAATTAGCGTTCTAAACCGTGTGGGTTTTAGAGGCACAAGGATCCAATTAGAACAAGTGAAGTATGGATTGATTGACCTTTATGAGTGGAACACAATCATACAAAGAGTTGGTCAAAAGAAGATAGTATGGAGATGTGAGATTCTTCCAAAGTAGGCATGTTGATAAGGTTTGCAGGAATTATTATTTTCTTGCCTGCAAAACCATCAAGAACAAGTGGGTTAAAAGGTGATCTAGCCAAGGGAAAGAGTGGGCCCTGGTAGTCCTTAATATGGTCTACAAGATGGTTCAAGTGCACTACAAAATATTCAAAAGGAGTGGAAATGGGGGAGACTCAAATATGGCATCTTGATAACAATTTCCAAACTTAGTAATATTTTGGCAGAATCAGGGTTTTTGCCTACAATATAAGAGTTCATGTTTTTATGGGTTGGAAGGTTCCAAATCATCATCAAATGGAGGATGTTGAAGTGTAGACTGAATAGAAAGGATCCCTGCTTGAGGTTGGCTTACATTGACTTGGATACTTCTAGAAGGAGATAACATCAGAGGTGATCTCGATAATGGTTTTTGAGGATTACTTAGTCCCTATAGATCAGATTCATCTTGGGAATCTTGCTTAGGGTTTTGTAATCTTAGTTTAGTTTGATCCTATAGGATGAGCTCCTAGGGTATCTCACTTTAGTTCCTAAGCAAACAAGTTAGACAGCAGATCAAGGCAAATCATCTTAACAGATCAAGGCAACTCATCTTACAAGCAAATCTACTACTACTAGGGTTACCATCAAGCTTAGATTGAGGTAAGGATGGGTATTTTGAAAGGTTGGAGTTTGAATACGGTAATAGTCCTTGGTATCTCTACCAAGAGTAGGATTCAAATGCTTTATAAAAGGTTTTGGAAAACCTAGAGGTAAGAGTAGTTGAAGGTTCTGTCTTGAAAACATAAGGAGATTATATATTATAGATCCACATAATTTTGGAAATAGAAGCTAGTAAAATAGTTAGGGTTGCAAAGGCATCTTGGCTTAGGTTTTGGAATTCCAAAACATTTGAGAATATGTAAAATGACCCAAGACTATTTTGTTAAATAGCTTTTGTCAACTAACGGTGAGGTCAGTAGTATATCATATGGTATACACACAGATGCACAAGCACAAGCCAACAACAAGCAATACTGTATCACTAATCAAGAAAAAGTTTTTGTTCCCCCCTGATTTTTACATTTTGGATAATTAAACAGGGTTTCTAAAATTGGGATGTTACAGTTTCCTCGCATGATGAACAATATTGCCCCTAGGAATTTTCCCCTTGTTGAAAAAAATCTGGGAGAGAGAAGAGTGGAGGAGGCATCGCTAGAGCAGGGAAGAGGAGGATTTGAAGGCGGTGTGATGTCAGAGCAAAGCTGTGATGGGTTCCTGACACGAGGTACAGAGTACAGTGAGTAGTACTCATCACCATCCAGACACCCCTGCCGGCTAATCTCTCCCCCCACAACGTGGCGCTACCCACATGCATCGACCTGCCTTGCCATTCCATTTCACACCCTGCAAAGAGGAAGCATCAAGAACACCCCCAACAAGCTGGTTCGAAAGTGAGGAGCATTAATTTTTGTGTGTGTGAAGCAAGTACAATAGTACAAAGGGTATGGCTCAGCTGCTCGCTCGAGAAGGAACCGACTACTTTTGCTTGCTCAACTTTAGGTCCCTTTATGCTAAATTTATGGACCTCTATGTAATTTTCTATTTTTTGAGGTCGTCGATGTAAACTGTACTCCGACCAACCATGTGAAATTTTAACTACAAGTAAGCGCGATAGATAGATTCCTCTTAAAAATTTCCAAAAATCTTTTGAAGCTAACCAGGAATTTAGTACATCGAAAACCACCGAAAGTTCTGAAAATATAAAGTTCTTCCTATGTATCCGCATCACGACAAAATTTACACTGTTTGATAAATTGACATTAAGTCATTCAAGTGGGAAGAGTTAGATAGGAAGTTTGAGAACTCATAAAACATACAGTACAAAACGACCTATGCATGGGTGCAAAGGAAAACATAAACAAAGGGGAAGAGAATTACGTTGCTGTTAAGAGTCTAGCTCTAACGTTCCCAATATTTTCTCACCTATTTTCTAGGCCACGTCTTTGTACCAACAAAACGGCCACAAACATAGGGAGTACAGTACTCATGTTAAGTGGGGATTTTGCTACGAGGCCGCAATTACCAAGATAAGCATCTAGGCTTGGTTAGCTAGGAAGTTAATACTTAAAGGTCAACCAGACCGGTGGTAGCTATCTATACTATATTGATCGCTTGTACTACTTCTTCCAAAATCAAGAGGACAAAATACCTAGCTTGAGTAGCGGTGGAGTCTACCATAGAGCGATATCCAGAGAAAGGGAGAGGGAGAGAGGGGGAGAACGAAAGATGGAGGATGTTTTGCTAAGCGCCATCCGTCTAAGCGAGAAAGCTAGAGACGCCTACCCCCATGTTGACACTCTGCAGCTCCTCTGTGTCGTGCTGGCCTGCACCGTGTCATGCACCCGTTCCGATGCCATCTTTGTGGCCTAGCTTAAGAAGAAGGTGGACTATTTCCTCACCAGCTCCGACGGTGTCACCAGCATGGTGGACAACCTCATTTCTTGCCTTCAGGCCAAGCGATGTAACCCATACCTAATAGGTATGTTTACCACAATGCATGTTATTGGCAGCAATATCATTTTATTCTATGGACTTCTCATTCATATAGCCTACCTATACGTGACTTTTAAACCCAAATTTTTGGTGTAGGTGATGCGCCCCAGGTTGTTGCCGTGCACACCGCTTCCCTGGCTGGTATCTCTAGAGACGATCTATTACGTGCTCAGATGGCCTTGCAGCTTTCAGAAGCCTTCCCGCCGAGCCGGCGGACATCTACATGAAGGTCACTATTCTCGCGCGGCGTCTTTCCTAGCATGACAAGCTGGACCGCTTCATCAGCCTCCTTGAGCAGTATGTATTTCAGGGCACATCATGAGTGAACAACGCCCATGCGGCCGCCTTCCTCCGTCGCGAGGATATCCTCGACACCTTTGCAACAAACATGTTAATCTGACACGTACCATTGCTCCTCGTGGCGTGGGGAACCAAGATTGAAGAAAAAGGGCATCTCAAGAAATTTGTTGTAATTTTCGTTTTTGTTGCGGTGATTTGTACTGTTCGATGTTTCTTTTAATTACAGGGTCCTTTTCAAGAAATAACCAAATAAGATAAGATGTGTGATATATGGTAAATCATACGATGATTCTCCATGGTTTACTATCACTATGTCATTTACATGGACATATCACATGTGTGTCCCACCTTAAGTGTATAGTTCGCTCTTTACCTATTGCAAGGATTCCTAAAGCAAAGTGGGTCCCACCTTGAGGCTAAAGTTCACACTTTACACATAGGTGAAGCAAGTGATTCCCTTCCGATGCTTGGGAAGCATGTGAAAACTTGGAAACCGAAATTTTTTGATTTTTTGCCGCCAAGGACCAAAGTGGTTTTCTTCCTATGTGGTCCTCCTACTCCACACCAACCCGGTTGACGAACACACTAGATACACATAGCCGAGCCACCATACCAAGGCACATGCAAAATTTTCTAAAAAACATTCGAAGTAGTACAGCAAAACCACCAAGAGTTCTGAAAAATTCAATTTCTTAGCTATGCAAGAACTTGGCATGGTGGTGTTCCTGTATTTGGTACGAGTATATGGGTGTTTCTTGGCACGATGAAAAAGATGTTGTCACTAGGAGTTTCCTGCTGTTAAAAAAAATTCTGGGAGCAAGAAGAGACCGAGATCACGGAGGCACCAGTGCGAGAGTAGTGAAGTGGAGGATTTGAAGGCGGTGCGATGATAGAGAAAACCTACAATGGGTTCCTGACATGAGGTACATGCTAAAGTGAGTAGAAGTAAATTTCAGGACCTTTACTATACACTAGTGAGTTGCAAGTACCTTGCAGGTGAGAATCAGATAATAGAAGTATGACATATCATTTTTTTATATAAAATTATAATAGGTGAAGTTGAAAAAATAATTATAATTTCGAGCCACATATATAAAGTGTTGGTTGTGTTTGGTTGTTGTACTTTGTATCATGTAGAAATCAACCTATTAGCTACCTAAATACACAACCTGGTCTAGAGAGATGATGAAGAAGATTCTAGAATTATCGAAAAGTGTATGGAACTCTATCTAATTTTTTGAGGTCTTCGATGTAAACCGTACTCCCACCGGCCGTGTCAAAATTTAACTACAAGTAAACGCAATAGATAGATTCCTCTCAAAAGTTTCCAAAAATCTTTTGAAGCTAACTAGGAATTTAGTACAAAACCACCAAAAGTTCTAAAAATTCAAGTTCTTTTAATGTATCCACATCCCGACAAAATTGACATCATTTTAAAAACATTCAAATAAATAATAAATAGTACAAATTGATAAAGTCATTCAAGTGGGCAGAGTTAGGTAGGAAGTTTCAAAACTTACAAAACATGGCAATCTTAAGGACAACATGTTGATTTAGATCCATATTCTTTGAATTTTGTTTACAGGAAAGAATAGTCTCGTAATTATCACTCAGAAAATTGAGACTTGAATATTCTTTCCTGATAGTTGGAACCTCACACCAATGACATTTGTTTACTACCAAAAATCTACTACGCTTACTTCTATCTCAAGTTTGACCTGATTTCATTAAATTGTCAAGATGCAAAATCTATGCAAGAAGTTGAACATGTCTCCAATACTCTCGGTGGTTTCTAATATGTATATTAATTGAACTCCCGATGGGTACCTCCAAAAGATTTTTCATAAAACTTTCAAATCAACCTATTTACTTGTAGTAGTTCAAATTTAACCTAATTTCAATAAATCGACATAAAGTCTTTCAAGTGGGCTGGAGTTAATTATCTAGGAAGGCTGAAACTCATAAAATATGGGAATCGTATGTACAACATGTTGGTCCAGTATATATGCCTGAAAACTTGGTTTGTGGCATTCAGATCCATATTCTTCGAACTAATTTATTTATAGAAAATAACAATCTCGTCATCAATCGGTCTTTCAAGTGGGCTGGAGTTAATTATCTAGGAAGTTTGAAACTCATAAAACATGGGAATCGTATGTACAACATGTTGGTCCAGTATATATGCCTGAAAACTTGGTTTGTGGCATTCAGATCCATATTCTTGGAACTAATTTCTTTATGGAAAATAACAATCTCGTCATCAATCAGAACATTGAAAATTGAATGTTCATTCCTGATAGTTGGAAATTCACACCAATGCATTGTTTACTACAAGAAGATGCACCCATCTACCTCCAAAAATACGCGTTTTGATGACTTCTAGAAACAAACAACTACCAGGATGCTTCCAAATATTGGCTACCATGCATGACCATTATTATTTATTCTTTGGTTTCAACCCAAGTTTAACAATGAAGGTCATGCCCTTATCGACATCATATGTTTAATTATGATACAGTTCTCGCATCTGGTAGATTGGGTTCATCTTGTTGTAATAAGCCATTTTGCTAGTGGGAGTTTTCAAATATCAAGAAAAAGTGTATGATAATTTTCCGTGTGACATGACTGTTTTTTCTATATAGAATGTACGAAGAGTATGACTCGAAATGCCACAACCCTAGTTTTAGATAGAGTGTACAACCATGTTCTTACTCACGATTCCCAAGTTCCATGAGTTTTCAAGCTTCTTATTAGCCAAACTCCGCCCACTTAAATTACTTTATGTCGATTTATCAAGATTACCAATTTTCTAAGTGAAAAGAATGTTTATTCAAGTTATAGTTTTATTTCGAATTAGACGTGAGAGGAAAAGCTTCGCTCAAAAGAGCTTTTATACTTAGAAAATTTTCTATCTTTTGAACCCCCCGACGGTATTTTTATATATAGCATAGGATAAGCATAATACTTAGAAAAATTTAGGAAGAAGTTATTAGGAGGAGAAATAATCCTAAAAAAAGCATCACACTTGTAAAACACTTGTAAAATATTTCTATAGTACTTCTACTTAAACATCCTACACGTGCATACTACTCTTTGAAGGTAAAAACATGCATAGTATAAAAACATGGGACAAGGATACGAACAAAGGTGTAACTTACCTTATGTTAATAATATGTGTGACGATTGTATTCCTCCGCAGAAAATGCTCTCTCTAGACAATCTAACTTAGGAAGAAAGTAATTCCAATCAAAAGAATGGCAAACATCGCAACAATACCAACTTACAACAAAAGAATGGCGAGCATATGCATGCATGATGATTTAATATGCCACAATTACTTATTTAGTTTTCTAAACACTATTACAACAAAAGATGCATGTGAGAAGGCATTTAATGCATAAAAACAATTTATAAATAAAACCATATTGATTTAAATAAGGTTTAACTCACCTTAACTCAAATTCTAATGTTTTCATAATATTAAATTGTGAATTAAATACCACTGGATGGGTAATTAAATTTAGAGCTTGTAGCGATTGGAATCACGTGAAACGGATCTAAAAATTACAAATCTATTGATATATTATTTGTATTTTTATGAGTTGTAGTTATTTTCCTACAAATTAAATACCATTAACAATGCTACTTAACCAATTAATTAAATAAAGAAAACATGTACGGTGAAAAATAGATCTTATCAAGAAACAGTGTTCTATGCTAAATTATCTTTCCAACTGTATATTATATGCTAAATTTGGAGATGTAAATATTTTTCTACAAATTTCCTAAGATCCAGGGAATATTCCGCGCTGACTGGGTACATACCTACTGACTTAGTGCTGACGAAGTTGTGGTGCGGCGCGCTGACTAGGCGACATGTGGCGTGCACTCATAGGCGGATACTGGTTCAGGGGACGGTCTAATCCGCGCGGTCCAGAGAAGATCTGAGGGCCACTTTGACTCGGACATCCTCGCATTGGCGGACGACGGTGGTAGCCCTAGGTGGTGATGGTTCCGGCAGCTAGGATGGATCTGAGGTGCGGCGATGGAGGAGGGGATGACGAGATGTGGGAGAAGACGAAAAGTCTCCTGGTGTCCACGAATTTGGTCCGTGCTTCCTGTGATGGATCTGAGGTGCGGCTGGAGCTCCTTGGCCTCTGTTGGCTCCGGTGACGAATTACGCATGCTTCAGAGCTCTTGTGAGAGGGAAAAGAGGTCAGGGAGACATTGTCATCGATGGGGAGCAAGGTAGAGGAATAGGAGAAGGTCGAAGGTGACAGAAGCTTAACCCCCGAGCTCAACAAAGATTATGGCGGCGGGGGTTGATTTCGATCTCGAAATTGACAGCCTAGGGGCAGATTTTTAGGGTTTTCTCAGGGGAAAGAAAAGTAGAGGTCTTGGGGGGTTATAAGGGGAAGGTTTCGTTCAAGAGGGGCAACAAACGTGACCAAATTGATCGCGATATCGGGGTGCTTCCATTTGGGATCGACCAAGCGTGGGGAGCTCAGTCTCTACGAGAGAAGAAGATGACAGGCAGGTCCCATTTGTCATTGACACGGGAGAGAGAAAAAAATGTTTCGGGACAGGGAACGGTGTGGGCTGGCCTCCTCTCCATCTTGGGACGTGGGGCTGCTACTGCACGCTGCCGTGTTAGGTAGAGGGAGATTGAAGGATGGTAGGTGGGCTGGGCCAGCTAATCCACGGGTAGGTTTAGGCTTAGGTTCTGTGTTTATTTTCTTCTTTTTTCTTTTCTATTTACTGTTTCCTATTTCTTTGATAACCTTTTCTCTATAACTCCAAATGAGCTGAAATTTGTTTCCAATATTTTATAAAATTCTATAGATCCCCTTAGGATAATTTTTGTAGCCTTTTCTATAGTTTGAAAGTAATGGATTTATATACCCTTGTCTCTACTCTTGTAGGGGTATTTTGGTAATTCAAAATAGGGTGTTGTAGATGGGGTTTTAATTTAAGAACTTTTATGAATGCAATGATGCAAGGATTTATGAATGCAAGGCAAGCACAATGCTTTGGATTTTTCAAACTTCCCAACCAATGCGATAGTCATGTTAATCCACGCTTTTAGTGTGTCTTAGTAAAATTTCAAATAACCTCAAAATTTTCCTTTCATTCAAAAGTTTCACATTCCAAAATTTCAAATAACCTCAAACTTATTTAATTTTTTTCAACATTCCAAAATTAGGAAAATTTTGCGATGCTACATCCATATTCTTCGGACTTCCTTTACGGGGGAGAATAATCTCGCCATCACTCAAAAAATTGAGAATGTTCTTTCTTGATAGTTTTAAACTCACACTGACAACATTGTTTACTACAAGAAGATGCACCCATCTATCTCCGAAAACACATTTAATTCAAGATAAATCTATGGCCCTTACTTGCTTGAACTCAAGTTTGACGTAATTTCATTAAATTTTCAAGATGCAAAAGATTAGCCTGAATTTGAAACTATCGTCAAAACTCTCGGTGGTTTCTGAAATATTTATTGTGACCCCCTGATGGGTACCCCAAAATAATTTTCGTAGAACTTTCAAAGTAACCTACAATTTACTTATAGATTCAAATTTAACCTAATTTCAATAAATGGACGTAAAGTCATTCAAATGGGCAGAGTTACCTAGGAAGCTTGAAAACTCATAAAAATGGGAATGGTTGGTAAAACATATAGGTACACTATAGATGTTTGTAAACTTGGCTTGTGGCATTCAGATCTAGTATTATTCGTACTTTTCTATACATAAAAGTACAACCTCGCTTGTCTTCACTCAGAAAATGTAGAATTGAATGCTCTTTCCTGATAGTTGAAAAATCACACTGACGACGTTATTTACTACAAGAAGATGCATCGATCTACCTCTGAAAAGAGATTTAATTCAAGAGCAATCTTGGCGCTTACTTGTATCTCAAGTCTGACATAATTTTGTTAAATTGTCAAGATGCAAAGTCTTAGCAAGAAGTTGAACCAATCATCAAAACTCTTGCTAGTTTCTGATATATGAATTTTGACCCCTTGATGGTCAACTGATGTCTGCAAGTTCATGGATCGTTTGTAGATAGTTTCGAAGTATCGATATCGATCCCATAGGGAGCCCAAAGATAAGTGTTTATGAGTGAAGTATTTTTCACACTCAAAATTGTCACGGGTCTTCGAGTGAATTAACTGCAAGTGTGGAAATCAAAATGAAATTTGGATTAAACTGGATGTATTTAAATAAAACTAAAATGTAAACTTCAAGAATAAAAATCATAAAAGTAAAGAACGATTCGATTGTTTGTGGTTTTCTCCAGATGACAAAGATGGCGCGGGGAGATACAGTTCATGGTGATAGTGACTGTACGAGGTGGACGAATTATAAGTGTAACAATTATAATCTTATAAATATATGTGTAGGCGAGCAACCCATAATTATCCGGAACTCCTCTTGGTAGATTTCATCCCAACTTCAATAATCCTACTAGCCTGTTACCAAAACCATGGTCAGTCACTAGACGATTAAGATCCTTCAGGTTTCTTAGCAATTAAGCTCCTTGGATCAGACTAATGCAATAAGCACAATGGTTCCTCGCTACCCTCGAGTCAAACCAGTTTCCCATTGATATCCCCGTGACACTCGGGGGTCGTTGGTCTACTAGCGAACAAGATCCTATCTATGTAGAACAAAGCATCATGTTGGTTGGGCCCTTAATTGGACAACAAGCATTAGGCATCTC
This sequence comes from Avena eriantha, assembly GCA_910589775.1. Taxonomy (NCBI): domain Eukaryota; kingdom Viridiplantae; phylum Streptophyta; class Magnoliopsida; order Poales; family Poaceae; genus Avena; species Avena eriantha. The sequence goes on along the minus strand of OU342743.1, from coordinate 438,194,894 downwards.
ACAGATAGTCAAGCACACATAATATAGTAACTAAAATCAATCACAAACTAATGGAAAATATATGGAGGCACATCACATCTCACTAATCCCTTACATCTCCCACGCCCAAGGAACTTACAGACACATGAGAGAAGAAAGCATCATCAATATAATTAAATAAAGGGAGTTCTTCTCGAGATAACCATGGAGAACACACAATAAGAATAGAGAAGTAATCCAACACAATTCAAGATAGGAAGAAACAATCTCGAACCCTAATCTTGGAAGGTGAAGATCTCTCTCTCTCTCTCTCTCAAGTACAAGTAATGCTATGAGGGTGTGATGGTTGGGAGGTCAAAGATCGTGGAGCAAGATGAAGAACGGCTTCCCCTCCTTCTCCGGATCTCTTCTTTCCCCTTTCTGGATGGGATGGCGGATGCTGTGTTATGATTTTGCGTCTGGCCTCTTCATGGAAGTTGTCCCTTTTGACAAGACGGAGGCGGCAACATCTATACGGCGGGAACTATATGGCCGAAAAAATATTCCCATCGTATAGTTGCTCGTTAAAGCTTCTGTATGCCTCCATCAACTACTTTCAAAGAGAGACTTGCTTGTTTTTGCCTGAATATTGTGTTTCTCTTGTTAAAACCTTCTGTTGACATTCAGAACCTGAAACACACATTAAAACCAAGTTTTCTTTGCTACCGAAGTATTAGCATTAGGTAAATCTAGAAAATGATCAAATCCAGAAGAAAACTATAAATAAAAACCAATAAAAATATGTCTAATCTCACAACTATCAACTCCCCCAAGCTTAGATGTTGCTCGCCCTCGAGTGACAAGAAAATAAGGGAGAATAGAAGAGATTCGAGACTGAAATAAAAGAACATAAAAGCTCAAATTGGTGTCAAATTCTTTTCTTCACAATTCCTGCAATCTTAAACATGATCATACAAGTATTCACAAGATTGCACTGAGCCACTTCCTAACCACGTATATCTTGCTAGCAAAGAAATTATATGCCCGAGCAAGTGTCAAAAGTTTAGCTAGAAAGTGAAACAAATTCTTTTGGTGTCTCTCTTTGTTGAGAGATGAAAACTTTTTGCTCTTGTTTCTTTAATCAATTAAGAGTACTAAAGTTGGCACCAAAATCATTCAATTTAAGAACAACTCATCTATTCCCATGTCAAAATTTCAAGACTCTCAAAGCACCTTTTGCTTTCCTTGTTTTTCAAAAACTTCAGCCCCTTCCATAGAGAAATCATGCCACTGTTTTTAACATGTTAATTGGGACTGTGTTGTGCACTTGTGATCATGCCAATAAATAATTGTTGAGCAATAGTGTATCAGAGGAGTACTACAACTTCACTTGGAACGTGAAAGCATGAGGAGACTAAAATTTTACCCGTCATAGCATTGCTGCTATAGACGTTTACATAACTTAATAGCCGAAATCAAGTGATTTCCCACATTTAGATCGTTCGTTGGCCAGAAGAGTTAATAGTTCCCCATGGAGCATGACAATGTTGTAATGACACGCTTAAAGCAATATCTTATGATAATTATTATAAAAATCAGTGGCATAATCTATACTACTTCAAAGCATCCATTTTATCAGACAATTTCATTCAAGGGTGCTATCGAGTCTATTTATATTAGGCTCAAATGGGATGGAGTAGTTCTAAAATCAAATCCTTTGGGATAAACATGGACTCAAGACATATTTTGGATGCTTTTTATTGTTGTAAAAATGTAGGAAATATTTTTAATCAAGTTCATTGCTCATTGTTTCAAAGCTAAAAATGAGACACTAGGAAAGGAATAGAATTCAGCAAGTTAAGTGGGGAGTGACTCCAGTACAAGCGAGTAAATAATTGTATGATCAATTTAAAGTTGCAGAAAAGGTTATGAAAGGAATGTGATACCTCCTCTTGCTTGCTTCATTCTCGTACTGGAGTCGAACCCCCTCTATATTTCCCTATTGCCAAGTCACCTGAAATTAAGCAATCTCTGAGAGAAACAGAGAAACGAATTGGCAATAAAAGTTACAACTATTTTTTTATTTTTGGTTTAGGAATGCAAACTTAAAGTAAACATGCAATTTTGAAGAAGTAAAATAAATCAAAAGAAGAAATAAAAATATGAATGCAAGGTTTGGAGGTTTTCAAACCTCCCCTAAGCTTAGGCTATTGCCAGACTCAGTTGTTGCCATCATTCGGCAGCTAGTGCGGATACTGCTGGTAGTAGGCAGGTAAGTTGGTCATGAAGTGACTGAAGTTTTGAGTTAAGGAACTCACATCGTCATTAAATCCTCATGGAGTGTGGTCTTGAGCTGCTGAAATTCTTGATAGGGGACATAGTTGAACCCCTGCTACAGCTGATTGGGCCATGGGTCCCAGGATCCCTTGCTGCTGCTACTGTCCCTCCCTAGCAGGGTTGTATTCCTGCTCCTGCTCATGCGCATCCTCATCTTGTTGCTCTCCTTCTTCATCTTCCTCTTGATCAGGCTAGAATTCAGCCATGACCTCCACCACTTGATCCTTGGTGAGGATCCAGTTGTCCTTCTCCGCAATCGTGAAGGTTGGTGCACAGGGCAACGGGACCTTCTCAACCTGTGCATCACCAAGATAACCAAATTGATATGCTCGGAGTCTCCTGTTAGCTCGGGAAACACCGAATAAACCACAAACAGTGAAAAATTTGACATCCATAAGTTTGGAGTCATCAACATGTTGCATCACAGGTAAGATAATGTTTAATGCATGGCAAGATGGGTTACCAATACACCGATGTGAATGTCACCTTTTTTCTTGTTGCTCTGGTGATGAAAGTGTTGGATGAGTAGAGCCATGGGATTGAGGCTTTGCGGTGCATTGGTGAAGAATGCCTTGGTGATCATGGCCTTGTCCTCATTGGCCATGGAACCAGTATCTCCTCTTCCCAGCAGTGTATTAGCGAGGAACAAGGCGTAGTAGGGAATTGTTGGGTTCTGAATGGTGGACATCTTCTTCTGGTTGAAGTCCCTGCCACCATCAACAGAAACAACCTCCAAAGTTTCTCCACTTATGACACTATATAAGTTTGTAACAGTTGGCTCCCCATTGTCACGGAAGTCAAAAGCATCAGAAAATTGTTGGAAAGTTATTTCATAGTGCTGCTGGATCATGGTGAAGCTTATCGTGCATGCCTTACCTTTCTCCCTGTGGTCATCGTATAAGGAGGCAACGAACTCATAGGTGAGCTCAGTATATGTATTGTGGCTTGCATAGGCGAGTAGTGCTAGCCTTGAATTTTTACACATGAAGTCGAAGTCCGCCCTCAACCCTGCCACGGTGAGAAAGCTATCATCGGCCCAACGTGTGGGCATCATCCACCTTGATGAAACTATGGCCAACTTGGGGTTGAGCTTGGCCTGGTGCCCCAAACTCCCGCCAAGTTAGCGCTTGCTCTTGCAAAAAATGCTATAAATTTTTTTCATCTTGATGCACTGAAAAGTTCACCATAAAACCTTAGGCATATAGTTTCTATGTGATATATGAATTATTCTACGTGGAAAAATTTAATCCTAACCTAAGAAATTAAGAGGAAAAGAAAAATAAGCTTGAGTTCATCCACTAGATAAATGTGAGAGTTTCAACCATGGAATTCTAAAAATAAAGCATGGATAGGGAGAGAAACATACCGATCTATTGATTCCCCGATAAGAGTTCTAGGTGGGTTTTGAGAGAATTGGCGAGAGAATATGGGAGAAACAGTGAGGAGGGAGACGAAGCCTAGCCAGCCCGGGACGATTAAGAGGTCGTGCTGAACTATATGACAACAACTATATGGGCAGAATATGTAGTTCCCGCCGTATAGTTGCGCCAGTGCCACCAATTAGGGTTTCTTTATGCCAGAACATAGCTATACGGGTGCAACTATACGGCCGGATCATAATTACCCTGCCGTATAGTTGGTCATCAAACCTTTTGTACCTCGAGATAAATTTTATAAAATAGGCATCGATATCTATACGGCCAAACTATACAGCCGTAATTTTTATTACCGCCGTATAGTTGGTCGCCAAACCATCAATACCTTTGAGAAGAAATTCGACGAAGGCATCGATATCTATACGACCGGAACTATACGGCCGTAATTTTTATTATCGCTGGATAGTTGGTCGTTAAATCCTCTGTACCTTTGAAAGAAAATTTGTTGATGGCAAAGATATCTATACGGCAAAAATATACGGCCGGAATTTGTATTCCCGCCGTATAGTTGATCGTTAAACCTTCAATACTCATCAAAAATATTTTATTTGTTCGAGAATACCTTCTTATCCTAAAAGTTAGTGAAACACCTTGTTTTTTACAATAAAATGATAGTAAAAATTGTCGACCAATAACAGCATGTATAGAGCAGAATTTCTAGTACTACCTAACTTCTTCTCCGTAACTGGAGATTTACTTTTTAATCTGAAGTAAATGATTAAGATTGTTTTGTAGATAAAACTCAAACTTTTATTTTTATATTTATTCTACACTTGTTCAATCGATGTTTCTACTACTTTTTGACAGCTGCATCTTTATAGGTGCGCTTCTGCAAGAATGTCTGTGAAAAAGTTGTAGGAATGCGATGAACATTTTATTCTTTAGTTTATTTTATTAATGTGACGGGTTGACTCCCATCAAGCATTAAGGATGGTTAAATAACTCAACCCCTTCTCTGTTCTCAAATTCTTACCTTGGGTTGCCCCTTATCAAAGGCACTTACCACATGAACTCGTTTTGCCGGTGGAATATATCTTTCTCCTGCTTCTAGCTTCTTTGGAAAATACCGGATGATTTCAGCATCATAAACATTGAAGATTATTTTTCCCTCAACACAATCAACTGATGCTCCTATATTACTAAGGAAAGGTCTTCCAAGTATTATGGATAATTTTTCATCCTCTAGCATCTAAAGAATAATAAAATCAGTGGGAATAACATGATCATCTATTCTAAGTAGAACATCCTCAATCATACCAATGGGTTGTTTAGTGGACTTGTCAGCCATCTATAAAGTGATAGTAGTAGGGGAATACTCCCCTAATCCTAACTTTTTATAGAGGGAAGATGGCATTACACTAACTCCTGCACCTAAATCACACAAGGCATTGTGAATATTAGTTTTGCCAATTGAGCATGAAATAGTTGGTATTCTAGGATCTCCTGATTTAGACAATTGCTTCCCATTACCAGGATAACTAGTCACCATGGAAACGGTTTTGGTTATTTCTTTCTTTCTACTAATAATATAATGGAGGAATTTAGAATAGGTGGGAACTTTTATTGCATCTGCAAATGGAATTTCTAGACGAAGATCACCAAGTGCATTTTTGAAAGAATCATAGATTACATGATCCGGTGCTTTCTTTTTTCGATCTGGATAAGGAAGCTTTTCCTCACCTTTCTTATTCTTGTCTTTTACCTTTTGTGGGGGATTAGGCTCTTTTGTTGCTTTCTTTTGTTGTTGCTTACCACTTTTCTTTTTTTCTGCTACAACGATCTTCATTGCTTGTCTCCTTTTCTTCTCTTGGATCAACCGTCTCTGCATCAGAGTCATAATGGTCATCATGTGCATCATTTTGGTCCTCCTTGGTTTGATCTTGTGTTTCTTGAGCAGTTTCATATTGAGGATCCACCAGTGTATCATCTTCTTGGCTTTCTTTGAGCAAGGCTTTTTCCTTTCGCTCTTTTTCAGCTTCATATTCTGGTGGCCCCAATGGTCCTGTAAAAACTGCACCTCTTCTTGTGAAATAATTTTATTTCTTGGCCAATCTCATCATAATTTTGCGTGAGTTCTGCCAAAATCTTCTTATGCTTTTGAAAGTGCTTATGCAGGTTATTATGAGATTTTGCTTGTCAATGTTTTAATTCTGGAAAACCTATTCTTGTTTCATCTTCTTCAGTAAAAACTAGTAACAAGTCTACTTTGTTTTGCTTAACAAGTTCAGAAGGTATACATTTTTATTTCATTGTTTTGTATACTTCAGGCATAAGATCAGGATTTATACGAAGCATCCTTTTCCCAGCTTAGTGTCGAAATCAGGATTGTATAAAGAATTATTCTTAGCCCTAGTACACATTAATTCCAAATATGTTTGAATAGTTAAAGTATTAATCGATCCTCCTCCTCATAAGTCAAGCAACTCCTTGTTTTGAGTATTAAGACCATGGGAAAAGAAATAGCAAATAGTTGATTCACAATAGCCATGATTAGGAATTCTATTGATCATTCCAAAGAATCTATCCCAGGCTTGTGGGTAGTTTTCTCCCATGTTCTGAATAAAGTTTCCTATATTCTTTCTAGTTTCAGATACCTTTTTAAAAGGATTAAACCTGTTTAAGTTTCCTATATTCTTCCTAGTCCCAACATTTAATGTAATGACGAGGGAGAGAATATAACCAGCATAGAGCTTTACCTTTGAGAGACCAAAGAAAAAAATTAGACGAGAGAAGTCTCTTGGCAAACCTTTTGGTCCAAGTGTTGTCATCAAATCGTTAAACTCTCTAATATGTCTTCCTGGGTCTTCATCTTCCCTTCCACTGAAAGCTTTTTCCTACAAAATTTTAATAATTACACCACCAAATTGATATTCTCTAACTCCAGGGTTAGGAAATTCTATTGGTTGTTTAAGGAAAGTAGAGTTTGGAGCACTGTATTCTCTAAGAGTTTTCTTAGGTTTCTTGGGAGTTGTCCTATAAATGGACATGATTTCCATAAAATCACTCAGGTTTTCAGCTTCAACCTTGTTTGATCTTAAAAGTTTTTCAATAATTTCTCCGCGCCTTTGAATAGGCACACGCTCAAAATAATCTGGTAAATAGGTCCTACCAGAGCGTGTAGACCCTTTGTCTCCTAGGGAGACCATTTTGTAGCAGTAACACCTGAAATGTCAAGAGACAAACACTTAGCACTTAGCTCCCCAACAATGGTGGCAGAAAATAGCTTGATGTCTGCAAGTGCACATATCGTTTGTAGTTAGTTTCAAAATATAGATATCGATCCTATAGGGAGCCCGAAGGTACGTGTTTATGAGTGAAGTCTCTGTCACACTCAAAGTTGTCATAGGTCTTCGAGTGAATTGACTGCAAGTGTGGAAATAAGAATGAAATTTGGATTAAACCGGATGTATTTAAATAAAACTAAAATGTAAACTTCAGGAATAAAAAGCATAAAAGTAAAGATCGATTCGATTGTTTGTGATTTTCTGCAGATGACAAAGAAGGCACGGGGAGATACAGTTCATGGTGATAGTGACTGTGCCAGGTGGACGAATTATAAGTGTATCAATTATAATCTTATAAATATATATGTCGGCAAGCAACCCATAATTAGTCGGAACTCTTTTTGGTAGATTTCATCCCAACTTCAATAATCCTACTAGCCTGTTAAAAAAAACCATGGTCAATCACTCGACGATTAAGATCCTTCAGGTTGCTTAGCATTTAAGCTCCTTGGATCAGACTAATGCAATAAACACAGTGGTTCCTCGTTATCGTCGAGTCAAACTAGTTTCCCATTGATATCCCCTTGTCACTCGGGGGTCACCGGTCTGCTAGCAAACAAGATCCTATCTATGTAGAACAAAGCATAATGTTGTCTAGCCCTTAATTGGACAACAAGCATTAGGCATCCCACAGATAGTCAAGCACACATGATATAGTAATTAAAATCAATCACAAACTAATGGAAAATATATGGAGGCACATCACATCTCACCAATCCCTTACATCTCCCATGCCCAAGGAACTTACCCACACATGGGAGAAAAAGCATCATCGATATAATTAAATAAAGCGAGTTCTTCTCTATATAATCGTGGAGAACCACAATAAGAATAGAGAAGTAATCCAACACAATTCAAGATAGGAAGAAACAATCTCGAACCCTAATCTTGCAAGGTGAAGATCTCTCTCTCAAGTACAAGTAATGGCTATGAGGGTGTGATGGTTGGGAGGTCAAAGTTTGTGGAGCAAGATGAAGAACGTCTTCCCCTCCTTCTCCGGATCTCTTCTTTCCCTTTCTAGATGGGATGGTAGGTGTTGTGTTATGAGTTCATGTCTGGCCTCTTCACGGAGGTTGTCCCTTTTGACAAGACGGAGGCGGCGACAGCTATACAGCAGGAACTATATGGCCAGAAAAATATTCCCACCATATATTTGCTCATTAAAGCTTCTGTATGCCTCCCTCGACTGCTTCCAAAGAGAGAATTTCTTGTTTTTGCCTGAATATTGTGTTTCTCTTGTTAAAACCTTCTATTGACGTTCAGAACATGAAACACACACTGAAAACCAAGTTTTCTTTGCTACCAAAGTATTAGCGTTAGGTAAAGCTAGAAAACAATCAAATCCAGAAGAAAACTATCAATAAAAACCATCAAAAATATGTTGAATCTCACAACTATCAGTACCTCCAAAAGTTGTTCCGTAAAACTATCAATGAAAAACCTACAATTTACTTGTAGTTTCAAATTTGACCTACTTTCGATATATCGACATAAATTCTTTCAAATGAGCGAGGTTGGCTAGGAAGCTAGTAAACTCATAAAACATGGGAATCACAAGTACAACATGCCATTGATCCACTATATATGTCTATAAACTTGGCTTATGGCATCCACATCCAATATTCTTCGGACTTCTCTTTACAAAAAAGAACAACCTCGCTCGTCTTCACTCGGTAAAAGTAGAATTGAATGTTCTTTCTTGATAGTTGGAAACTCACACTGACAATATTGTTTACAATAAGAAGATGCACCGATCCACCTGTAAAAATACATTTAATTCAAGCGAAATCTATCGCACTTACTTGTAGCTCAAGTTTGACCTAGTTTCATTAAATTGGCAAGCTGCAAAATCTTAGCAAGAAGTTAAACGCATCATCAAAACTTCACTGTTTTTTGATATGTTAATTGTGATGCCTCGATGGGTACCTCCAAAATATTTTCCGTAAACCTTTCAAAGAAAAACCTACAATTTACTTTCGAATTTGACCTAGTTTCAAATTTGACCTAATTTCGATAAATCGACATAAAGTCATTCAAATGGGCAAAGTTAGCTAGGAAGTTTGAAAGATCATAAAACATAGGAATCATTGGTACAACATGTTGGTCCACTATATATGTCTATAAACTTGGCATGTGGCATTCACATCAAATATTCTTTGGACTTTTATTTTTGGAAAAGAACAACCGCGCTCGTCTTCACTCGGAAAATGTAGAATTGAATGTTCTTTCCTGATAGTTGGAAACTCACACTGATGGCATTGTTTACTACAAGAAGATGCACCCATCTACCTCTGAAAATATATTTAATTCAGGAACAATCTATCACGCTTACTTGTAGGTCAAGTTTGACCTAATTTCATTAAACTATCAAGATGCAAAATCTTAGAAAGAAGTTGAACATGTAGTCAAAACTCTCGGTGGTTTCTCTTGTGATCCCCCTATGGGTACCCCCAAAATATTTTCATAAACCTTTCAAAGCAAACTACAATTTACTTGTAGTTTCAAATTTGACCTACTTTCGATAAATCGACATAAAGTCATTCAAATGGGCAAAGTTAGCTAGGAAGTTTTAAAGATCATAAAACATAGGAATCATTGATACAACATGTTGGTCCACTATATATGTCTATAAACTTGGCCTGTGGCATTCACATCCAATATTCTTTGGACTTTTATTTATGGAAAAGAACAACCGTGCTCGTCTTCACTCAGAAAATGTAGAATTGAATGTTCTTTCCTAATAGTTGGAACTGACACTAACGGCATTTTTTACTACAAGAAGATGCACCCATCTACCTCTGAAAAGATATTTAATTCAGGAACAATCTATCACGCTTACTTGTAGGTCAAGTTTGACCTAATTTCGTTAAACTATCAAGATGCAAAATCATAGCAAGAAGTTGAACATGTAGTCAAAACTCTCGGTGGTTTCTCTTGTGATCCCGCTATGGGTACCCCCAAAAGCTTTTCATAAAACTTTCAAAGAAAACTACAATTTACTTGTAGTTTCAAATTTGACCTAATTTCGATAATTTGACATAAAGTCATTCAAATGGGCAGAGTTAGCTAGGAAGTTTGAAAACTCATAAAACATTGGAATCATTGGTACAGCATGTTGGTCCACTATATATGTTGGTAAAATTGGCTTCTGGCATTCAGATCCAATATTCGTCAGACATTTCTTTACGGAAAAGAACAACCTCGCTCATCATCACACAGAAAATTGGGAATTGAATGTTCATTCATGATAGTTGGAAAATCACACCGATAACACTGTTTACTACAAGAAAATGCACCCATCTACCTCTGTAAAGTCATTTATTTCAACAGCAATATAGCATGCTTACTTGGAGCTCAAGTTTGACCCAATTTCATTAAATAGTCATGATGCGAAATCTTAGTAAGACATTAAACCTGTTGTCAAAACTCTCGGTGGTTTCTGATATATTAATTAACCCTGCGATGGGTACCCCCAAAACATTTTTCATAACTCTTTAAAACCAACCTACAATTTAGTTGTAGATCAAGTTTGACCTAATTTCGATAAATCAGCATGTAGTCATTCAAGTGGGTATAGTTAATTAGCTAGCTAGTTTGAAAACTCATAAAACTTATCGGAATTGTAAGTAAAACATGTTGGTCCACTTAATATGTCTAGAAGATTGGCTTATGGCATTGAGATCCATAGTCTTCGGACTATCTTTACAGAAAAGAACAATCTCGTCATCACTCGGAAAACTGTGAATTTTCTTTCCTGATAGTTGGAAACTCACACCGACGACATTGTTTAATACAAGAAGATGCACCCATCTACCTCCAAAAATACATTTAATTCAAGAGAAATCTATCACGCTTTCTTGTTGCTCAAGTTTGACCTAAATTTGATAAATAGACAAGAAGTCACTAAAGTGTGTGAAGTTACCTTGGAAGCTTGAAAAATCCTAGTACTAAAATGTTGGGTATTACGTATAAGAAACCGTGGTCCAGTTTGTGTGATAATTGGGGCGGTTGCATTTTCTTTTAACCGTGGTAAGTCTCGTAGGAGCGAGGTGCCTTAGAGTGAACACGGTCAGTGGAAGTACAAGTTACATCAAGGACCTCATAAAAATGAAAATTGCATCCAAGTCCATGCATTTAGCAGAAGGACCCTGAAACTGAGAAATGAAGTGTGTGTTTTGAGGTTTGCGCATACTAGCGTTCATCGTGCTAAAGACTATTAGTAGAATCTTTCTAGATGCTTAGAATGGAAAAGAATATCCAACGGTTAGTAATATTTGGATTTTCCAGTCTTGATCCAATGGCCAATGTTCGAAGTTATCTATACACTATAAAGTGGTATGGTATTGTAAGAGATAAGACAAGATAAAAATAAGATAAGAAGTACTGTGAATGGCTGATCTTTTGAGTAACCTTCCCTCCTGGTGTTCGGGAAGCAATTGAAAATTTTGAAAATCAGAAAACATTGATTTTTTTGCCACCAAGGACCCAAGTGGTTTCCTTCCTATGTAATCTTCATCCCTGCTCCACAGCAACGCGGCTGGCGAACACGCTAGAGACACAGAGCCGCCGTAGCAAGGAACACGTGCGCAACACCATGCTATGGATGAGGTATAGATCAGCCGGGCTAGTGCGCGAGGGGAAAGGGGAGGAGAGATGGAGGATAGATGGTAAGAGGCAGTGAAGGAGAGAGCAAACAAAAAATTTGTTTTGCGTGCATAAGTCCTGAAACGTACTAATATTAGAGTGGCTATATGAGTACCTCCTGTCAAGAAACCATCATAAGTTTCCTCTGACATCGAACCGCCTTCAACTCTTCTTCGCTGCTGCCCTCTTCCCCTGCCTATGTTTTGTTCTCTTAGCATGTACCGCGCATGGACAGAGGTGAGCATATTTCTAAGCAAAGAAAAATAAATATTATCTTATCTTACCAATATAAAGCGTACGAATAACTTTGAATATTGAACGTTTGACCAAGACTCGCGAATCCCAACATTTCTAGCATATCATCTAGAAGATTCTATTGATAGTCTTCATCACAGTGAATGCTATGCACAAACCTCAAAACACACTTCTCCATCATTCTAAAATCTTCTCCCTTGTATCTATAGACCATGTTACCAAAATCTTCAAGTTTCAGATAGCTAATAGACTTCTACATGATATACAAAGTACAAGAAAACCAAATATACACCCATACTTTATAGATGTAGATCAAATTTATATGTTTTCCGCTTTACCTATTATAATTTTATATAGTGATGATATGTCAAGCGTCTATTATCTGAGTCTCACGACTTACTAGTATACTATAGTGTACTAGTGTTTTATTTTTTTCTAATAAGGGCATCACAAATGTGTACAAAAGCACACCTTAAGGCCTAGTATGTGGCATCCGTTAAGGTTCACCATATGCATTGTGGAGAAAATAAAGTTATCTTTAAGCCTAAGGTGCACCTCAAGTTTTTAGGTTTTCCATAGAGAATAGAAAAAGCATTTCCCCTCTCTCCCTATTTCATGTGATCATTTTCAAAAGGGGTTCAAAATTTTCATGATGCAAAATCTTAGCTAGAAGTCGAACCAGTCGTCAAAACTCTCTATGGTTTCTGATATTAATTGACCGCTCGATGGGTACCTCCAAAAGCTTTTTTCATAAAAGTTTCAAAGGAACCTACAATTTATAATTTGTAGTTCAAGTTTGACCTAATTTCATTAAATTCAAGAGTAATTTATCGTTCTTACTTGTAGCTCAAGTTTGACCTAATTTCATTAAACAATCATGATGCAAAATCTTAGCAAGAATATGAACCTGTCATAAAAACTCTCGGTGGTTTATGATATATTAATTGACCCCCCCTCCGATAGGTACCTCCAAGAGCTTTTTCATAAAACTTTCAAAGAAACCTACACAGTTTACTTATAGTAGTTCAAGCTTTACCAAATTTCGATAAATCTTCATAAAGTCCTTGAAGTGGGCGAAGTAGCTTGGAAATGTGAGAACTCATAAAACATGGGAAATCGTAAGTACAGCATGTTGGTCCACTATATATGTCTGAAAATTTGGCTTGTGGCATTCAGATCCCTATATTATTTGGACTTTCTTTACGTGAAAGAGAAATCTCATCATCACTAGGAAAATTGAGAATGTTCTTTCCGGAGATAGTTGGAAATCACACCGATGGCATTTTTTATTACAAGATGCACCTATCTACCTCCGAAAATAGATTTAATTCAAGCGAAATCTACCGCTCTTCCTTGTAGCTCAAGTTTGACCTAATTTCGTTAAATTGTCAAGATGCAAACTCTTAGCAAAAAGTTGAACCTATCATTATAACTCTCGCTAGTTTCTGATAATATTAATTTTGACCCCTCGATGAGTACCTCTAGAAGCTTTTCTGTAAAACTATCAAAGCAAAACCTACAATTTACTTGTAGTCTCAAATTTAACCTAATTTTGATATATCGACATAAAGTCATTCAAATGGGTAGAGTTAGCTAGGAAGTTTGAAAACTCATAAAACATGAGAATCATTGGTACAACATGTTGGTCCACTATATATGTCTGTTAAGTTGGCTTGAAGCATCCACATCCAATATTCTTTAGACTTATCTTTATGGAAAAGAACAACCTCGCTCGTCTTCACTCAGAAAATGTAGAATTGAATGTTCTTTCTTGACAATTGGAAACTCACACTGATGACATTTTTTACTACAAGAAGATGCACCGACCCACCTCTGAAAAGATATTTAATTCAAGAGGAATCTATCCCGCGTGTAGCTCAAGTTTGACCTAATTTCATTAAATTGTCAAGATACAATACTTAGCAAGAAGTTGAACTTGTCTTTAGAAACTCGCAGTTGTTTCTCATATATAGATTGTGACCCCCTGATGGGTAGCGTCAAAAGCTTTTTTGTGAAACTTTCAGAGCAACCTACAATTTACTTGTAGTATATAGTTCAAATTTGACCTAATTTTGATTAATCGACATAAAGTCATTTAAGTAGGCAGAGTTATAAGCTAGGAAGTTTGAGAACTCATAAAACATGGGATATTGTAAGTGCAATATGTTGGTCCACTATATATGTGTGAATACTTATCTTGTGGCATTTAGATCCATATTCTCAGGACTTCCTTTACATGGGAGAATAATCTCAACATCACTCGAAAAATTGAGAATGTTATTTCGTGATAGTTGGACACTCTCATTGAAAGCATTATTTACTACAAGAAGATGCACCCATCTACCTCCGAAAAGAAATTTAATTCAAGAGAAATCTATCACACTTACTTGCTTGTAACTCAAGTTTGACCTAATTTCGTTAAATTGTCATGATGCAAAATCTTAGCAAGAAGTTGAAACTATCATCAAAACACTCGGTGGTTTCTGATATATTAATTGTCACCCCGATGGGTACCCCAAAAGCTTTTTCGTAGAACTTTCAAAGCAACATACAATTTACTTGTAGTTTCAAATTTGACCTAATTTCGATAAATCAACATAAAGTAATGCAAATGGGCAGAGTTAGTTAGGAAGTCATTCAAATATCGACACATATTTAATTCAAGAGCAATCTATCGCTCTTACTTGTAGCTCAAGTTTGACCTAATTTTGTTAAACTGTCAAGATCTATTCTTTAGAGTTTCTTTACGTAAAAGAACAATCTCTTCATCACTCGAAATATTGAGAATTTAATATTCTTTCGTCATAGTTTAAACACACACCAACAGCATTGTTTACTACATGAAGATACACTCATCTACCTCTAAAAATACATTTAATTCAAGAGCAATCAATTCCCCTTACTTGTGTAGAAAAAGTTTCACCTAATTTCGTTAAATCGGCATAAAGTCACTAAAGTGTGCGAAGTTAGCTGAGACGCTGAAAACGTCCTATTTCTAAAAACTTTGGAATTATAAGAAACCATGGTCCATTTAGTCTGAAAATTGGGCCAGTGTAATTTATTTTAATTGTGGTAGGTCCCGTAGGAGCAAGGTGTTTTAATTAACACACGGTCGGTGGAAGTACAAGGTACATCAAGGACCTCATAAAAATGAAAATTATATCCAAGTCCATGCATTTAGAACAAGATCCCTAAAACTAAGCAATAAAGTATCTTATGAGGTTTTGTAGAGCCAAAATTTGTTCTGAAATAATCTACATTCTAGCTTTTACTACTAGTACGTATGATTAGTAAACAATAACACATAAAAAAGAGTGATCATACTCTCTATTGGAATAGTAACTTGGATTAATTATTCACATATATAAGTACTACTACTAATAATTTCTCAAAAAAGTACCACTAATAAATGCAGTACTAGTTTATGTAAATGTTTTCTAAGATATACTACTAGTACTAGTACAATTACTAGTAGCTCCCTCTGCCTTGGATTATTAAGGCCATTTAAATTTGATAAGACCAAAAAAGTTAATAACAGGTTGGTGTCGAAGACATGCATGCAGTCCCCGGTATCTCCCATGCAGCATTGTACATCCTGCACCAGGCCAAAGTCTTTTTTGTCTCTCTCCAAGAGTATATCTTTTTGCCTCTCACGTGGATCTATTTGTTTGGTAAAATACAACGTGACACCTGCCTTACTCACCTGTCAATATTTTGCAGCCTTTTTGTTTTGATGAAGCGGTGAGCATGTACTACGTGTGGAAATTGTCTAAGAAAAAAGTGTGCATGTGTCTAAGAAAAGGAATAAGCTCCATTGTTTAGACAGTATCTAACAAAACTTGTGGGTCTACTAAAAATAAGTACTAGTAGTACTGTTGAAGCTTGGTCATAGACTGCCAAGTAGGGACATTAGTTGCTTTTTCTTAGACACTTGCCTTGTACTAGACATAGGACTAAGAATGTTCTAGCTAGCACCACCCTCTCCACCATGCTAGACACAACTTGGAAGGAAAAACATGCTCTTAGACACCCTATTTTTGCAACGCTATGCTTAAAATATTCCGTTGTAGTGTTGTACTACTACTACATACTTATAGAGGTAGAGGGAAGTGGCAAAGTGCAG
Source organism: Avena eriantha (assembly GCA_910589775.1). NCBI lineage: Eukaryota > Viridiplantae > Streptophyta > Magnoliopsida > Poales > Poaceae > Avena > Avena eriantha. The sequence continues at coordinate 438,178,857 of OU342743.1, read as the reverse complement.
AGCCTCAACCGCCGCCGGTGCGTCGATGCCTAGCGTATTCCTGTAAACTCGTACCCATACAGTACGAAAGTCAATCAGTATACTCTTCAGTATACCCACCCAACCCAGGTTTCTGGCCAATGGGCACTACGTCAGCGAGCCGATCTTCTGTCTGTAACCACTTCCACAAGTGCTTGTACCGCGTCGGTGGATTCAACCGTGAGCCGACTGGTATTGATGTTGTCGAGTCTGAGGCAATGATTGAGTGTCCCTACGATGGCTGCTTTAGCTTGGTTGCCTACAAGAAGCTCGACGAACACAAGATCGCGTGCCAGCATGGCCCGTGCTCCTGCATGGATCCTGCCTATGATTTCGTTGCCTTGCCGGCAGGGCTCCTTCCCCACATAAAGGAGGCCCATGACGTCATAGTAACCAGGGCCATCTATGACATCGCCTTCTTTTACCTGATCCCAATTCTGCCACCAGCAAGCACGAGGGAATTCACATGGTTCCTCTACGGGGATGACAATATCATGTTTGGCCTGACCATCAGCGCGCTTGGCCCGTCCACCGTCGTGTCCTTGGTGTGCATCAGGCAGGATAAGTGCTTGTGGTCGCGGTACACGGTGAAACTGTGTGCGCCTGGCCCGCCGGGGTCGACGGATTTGTCGATTGATGGGGGAATACCAATCAGGGTATGCCCACGAAGTGGAGTCACTAGCTGGAGCGAGCCGACTGAAGTCATACCCTAGGCGGATCGACTCGCCAAATACGGCGACTGGCTCATACTGGACCCAGATGCCACGCCGACTGAAGGCCCAATGTAGCGACTCCAATAAAAAGCACATTAGCAGTTGTAGACCCTAACTGCTTGCATATATAAAGCCACCAGGGGCACCCCCACGGGGCACATCAGATTAGATCTAGTCTCTCCCACCGCCTCCGGCGACTCCATTGTAAACCAACCGATAAACATATACTGAATTGATAGCAGGACGTAACGATCCTCCACCGAGGGGACGTGAACTGGGTACATCGTGTGCCAATCTCGCTCCCAGTTTCTCCTATGTTGCCTTGCATTTTCCTCTACATAAGCTACCTTGTAGCATTTGCCATGGTCAATTCGACGACAGTTGGTGCCACCATGGGGCAAGCGGTGTTGGAGGTGATGATCCGGGTGGGATCCCTCGCCATCAAAAACATCATCCGTGTCGGCGCGCTAGATTTCTTCGTCGACATCAGGCGACGGCTGATTTGTCCCCACCAACGACCACAGGCGTGCCATGTTCTGATCGGTTTGGTCCAGGACGGTAAGCATACGCACGTGCACACTCGACCTGAATAATCAGATGCGTGCGAGCGTACACTGATCTGGCCCTTACATCTAATTTTTAAATCAATCCATCTTATATCGATTGTTCATTGATTATTTTATTTGACTTTAACCCTTCCATTGAATCTGATGTGTGTGTGGAGAGTACTGCTGGATGCGGATCGATCTGCAACTATTACTGGAACCCTTGGCGTGTGTCGTACGGTGATCAAACTGCAGGTTCCATTAGATTGCTTTTTCTACCACTCCCCACGTAAAGACTGGGATCCACCGGTTAAAGCAGAACGGCGGACGTCTACACGCCCGATCCTCGAGGCTACTATGTTTTTCCCATGCAATCTCATACACTTGTTCATTGATTATTATCTGAATCAGTTATTTTATTTGGGACTAATCCATCACACCATGTTTTGGTGTACATGCGCTTCGACGCCTCTTTGTATCATGGTCTCTCGGACAATGGAGCAACATCGACTTCTTCCGCCGCGTTAACCCCGATAAAATTCCAGCCAAACGCATCCACTATGTTGACTCCATCCGCCGTGACGACTCCGACAAAAATCTGGCCGATGCCGTCGTGCGACCCGGTCCGCCGCATCCACTTCTTCCAGCTAGACGCCGAGCCAGTCCATCGCAGACTCGCCATCGGGGGCTCGCTGCCCTCGCGGAGTCTTCGCGCCGGGAACTCACCCGCCATGGACTCGCCACATCTGTGGACTCGTCCTCGCGGACTCGCCACGTCGAGAACTCGTCCGCTGAAGACTCCCCCACGCGGACTCGCCATGTTGTTGCCGACTCATCGTCACGGACTCGTCATACTAACAGCTAAGTTTCTTTATATTCATACATGCTATAAGTCCAAAACATATTCATCTTTTCGTTCAATCTACAAAACCATACTTGGGATCAGTTTCAGTTTTGTCTGCTGTTTATTCACGTCCATCGAAGTAGTGAGGCTGGGTACCAAAAGGTCGACCTTGTCTTCGGGTTCAACAGTCTGACATCGCGTCCCTGTTATCCGGCAAGCGTTTGATGCTGGAGGTCTGCCTACTCATGAAAAGATACACATAAACCTTTTATACTGCTAACTGATCCATTTAACAGTATGCATTTTATTTCAATATCTACAAATCGCACTCTTTACAAATGTTCAATATATTTCATAAATACACCTTAGTGTAGTTGTACCTTTTTCTCCTTCTCAGCAAAACATTTTGGTGTCTTTCTCTCCACTCGCCATGCTCCAGACAGAGGCACTCGCCGGTCGCCCGACCTCGCCACTCGCCGCACTCGGGGACTCGGCGCGCTACAGACATCGCCACTCGCCGGTCACCCGACCTCGCCACTCGTCGCACTCGGGGACTCGGCGCGCTACAGACAGCACCACTCGCCGGTCGCCCGACCTCGCCACTCGCAACGCTCGGGGACTCGGCGCGCTCTAGACAGTGCCTCTCACCGGTCGCCCGACCTCGCCACTCGGCTCGCTCTAGATAGCGCCACTCGTCGGTCTCCCTACCGCGCCACCCGCCATGCTCAGAGACTCGGCACGCTCCACGGTCAGGGACTCGCCGCAACTGGTGGCTTCACCGACTGGCCCTCGCCGACTGGCTCTCGCCGATTGGTTCTCGCTGACTGGCTCACGCCGACCGCCTCCGGCTTCATGGTTCTTTCCTCTGTTCAGTACCTCGTCGCCGATTCGCCACGATCCATCGCCAAGGCTCTCCGGGCCCTGACACAAGCCTGCTCGAATCCACGACATGCTCGGGGACTACTCCTAGGCTTACTGTGTGTGCGCGTGGTTCCATGACCGCGGCTCGCCACACTCGGGGACTCGCCATCGCGGACTCGCCCTCGTTTACTCGCCACGCTCGGGGACTCGCCACCGCGGACTCACCCTCGCGTACTCGCCATGCTCGGGGACTCGCCAGCGCGAACTCGCCCTCGCGTACTCAACATGCTCGGGGACTCGTCATCGCGGACTCGCCGTCATCTACTCAACACGCTCGGGGACTCGCCACCGCGGACTCGCACTCAACACGCTCGGGGACTCGCCACCGCGGACTCGTCTCGCGTATTCCCTTGCACCGACTTGGTGACTTCACCATCAATGATTTGGTGGCCTCCACGTCCTCTACGACAGCAAGTTGACAAGGCACCGGCCAAACTTCTCCAAGGGACGACTCCGTCCAATGACGACTCGCCCGATGCGTCGACTCACCATGGGGATTGGGCTACTTCATGAGCTATTTCTCTGTTTCAGGAGCTCGCCAACGACTCACCGTCGACTCCACCCTCGAATCCCCTGTGCCGATTCGTCGGCTTGAAGTCATCACCGAGTCCCTGACGCGCTCGGGGACTATTGATTGGGGAGTACCAATCGGGGTATGCCCATGAAGCGGAGTCGCCAGCTGGAGCGAACCGACTGAAGTCTTACCCTAGGCGGATCGGCTCGCCAAATACGGCGACTGGCTCATACTGGGCCCAGACACCACGCCGACTGAAGGCCCAACGTAGCGACTCCAACAAAAAGCCCATTAGCACTTGTAAATCCTAACTGGCTGCATATATAAAGCCACCAGGGGCACCCCCACGGGGCATGTCAGATTAGATCTAGTCTCTCCCACCGCCTCCGGCGACTCCATTGTAAACCAATCTATGAACATATACTGGATTGATAGCAGGACGTAGCGATCCTCCACCGAGGGGACGTGAACCTGGGTACATCGTGTGCCAATCTTGCTCCCGGATTTTCCTACGTGTCCTTGCCCTTTCCTCTACGTCAGATACCCTATAGCATGTGCCATGGTGAATTCCATGACATCGATGGTTGAGAGCCTTAATATGGTAATCGAGCTTTCATGCAGCTCGTCACCGGCCAACTTCCCGTCTGACAAGCTCACGATGTACCTCGGGGTGCTGCCGCGGTTCCATATGAAGGTTGGAGAGTCTACCCATGTATCTTTCTGGATTTGCATTGACAGGAAAAAATGATCTTAAACTACGACTAAGATCAAGCCTATAATGGTGTATTAGCAGATAAATTATACTACTAGTAGTACTATTTTACTATTCCAGTTTACTAGTAGTAGTCGCATGTAGGTCCTATTTTGGCACTAGGAAGGAGACATTTTGGATGTAAACTAAGTTTGGTGCTAATGTTATTACAGAATATTTAGGGGTTTATTACGACTATTATGTGGACTAGAGATAAACACACTAACAATTCTTACGGTGCTTCGATTAGTCATCTAACTCACTGATTATGAAAATTTATGCCCAAACTTGTCAATTGCCGTCGAAATTGCGTTGGTGTGGACGACACGTCAACATGGGCCCAGCGTGCAGGATAGGCTGCCCTGAAATTTTTCACGTAGCATGTCCCGCATCTCGAATGATAAATAATATGCCAAATATTTGCATATCAGATGCCACTTTCCCCTCCCCGCACATCTTTTCGGGATGCAACACCACGTCGTTTTCACCTCCATGCCACTTTATATATTTTTTGTTCGAGAGAAGGAAAAAAAGTGATGCATAGACCAATTCAACATATTACACCACTTGGGTTACATTACTAAAACACAAAATTAGCTCAACATCCATATTAAAAAGGAAATTTAGCTCAAACACGTGAGAAAACTGGAGGCAAATTCAAAGCAGCCCACCTCACTAACCCTGTGACAACGACATACTTGAAGAAATACCGTTCGGATTCCTGTGGACATTCGTCTGAGCGGTGTACTTCTACAAGAAATGATACTTGCATTTGTCACACTTAACAATAAGTAGCTCTGTGTTGGGCACACGATAATCCTTCGGACTCGAGATCGAACCACTAGAGCCACCACTCGCCATACTCAACCTCCAACCATGAGATGCGCTCGTGTGGGAAGATCAGGGCACAAGCCAAGGGAAAAACAATTTAACTATGTTTATGTATGTGCAATATTTGGAAAAGAATATATCTTATAATTATCTAACATGTGAGTTTCACAAAATCAATCTTGCAGGAGATTAACTCACCCTAACTAGCTATTATATGGGAGGCCCTAGGTGCAATTTTATAGGGGCAGATGCTCCCTTGCATGCATGACCAACGTCCACGTGTCATCCAGGAAAACACAATTTTGATTGCAAACCTCGCTTACAACTAAATTTAGTCATGTTGACAAATTTGTGCGTAAACTTTATCAAATCATGAGTTCGAGGGCTAAATCGAGACCCACACACAAGTATAAGGATTGTTTGTGTTTTTAACTCCATGGACCATGCATAATCAAACGACCATGCATGGTTGTGATCTACGTGAGGATGTAGCACGATGGAGGATAATGTGTGTTTCATGTGATCGTCGAGCACAAGCTCATGTTGTTTGTGAGTACGTGCCATAAATACATTGATGATTTTGCTCATAGTTTTTGTCCGGTAAAGAAAATTGGTATAACTTCTGTATGTTGTGGTACACCGACTGACTTCTTCACGAACACCCATATGCGGTAATCGAGCCTACGAGCTACACATCCCGGGGTAGGGTCGCCCTCTAAGATCTCACATTCCTCATGGTGCCTGTGCGATACAATACCACTGTTGTTGGAACGTCTGAGATGACAAAGAGGTGTTTTTCAGTGTTGAGGCTTGCTTCGGTTCCTCCCCCTTTTCTCAAATTTAATAAATTGAAAACACAAGGAGGGTCAGTATTGACCAATGCCTCTTTGGCTTGGAGGACATGAAGGGGTATCGGCCAATCCTGGACGTTCTTGTGTTTTCAGTTTTCTAAGTTTCGGAGTACGGGAGGACACCGGAGTAAAACTCTTATTTGTTTTCATTGACAAAAAGAATTGATCTTCGTATTCTCATATTATGGTCCTAACATGAACCAAATGATGTACTCCCTCCGATCCATATTAGTTGTCGTTAAAATAGACATATCTAGTACTAAAACATGTCTAGATACATCTATTTTAACGACAAGTAATATGGATCGGAGGGAGTATTAATTACTAGTAGTTGGAGCCAAGGTCTGTTTGAGATTAGGAAGATTGTATTTCGCTATACAATGAGTTTTACTGCTTAACTCCATACTATGTTACTTCGACTACTACTAGTACGGAGTAGTAGTCTATCCATCCCAAATTAACTGACTTCACATGTACTCCCTACTTCCCAAATTAGGACGCGCGTTAGTTTTTGTCAAAGTAAAACATAATAAACTTTGACTAAATATCTAGAAAGTAATATGGACACCTACTACATCAACTCAATGTTATCAGAATCATCATGAACCATGTTTTTATATTATATGCGTTTGACATTATGAGAGTTAGTATGTTTGTCTATATAGTTGGTCAAACTTTATAAATATTGACTTTGACAAAACCTAGTATGCTTTCTAATTTGGAAATGAGAAAGCATCTAAGTACTAAAATGCGTTGAGATGCATGCGTATCTAGAAAAATCCAATTCAGTTACTACTATTTTATGATAGAGGGGGTAATTATTTATGAGTATTTGATTTTTTTCCAAATTGTTCACTGCTATGCCACGTGCCCACGACTAGAGCATGGACCAATGCATAATAATCACGGGATGATGCAGTGGTGATCTATTCTGTACCAGTAGTACTGGATTACCCTACGTGCGGAGACGCATTAGTGGAGCACACGCTCGTGATGTTCCTGAGTAGTACTACTAGTATACGCAAATAGGAGTACATAAATAGATAGATCTTGTTGATCACCATACTAGTTTTTTTTCCTGTAAGGCAACCTAGATGTGACTACTAGAGTACTATTGGCACAATTTCTGCTTTTGGCGCTACAAGATGAATGTGAAACTCTCAATGTGACATTACTGTACTAGTATTACTTGTAGTACATAGTACATGGTAGTAGTAGTACTACTATACTCCGTAGTTTTTCGGACACACAGTAAAGTAGTGCAGTAAGTCTGCTTGGTCAAGCATCATGCAACGAGCATTGGTTTGATAGGACAATTCAGGTTTAGATATCCAAATTTCTACTCCAACTCGATGGGTCAAGACATGAAGAAGCTACTACTTTTCTATCCTCCGGTTGTTGCCAAAATCAATATTAACAAGCAAAAGATTGTGTATCTGGAAAATTGCCATGGCCATTTATTACCTGCTGAGATTTATTTTGTTTCCTTCAAGGCACTTGCAAAGACTGGTACGTAATAATACTAGTAATAGCATGCTATGATTGGGCCCTATACCTAATACTAGACATAGACTCTAGTAGCTACTCTCGTCACACTGAATTTTCCAAGAGGTGAAGTTCCTTTTTTCTGAGAGAGGAAACCTCTTTTTATTCCTTCTTTGATTGAAAGAAAATTCAAAGGATTTGCGAAGGATTTTCTTCCTTAGGAAATAATCCTACGTTGTTTTTTTGATTCAAAGCTTTCTAATATATAGGATATATGTCCTGTTTTAAACGCATGATAGGAAAAATATAGGAATATGAAAAACACGGGAATTGAGATTCCTTCAAAGTATTCCTTTGACCTTTAGTTTTTAGAAAAAATTACATCCACTCCAACCTGATGGTATAATTACTTTGCTTTCCTTATGATTCAAACACATACTTGGTCAAAATTCCTATAGTTTGCTCTTTCTATGTATTGAGAATCCTGCAAATCAAACAAGCCCTAAGAGATGGTATTCCTCTTTTTTGTCTTTGATCATTTTTCTTGTTTGAGCATAGGGTCATAGAGCTTCCTCGAAACACGAGGAGGGAGGAAATTGCACAAACCTCCAACAATTGGATTCAAAATTGTAGGGAACTCTAGATAATCAAGATAGTATAGTTGCAAGAAACTAGTACAATTACTTTTGGGTACAAATGCTACACATAGCACAAAATTCTCGATAGCCCTCTTAACATTATTTATGACATACTAAGGGCTCAATGGTTGGAGCTCCTTGCAACTATGGCTCTAATTATTAGAGGATTCTGCAACTAGCCTCAATTGGAGCCTCAACCCGCACTTGCCCACCTTCTGCAGTACTAGTAGTACTACGCACCATCAGCCATTGTCTTGTTCATCTCAACCCGGCTGCTAGCTCCCGTCAATGATCTTCCCTCCCCCATCCCCACCACAAAGAAAGCCCCCAAAACACCATCCACAACCTCCTTCCATGGTGATATCGAGCAAGGTCAGTAAAGATCCTAAGAAGTTTCAGAAGGTGTTCACCGAAGGCCCCATTCTAGTACTCATCAACTCAGAAGGTATTCACCGAAGGTGATCCTAAGTAGCTTCTTTGATTCGAAGGAATTCCCTAGGAATTTCAGAGGAATGCATTCTTTAGGAAGTTTTCTTATATAAAATAGTTTGTTTCATATGATTGAGTTCTGCTGATAGTATTGCTTCGTCTCCTAGTACATCCCATGGAAAATATGGTATCTACTAGTAGTACTTATGTGAGACTCAGATATTATTCTTGAATCAATGTAAGCTGTTTTTTATGAACTTTCGTTGGTTAGTAGGAATTTTAGCCTCTTTGATTCGTATGAATTCCCTAGGAATTTCTGAGGAATGCCATCCTTACTAAGTTTTCTTACATATAAGTAATTTGATTCATAGGATTGTGTTCTGCGGATAGTAGTGCCTTGTCTCCTAGTACTAGTACATCCATGGAAAATATGGTACCTACTAGTAGTACTTATGTGAGACTCAAATACTAGAGATATGACATGTCATCACTATACATAATTATAATACTAGGTAAATCTCAAAAAAATTAGAAATTTGATCGACATCTATAAAGTATGGGTGCATATTTAGTTCTTGTATTTTGAATCATGTAGAAGTCAATGTTTATTAGGTACTAGTACTTGTAAATTTTGTTATCATGGTCTTGAGAAATGAAGGAGAATATTCTAGAATGATGGAGAAGTGTGTTTTGAGGATTGTGCATAGCGCTCATTCTGCTAAAGACTATCAATAGAATCTTCAAGTAGATGCTAGAATGGAAAAGAAGATCCAGCGGAAGGAAATGATGGGATTTGCAAGTCCCGATCAAATAGTAAATATTCAAAGTTATTCGTACACTATATAGTGGTAAGATAAGATAATAAACCTCCTAGAAATAATCCTTGTTGGTTTTCCTTTGGTATATAACACACCAAAATCTTGTAGGATCGAACCTTGCTTTTTTCCCTATGAACTTTACATTGCAAGATCCTATAGGATTACTTCCTATTTCATTTGATCCTATGAATCAAACCGTGTCTGTAGGAGAATTTCCATAGCATATCCCCATTTCTAAAAGAAGGAGAATTTCCATAGCAGCTCCCTAGCTAGGATTTTTTTAACGCAATCAAACATCTTAAGTATAATCAAGATTTTTGAAAATAGAACTATATATTAACTTCTACAATGTTAGATCAATATTAGTATTATTTTCATGTTACATTTCCTTTCCATTTGACGGTCCTTTCCTTATATTGTCGCCACACGATGTGCTTTACCTGACATATGGGTTTGATGAGGACGATGAGGAGGATGATCCTGGTAGGTGGTGGTTAGAAAGATCTCCCCATGGTTCAAGACTTATTCTTGTCTATACATATGGTGTCTCAGGTAATGCAATTTCTGATGATACTAGTGTTGTTCACTATGGTTGCATCGTTCGCATCTATCCTTTTGGGTTTGAGTGCATGGTTTTCTCGATCGACACAAGCGAGTTAACTGCAGCTAACCAATGGAAAATGGTTACTAACCTTGGATCATATTCTCTTTTCCTTGGCATGAACTATGCGATTAACATTGCAGTAGGCGATGCAAATGATCCGCTAGGACATCTGATGAGAAGGAACTGTGTTTACACATCACACCAAGAAATTTGCTACGAGTACAGGTCGTGTCCTGAAATTTGTCACTTCAATCTGAATGGTGATGCAGTTGTTGGTTTCCACACCAACACTCGATGGACCTGGTCGGAGACTCCGTTTTGGTTCATCCCAAGCTTCTCAAACGCCTTGTAGTCGAACGAGCCTGTTCAAGGATAGCTCATTTGGCCTCGGCTTTCTGTTGAACTCTTTCTTTTTGTTGGTTTAGCTAATGTACGAGTACTCAGCATTTAGTTTCACACCTGGTCCGGCTTGTAAAATACTCTGCATGACCAACCCCCTTTTGTACACTTGGTAGTTTCTCCAGTATGTATGTTTCACCAAGCTCGTCATAGAACCTTATTAGGAGTACAATTGTACTCTACTACTACATAGTAATTTCTTCCAGAATGTTGTATACTAGTAGTACTATTAGTATTACTCCTAGGAGGTACGTAGTTTTGTTTCTTTTTCACTATAGTTTGGATCCTAGAACAAGCTACTGTATGTAAGTTATGTAAGTTGACGTGTTGGTACTTCACTCAGAAACTATATGCGGTGGAAGGAACACGATGTTTCTAGGTTTACCAGTAAAAACATGTCGCTCATCATGGCATCGCCAATGAATTGACAATGCAATACTGTACGACAGTGTGCTAGTCTAGTTTTTTCATCTTCTCAACAAGTAGTACTAGTCTACCTAGTAGTAGTAAGTAGTAAAGGTCTACTAGTACCAGAGAACTCAATGAAGCTAGTTGTAGTACTACTGTCAGTAGCTGCCATAGAAGAGAGAGGGAGTTTTGCACACGCCTGTGCATGTGGCAGCATGTTCCTTCCGAGACAAGATAGATTTAACTCCCTCACCGACCTCCCCCCACGCACACACAACCTCTTTTACTCAGTCCCTTCTTCCCATCCACTACCTCCCCCTGGCCTCTCGCTCCATATTGTTGCCGACCAGATCCTTGGCTCCGTCCACTACAGGTGGCAGGGATATCAGCGCGACAACCTTCTATTGGGCGGTGGCGTCATCCCTGTCCCGCGGTAGTAATGGCCATTTGTGAAATACTACCACACTCATACCTATTCCCTCCATTTCATAATATAAGATGTTTTTATCTTATGTGAAACGAGTGTATCTAGATTCACTTTGAACTTACATGATAGAGTTGATGATGCGGTTAAATTTTGATTGTCGATTGCGCAACATTGTCATGTGTAGAGTAGTTCTTATCTCGGGTATGCATCTTTTTTTGTATACTAGGATTGCATGGAAGCTTGTTTTTTGGGCTGGATCCCATAACTAAGAATAGTGGGGATCCGTTTAAAGTTGGTATTTGACAGCGCAAACTTTTCAACATTTGCATATATTTGACAATCAACATCATGTTATCAATATTACAACTTACTGCAGAAGAAGGTAGGGGAAGGTACGAAAAAGATAATTCTCGATGAAATAGGTTCCAATTTTGTGACTTCTGCTATCCCAAATGACAAGGTAAATCAATGTAATGATGTATGTTATTATCATCCTGCGCATGCTTTCGCTATAATCTATGTTTATATTGTAAGTGAAGATGCACAAAGTTAAAGAAGACTCTCAGTTTCCTGATGATGGAGTAGAAAATGGATGTCAAACTGCTACACCTAAGACGCCACCTTGTTTACCTTCTATGGAAACGGGTGCAGCTGTAGTTGTTGCTTGTACTAATGAGCCTGCACCTGCCATCGTCATGCCAGATGACGGAGGTGGTGGATTGGGTTTACCATCGGTGGAGACTTGTGTTGCCGGAGCTAGCAGTGAAGAGCCTCCAGAGGACATTGTGGTGCCTGATAGTTGACCTTTTATGGAGACTCATGCTACCAGTGCTGGTGCTGCTATTGGTTCTGCTGATCCTGCTCCCGAAATCATCGTGGCACCTAAAGGAGGTGGTGAATTGGGTTTACAATCTATAGAGTTTGTTGCACCTGAAAGTGGTGAACAGTGATGCGGAGCTGTCTTTCTTATGTTTGTATGCTTTTCTCTAGAACCTGTATTATGGAGATACCTTACACATTTCTAACACTTTTGCCTGTTGAACTGTAGTGTGGAACTAGAACTACTCCTATTATGTAATCACATTCGGATGCTTAAGTACTATCGATGATAAACTAATGCTAGCTCAGCTGCATGAGAATTGGCCTTTGCCACTTCCAAGCGTGGTTCCTGGTCATCTCCTTTTCATAAGCACGGTGAAAAGATGGTTATGTTCCTTTTCTTGTAATTCCATTATGGTTGTGTTATTGATCTGGCAATTTTATGCTCATTTTGTCACCCAATCCACATTTATGTCTCTACATACAAAAATATTTGTTTACATGACTTGAATAGAAAATAGTATCTTCTTTACATTGACTAAGACAAGGAGACATGCACATATTTATTTATTTTTGAAACCAGGAAAAAGATTTGCCATTTTCATTGATAGAGAGGCACATGAAATTCAATTAGATTACGATAACTACTCGTACAAGTCATAGACTGGTAGGGATTGCCATAGGAAATCATCGCCTCCAGCATCTTGTTCTACAGAAGGCAGTATTACCAGATCCACAACCTTCTTATCCTTGGGACAACAATGTAAAGTGCAGGATTTTGAGTCTAAACGCAATCCAGTGTAGGTTCATTAGGACAACCTCTAATTGCGTCAGTCTCCACAGAAGGTACATCAGTGCTATGGCATACACCATTGAAAATGCAAGATCAAGATGTTGTCATACTACTATCAGGACCACAAACAAGGGCCATAAATTCAAGCTCCGAATCCTAGCGTTACAAATTAGACAAGAGATTGTCCCATCTAGAGAATTCAAAGACAATTCATAGTGCAATTTGAGCGTCTTACATGATCCTTAGATCTTAGTCCATCAGGTCTTTTATTGGTGGAATGAAATTTGTTGGTACTTAAGAACCTACAAAACATAGCCAAGTCAGACATCTGAATATACCTAACTTTTCTACAGTCTATATTATATGTGAAGCTATCTTTGCATAACACTCACTTATCAAACTTTCTATTGATATCTTGTCCCTCCTTGGAAATGTGAAGTCGATGTTCTATAGGGTACATCCATCTATATTGTACTGTACCTCTAAGTAATTCCTCTTCAGGTACATCAACATCCAAATGCTCCATCGTATCAAAGAAGGATGGGGAATATATCAGGTCAAAAGCTTACACAGGATCTCTGCCAAGTCCTTTTAAAGATGTTTTCCAACTCTTCTGTCCAGAGCTTTACTATATATTTACTTAAAGAACATACGTACCCAAATCTGCAAGCACCTTATAAATCTAGATGGTCACAAGGTTTAACTATTTCTATCAGAGGTGCAGAACAAAGTAAAGCCAAGAAGAATGTACAGTGTCTGAATCTAGCAGGCGAAGCATGGGGATCGCCTAGCTGACCGCCGGCCAGTGCATATCGTGAAGAACGGGGTGGCCAATGGTGGTAGACCAGCACTATTAATAGAAAGGCATCGAGAAGTTTTTTAAGGCGTGGAGAAGTTTGCGACTTGGTTCTAATCCGGTGCATCTCCAATAAGAACGACAATTTTTTCGAAGAGACAGGGGTTGGTTGCTTGACTGAGGGCGCGCTTCGGAAAGTTTGCGGTGTCGGCAGAAAGTTTTGGCGGGCGCAGGGTGTGTGTCCACAATTTTCACAGAAATATCTGTGAATATTCTATCGGATTTGCCAGTTCTCAGTCACCTCTCTGGTCATTGGATTTACCTCGAGATTCATGCAACGCGAGGGTTACACATTTGTTGCAACTAGGTTGTAACTGGGAATTTAATGAGTTGCAACTACTAGGTTGCAACTAAGTTCTCAAGCGCCTGAGATCTAGGCGATCATATTTTATACCTTTTTTTCCTTGTTGACGTCTTTGTTTTGAATCTAGTCGAGCCCCAGCACTTACCTTGGGATTTTAACTATCGAGCCGAAGAAATTAGCCTATCCAGCCTCATTATAGCCCAAGACCTTCTAATTCGGCCATGTTTTGGGTCAGTCGGCTGATGTCTACGCACTTCTATTATTATAGACAGTTGTTGGGCCTCCAAGTGCAGAGGTTTGTAGAACAGCAGCAAGTTTTCCCTTAAGTGGATCACCCAAGGTTTATCGAACTCAGGGAGGAAATGGTCAAAGGTATTCCCTCTCAAGCAATCCTGCAATCAAGATACAAGAAGTCTCTTGTGTCCCCAACACACCAAATACACTTGTCAGGGGTATAAGTGCACTAGGTCGGCGAAGATATAGTGAAATACAAGTGGTATGGATAATTATAAGTGGTAACGGTGCTAGAAAATAACTTGATGGCGTGGAAAATACTAAAGGCAAACTGAAATAAAGATAGTAGTAAGCAAACATATAACAGTTCTAATTGCAAACGGTGTATCAATGCTTAGAAACAAGGCCTAGGGATCATACTTTCACTAGTGAACACTCTCATATAAATATATTCTTCTTTATGATACTACGCTGAACTACTCTCCGGTTGGACAATCTAATCAATGGTAGGGCTATAATAGCACACCTCAAAGTAAGCCTTTCCCATCTAGAAAACCCCACACTGTCACCTTGAGTACTAGATGAGTCCAACAAACACCACAATTTCATAAAGATATCCAACTCCAAATATAACTCATAACAAGTATTTGTAATCTCTAGCCTAAGTGCCACCATGGTGAGCACGCTGTCACTTGCACACACATGGGGAGAGCATAGATCTATTAAAGCACTTGAGTAGCAAGGTAGATCTATAGATTACAAGCTCATGATCTCAATAAGATCGTGCATAGATACAGACATGAACACATAGCTACCGGTAGAACCCTTCGCCTTGAGAGAGAACTACTCCCTCCTCATCATGGGAATCAGCAATGGTGATGGAGATGGCGGTGGAGATCGATGGAGATGGCTCCAGGGGCACTTCCCCATGGAGATGGCATCAATGGGGGAGGCAAAAATGTGGCTT
This sequence comes from Avena eriantha, assembly GCA_910589775.1. Taxonomy (NCBI): domain Eukaryota; kingdom Viridiplantae; phylum Streptophyta; class Magnoliopsida; order Poales; family Poaceae; genus Avena; species Avena eriantha. Next base: position 438,163,688 of record OU342743.1, on the reverse strand, counting down.
TGGTGGCTGCAAATTCGTGGGTGGAGGTCTCCTGGGCGAATTAGGTTTCCTCCCTTTATATAGCTTCTCGGATTCCCGTCATCCCATCTTGGGCTGCAATAAATCGGGACTAAAAGGTCCGTCCGGACTCAGAATCAGCTAAATTTTATGTCTAGAACGTTTTTCGCGACATTTCCAACAACTTTGTAGTTGAAGAGTTTTCTGTTTGACGCCGTATTCGACCCGGAACGTGACCATCTTCAAAAAGAGTTCTGAGACAGATTTCTGGAAAATCCCAATTTGACTCCAACAGTGCTTCCACTTGTATTCTTGGTAATTCCTACACATCAAAGTGTAAAACAAGAACATTGTGCACTTTTTCAACTATTAGTAGGTTAGTCCAAGAAATCATATGAAAAATACTCCAAAGTGTGGACAAAACACAAGAAAGTGAATAAAACCAAGCATGGAGCATCAAAAATTATAGATACATTTGCAATGTATCAATGAGTCATTCTATTGAGATGTTTTGACATGTGTTGAGAAACACAAATGGTTTATGATGATGAAAATGTTGAGGCATGAGCCTTAGGCCCCTTTTATAAAAACTGATGGTTGGGTTCGGATGTGATACCATTCCATTTTTACTGTACAACCACAATACCTGAATTGGGCAAGCCTTAGCCGGAAGTTTATATGCATTAGTATTAGTTCCCTCGCGGGAGAGGTTTGAGCTGAGGCTACCTCTCAATGTTGTCCACCTATGCAGTGCCCAGGATGGCAGTTGGCCATGGCCGGGAGGCCAAGCTCATCGGAGAGGTGCTTATACTAGAGTGCGTAAAGGAAAGGTTATGTTTGATTATCTGCATACTAAGTATGATGATTCAGGGTTATCCATGACAGATGTATCGAATTTTGTGGTGAAAGTGTACCACCTATGCAGAGTGTCAAACTATTCGAATAGCCGCGTCCGCGGTTATGGACAGTTGGAGTGGCCATACTGTTCCGTTGTTATATTTGCAATGTATCAACATCCCCAAGCTTAACTCATGCTCGTCCTCGAGTAGGTAAGTGATAAAAGGAAAGAAATTTTTTTGAGGTGACATGCACCACCATAAACTTGATCAAAGTATTTGTAAAACATTTAAAGCTAGGATCATAGGATGAAAGATAAAGTTTTAGCAATAAGACAAAGAAACTATGCTGCAACATGAAAAGGCACAAACAAAAGATTCATGAATAACAATGCTTTGCAAGACGTTTGTTTGTTTCACATAAATAAAACATAGCATAATAGTATTCAGCTTGTCCCTCAATAGAGTAGCAAATATAAATGCATAGGACACCTTCAAAGTTCATAAGAGTGACTAGATACAATAGTTTAAAACAAGCAATAACAAGTTATGCATAAATCAACTAGTGTTGGGACAATGCACATAGAACTAAGAATGGCCACTATGCTCTCAAAGTAGGTGCATAAAGATAGAAGGTGGAGACTCAATATAATGGTGGAAGAAAAGCCTTTTGTAAAAGGAAGTAGGGATTCAAGTCTCATAAAGAGCTTCAAAAAATTATGGTACTTGTAGCTTTCAGCTCTCATTGCCCCTATCATAAGCATCTTGAAGTGATTAAGGTTAAAGTGAACAAACTATGGTGTACATGCTTGATAAAGTATAAGTCAGAAATCTCATGTCCCTTGTATACGAGGGCCGCTCCTCATGCTACTCAAGTTTAGTCACCGGTAAGTTCTTGTCATCGTAAGTACATGTTTATCATAGAGAACCGCCAACGGGGTACCCCTTGCCCAATGATACGGAAGAATCCCCATATCAAAATGACAAGGCAAGCAGACAACGAGCATCTCAGCATTTTTCTTATTTACCATGGGAATATGGTGCTTTTTTCTCTCTTTCCTCTTTTCATAGTATCTCTTTTTTTTCTTTTCTCTTTTTTTCTCAATATAGGACTCTTTTTTTTATAAGAAGAATGCTTCACAGACAACTCATTATGGTTACGCTGCAGGTTTCCACCATGTCAGCATGGATTAGACCAGCGGCCCAGGCGTTTCTCTAACACATATACATAACTCCATGGACTTACAAGCTCCCCTTTCATTTCACACCGACGACATCGATATACAAAAGAGCATGATATCAACTAGGTACAAGTACCAAGTGCAATGTTGAAAGCGTTCCCCATGAAAGCATGGTTCTGCTAATTCCCGACAAATAAGTGCAAGCATATACAACATAGAAGACACAATGGTTCAAGTTTATTAAGGGCAAGTAAAGTAAAGTGTGCCATCAAGTTCGTGAGAGCTTTAATCACTAGTTTTCTCATAACAAGTGGAAGGTAAACAAAAGCATGAATATACTTGGAACAGCATAAGCTAGTAGGTAGGTATGGTGGACTGTTTGGAATAACTTGGTTTAGGGAGTTGGATGCATGAGTGGAACTCATACTTTGTTGTGGAGGCTAGCAAAAGACTGGGAGCGACAAACTAAGAGAGCAATAATGTCCATAATCATGTAGAGCGACAAAACATAATTGATCAAAGCATAAAGTAATACTACAAGTTGAAAACTAAAGGATCATAAAGGCTATGGTGACTTGGCATAGTCATAACATGGTGTGAGCATGTGCCAAGTCAACCCAACTAAAGCATCAAAGGAGAATACCACTATACTATGCTTTAATATGCTAAAACAACGCATGATTCATCCAAGGCACATTAAGCAATCTCAATTGTCTATAACAAGTCATGCTACAGCAAAGAATACTAAGCATAAATCCAAAACAATATCATGCATGGCATGACAAAGCATAGGTCACAGTCAAAAACGAGCTCTTTTTACCACATAAGCATGAACTTTCCTACTCTTTTCCAAAACAAACCAAACTATTTGCAAACCAATGTATGAAAGAGGGGGTACAACCAATTTATTCAGCAAACTAAGCAAACCAAGGCAAACAAAAACCAAAACGAAAGCGAAAAAGAAGAAGCTCCAAGAAAAACACAACTGTGCATGAAACAATAAAAATGAAGGGTTTGGAAGAAACCTGGGATTTTTATTGATGAAGAAGGGGATGCCTTGGGCATCCCCAAGCTTTGACGCTTGTACTTCTTGGATATTTTTGGTGTGACACGCGTGGCATCCCCAAGCTTGATCTTTAGTCCATCCTTCATCTCATTACTCATTCCTTCCATACACCTGAAATTTTTTCCTTCATACAAAACATCATACAATCTTTATTAGCAACATTAGTGCACTTAAGATAAATAAGTCTCAAGGTTCAGTTCTAACACCAAATAAACTTCCATTAGAACACTAGATACTGTAGCACTTCACTCAAAAATCTCAATTCCCCAAAAAAAACTCAAGAAGGAACCAACAAGAAGCAAATGTAGAAAACGGCAGAAATCTGCAAAACAGAACAGCAGGTAAAGACGAATTTTTCGAAGCCCTTATGTTGCTCAAATCAAAACGTGTTGAACTAACGAAAGTTAGATAAATAACTGGGGCATAAGCACAAAAAATTACGGCTCAATCCGACATACATAGCTCTCTCACGAATATTTACGGTGAAGCACAGAAATCTGTTTTGGGACAGCATGTTTTCCAATCGTTACTTCTCTCTCATTAGAGGTTACTCTTGGCACAAAAAGAAAATAAAAAGGATAAGGAGCGGTTATTATAGAGGTAATAACTTCCAAGACTCATCTAAAACTTTTGGATTATCTCCCAATAAGTACTTTCCTTTAACGCCTTTAAGTTAGGCATGATAGTTTGAGAAAATGTTCACATAAGATATATGAATTGAAGTAAAAGAGAGCATCGAGAAGAAAATTCAAAGAACATTTAAGTCTAACCTACTTCCTATGCATAGGAATCTTGTAAAGAAACAAGTCATGAAAGCACAAAGCAACAAACATAGGAAAGCAAAACAAGTGCAACTTCAAGACTTTCAACATAAAGAGGGGAAACTTAATTTTGTTGAGATATATAAAACCATGTTTCCCTCTCTCATAATAACTTTCAGTAGCATCATGAATAAAATTAACAATATAACTATCACATAAAACATTCTTATCATGAGCCACATGCATATAATAATTATTATTCTCCACATAAGCATAGTCATTCTTATTAATTGAAGTGGGAGCAAATCCAACAAAATAGCTATCATTATTATTCTCATCACCATAATCATCAAATATAGGAGGCATATTATAATCATAATTAATTTTCTCCTCAATAGTAGGTCGGTTGATAATACCATAATCATCATTGTAATCATCATATATTGGAGGTTTTGTATCATCATAAGCAATAGAATAGCTATCTTCCAAAGTTGGGGAACTAAAAAGATCATTTTCATAAAAATTAGCTTCCCCAAGCTTAGACTTTTCCATAGCATTAGCAATAATGGTGTCCAAAGAGTTCATACTAACAACATTGTTATTAGCATGCAAATAAAGTTCCATAGGTTTTTTAATTTTCTATTCAAACACTTCATGTCCTAACTCAAGATAAATACTATAAAGCTCTCTAATTTTGTTGTTGTTTTCCATTAAGTCTAACTAGTGAAAACAAGAAACAAAAAGACAAAATTAGAGAATCTAAAGGAAATAACTTCGAGCACTCACACCGGAGGATGTGAGTACCTTTTACCTTACCTCCCCGGCAACGGCGCCAGAAAATAGGCGTTTGCCGTGGGAGGTTCTTCTTCTTTAATCCTCCGGTGTGAATACCTTTTACCTTACCTTCCCGGCAACGGCGCCAGAAAATAGCTTGATGTCTACGCACTTCTATTCTTATAGACTGTTGTTGGGCCTCCAAGTGCAGAGGTTTGTAGAACAGCAGCAAGTTTTCCCTTAAGTGAATCACCCAAGGTTTATCGAACTCAGGGAGGAAGTGGTCAAAGGTATTCCCTCTCAAGCAATCCTGCAATCAAGATACAAGAAGTCTCTTGTGTCCCCAACACACCCAATACACTTGTCAGGTGTATAGGTGCACTAGCTCGGCGAAGAGATAGTGAAATACAAGTGGTATGGATAATTATAAGTGGTAACGGTGCTAGAAAATAACTTGATGGCGTGGAAAATACTAAAGGCAAACTGAAATAAAGATAGTAGCAAGCAAACATGTAACAAATCTAATTGCAAATGGTGAATCAATGCTTAGAAACAAGGCCTAGGGATCATACTTTCACTAGTGAACACTCTCATATAAATATATTCTTCTTTATGATACTACGCTGAACTACTCTCCGGTTGGACACTCTAATCAATGGTAGGGCTATAACAGCACACCTCAAAGTAAGCCTTTCCCATCTAGAAAACCCCACACTGTCACCTTAAGTACTAGATGAGTCCAACAAACACCACAATTTCATAAAGATATCTAACTCCAAATATAACCCATAAGAAGTATTTGTAATCTCTAGCCTAAGTGCCACCATGGTGAGCACGCTGTCACTTTCACACACATGGGGAGAGCAGAGATCTATTAAAGCACTTGAGTAGCATGGTAGATATATAGATTACAAGCTCATGATCTCAATAAGATCATGCATAGATAGAGAGATGAACACATAGCTACCTCTAGAACCCTTAGCCTCGAGAGAGAACTACTCCCTCCTCATCATGGGAATCAGCAATGGTGATGGAGATGGCGGTGGAGATCGATGGAGATGGCTCCGGGAGCACTTGCCCATGGAGATGGGATCAATTGGAGAGGCAAAAACGTGGCTTTAGTGGCTGCAAATTCGTGGGTGGAGGTCTCCTTGGCGAATTAGGTTTCCTCCATTTATATAGCTTCTCGGATTCCCGTCATCCCATCTTGGGCTACAATAAATCGGGACTAAAAGGTTCGTCCGGACTCGGAATCAGCTAAATTTTATGTCCAGAACGTTTTTCGTGACATTTCCAACAACTTTGTAGTTGAAGAGTTTTCCGTTTGACGCTGTATTCGACCCGAAACGTGACCATCTTCAAAAAGAGTTCTGAGGCAGATTTCTGGAAAATCCCAATTTGACTCCAACAATGCTTCCACTTGTATTCTTGGTAATTCCTACACATCAAAGTGTAAAACAAGAACATTGTGCACTTTTGTAACTATTAGTAGGTTAGTCCAAGAAATCATATGAAAAATACTCCAAAGTGTGGACAAAATACAAGAAAGTAGATAAAACCAAGCATGGAACATCAAAAATTATAGATACATTTGCAATGTATCATCGGCCGCAGAAAATAGCCCAATTAATTTGGGTAAGAGCCCATGAAAAATAACCCATCAATCCCTACTTGGCCCATTTTTCTTCAATTCAGCCTTTTTGGGAATTGTCCACCCACCCCTAAAAAACTCCGCCTATCCATGTTTTTTAAGTACTACCTAGTACATTATGTATAGCATTTTTCAGTTGAGCTTCCAGTAATCACGCGTGGCAGATGGACAAGCATTTTTTTAAAATAAAAATAAATAAGTTATACAATGTTAGTACACATTTTTCATGTTTTATAAAAGCATAACAATTTTCTTGTGTAGTGGCAAGGCATGCAAATTATCTATAGAATTTTTTTTGTACTGAGAGGCTGACATGGCCGACCAACCTGCCTGCAGCTAGCGCCCATCAACCTTACCATACAAGAGATCAAGTTCAACGAGCGGGTTTAAAAAGTACTTGTACAAAAATCATGCCCGGAAAAAAGAAGACCAAGATAGACACATTTCTTGTCTAGAGAGGCTGACACATGGGCCCCAACAACAAGACCATACATGACTGCCGCATCGAGCAACGTTACCAAGGTCAAACCAGCGGATATGGCCGAAAAAATGTCTAACGTATACATGTTTCTTATATAGAGAAGGCTGACATGTGGAACCAGCAGGGAGACATTATACAGGTGTTGTATCCAACAACGTTGCCAAGTTCCAAATGGGGAGGCTCGAGCAAAGAAAAAAAGTCAAGTATGCACATGTTTCCTACACAAAGTAGGCTGATGGGTGGGGCCCACCATCCTGTATAAAGGCTGAAGCAGCGAGCAACTGTATCAAGTTCGGAACACGAACGCGTGACCAAAGGAAAAAAATCCATCATACACATGCTTCTTCTAATGAGAGGATGACATGTGGGGCCAAGGAGGTTGATTAAATAGTAGATGCATCGAGCAACGCTATCAAGTTCGGAACAGGGTAGCGCGAGCAAAGGAAAAAAATCCATCATACACATGTTTCTTCTAATGAGAGGATGACATGTGGGTACCAGCAGCCTGATTAAATGGTTGATGCATCGAGTAACGCTATCAACTATGGAAAAGGGTAGCGTGAGTGAACTAATGAGAGGCTAACATGTGGGACCTATGTCAACACCCGGATTTTCAATCCCAAATGCCTATTATGCCATACATCGCAATCCTAGGAATACCATTTTTGTGAGACATACCAGATTGGATATCACAGTACATCATCCATTACAAACCATAATAAGGTCTTACACGAACGAAGGATCTCATGATCTAGTATTAGTACAAACAAGTAGTGGAAATATAAGCGTAGCGGTGGGCTCCATCTTCAGTGTCATAGGCAATGCTGATGATGGGAGATGATCCTAGTTGTCGTAGCCGTCCTGTTGTCCTTCCTCCTGGTAGTCCTCCTCATAGTCTGGCCACGAGAATAGCCAGGGACAAAACCATGAGTACTCTTTAAGTACTCGCAAACTATCACTAACAAGTAAGGTAGTTCTAGTAGGAATACTAAGCTTTAAGTTGATTTGCAAAAGCTACTTTGAAACCTAAGCTGAGTTTAGAAATAAAGAAAGCTAATTTAATGTCCTAAATCACTTAAGTGGGAAACTAGTTTTCATAGTCACAACCCTATTGTGGTCAAGTCAAATTCACAATTCATTTCATAAGTCATTTTGAAAACATCTGACGACAGAACAGTATGGCCACTCCAACTGTCCATGACCGCGGACGCGGCTATTCGAATAGTTTGACACTCTGCAAAGGTGGTACACTTTCACCACAAAATTCGATACATCTGTCAGGGGTAACCCTGAATCATCATACTTAGTATGCGGATAATGAATCATAACCATTCAATTACACACTCTAGTATAGGCACCTCCCCTATGAGATTGGCCTCCGAGCCATCACCATCTGCCATCTTGGGCACTGCATAGGTGGACATCATCAAGAGGTAGCCTCAGCTCAAACCTCTCCCGCGAGGGAACCCATACTAATGCATATAAACTTCTGGCTAAGCCTTACCCAATTCACGTATTGTGGTTGTACGGTAAAATTGGAATGGTGTCGTATCTGAACCCAACCATCAGTTTTTATAAAGGTCTAAGGCTCATGCCTCAACATTTTCATCATCATAAACCATTTGTGTTTCTCAACACATGTCAAAACATTTCAATATAATGAATCATCATTCCAAGGTTTTCATAAGCATTTTCACCAAGTATTCCCATCTAAAGTGATCAAGTTTTATACTTAGCACTAGCCACTAAGGTTAAGAGTGTTCACTAATGAGGGTGCTAATCTTCAATCTCATGCCATAGAATGACATCTTGTATAGACCAAGTGTTATAATCTTTATGCTATCTATACTACTTTCCAAAATCTCACAAAGCATTACTAAAAGTAAAGAAACTTTGGTAAAGCAAAAAGTAAATCTTGCAAGTAAAAATTAGGGTGGGTATAATCAAAAGTATAACCAAGCATGCCTAACGCATCTTGCTTAGGTCATCTTGTATAATCCTAGCTTGATAACAATAGCTTGCCTTGGTTGGTGCAGTGGTTCAAATTCTCCTCATCTTCTTCGGGGTAGAACTCCTCCTCTTCGTACACTTGGTTGGTACTATCGTCTATAAATCAAATACAGGGTACACAGTCGCCAAACAATACTTAACTAGTCTATTTAGCATACTAAGGCACACACTTGATGATTTAGCATCATCACAAACATCACAAGATTTAAATAACTAGTTTCATTTATTTTGTTTGAGAAAAGTTATTTCTACTCATTGGAATTAATTAAGATTTAATATTCTCCAATTAAAATATGGGATCACCACATATTCTATTACATGGGAATGTGATTTAATAACATGTCATCACCACATATTCTATTACATGGGAATGTGATTTAAAAGGGTTGGTCACATTTTACAAAATTTAGGATTATCATTTAATCAATTTAAAGTGACTAGAAATGCCCTAATAGCAATAATTTGGTATTAGTCCAAAGTCACTGCATGCAAACCTCAATATTATTACATATTCAAATAGATATTATCAAATGTGATTTTTGAGAGTTGGAATCAACTCAAAAGCTATTATGGTTGATTTTTGAAAAATGTTTGAATGTATAAAAGTCTTTGTCTTGTTATTTTTTCTATATGTGATATCTAAATCCAATTTATTTAAATCCAACGGGTTTGCATAGATCTTTTAATTATCTTTCTAACAAAATTGGAATCATGCAATTAGGTTAAGTGAAACTCTCTAGATTGATTTTTTAATCTAGGCATAGAATCTAGTTTAAACCAAAATGGAAAAATACTAATTTGAATCTTAGGGCCAGCACGGGAAAACTAACGGGCCGGCCCAGTGGCGCTCCACGGTGCAGAGGGCAACTGACATGGGGTCCCGCATGTCAGCGACACTTTAAACCCGAAACGGTACGTGGCAATCTCAGTCGGGCGATTAGAACAAAATCTATGACTGTGGTTCGTCGTCTCCGGCGAACGGTTCTTCGGCGAGGATGAACCCTAGCAGCACGGTGGGGGTACGTGGGGGCTTACCAAGGCTCCACCTAGACATGGCGATGGGGGCAATCAAACTGGTGGACGACGACAGTTCTAGGCATGGTCACGGCGACTCCTAGGGCAGTCATAATCAATGGCCCCCTTCTCCTCTACTGCGGCAAGCTCCGGTGGAATTCCAGCGAACTAGGGCTCGATTGGCTCCGGGGAGAAGTGTGGGGTGGTCAGTGGCGAGAGGGGAGTGGAATGGTGTGAGAAAATTGGACGGAGGAGGCCTCCTTTTATAGGCTCGACGACGGGGCAGGGCGACATGGTCAGGCGACGGTGGCGACGCGTCTACAGGGTGCTAGCGGCACGGCTGGAGGTAGTGGACAGTGCATGGTCTGCTGGAGGTCCTCTATGACCTAAAGGCGTGGCTAGGGGCAGTGGAATTTGGTCGGGAGCGCCCGATGCTCTGCGCGGCAGAGGCGGCGTTCGACGCGGCGCACGGGGGCTGCAGGTCAAGCGGCGGCAAATGGGCATGTCTGGGCGCGTCTTGGGGAAGGGACAGGGGGCAGGGGTGTGATCTCGCCTACCTCCTAGGCACGATGGGAGAGAGCAGGGTGGTCTGCTAGGAGTGAACCATGGTCGACCGGCGTGCATGGCGCGCACTACTACAAGCGGCTAAGGGGTAGCTCGTTTATGGCCTGGTTATGACTAGAGGGGACAAGGGGAGTGGATTGAGGCCTTAGTGGCGCTTGATCACTGATCTACAACAGTAATAGTTAGGCCAGATAAATTTTTCCTGCCAAGTGCTCGATCAAATGGCCGCAAGAAATTTATATTTGAATTTTGAAAAGATTTTTGGTGTGTGATCTGATCTTATGCTTGGTAGTCTCTAGTTGCTGGGAATTGTCAAGGTGAATTGGTTTCGTTGGTTTTTGAGAAAGTGGGATCTTCACATATGCTTTCGATTCCATTTTCCAATGCCCTTTAAAATTAGTGACTAAGTGTTTTGTAAATTTGTAAAGTGGGCCTTGGCACATCTTTACTTGGTCTAGCAAGGGGTGAAAAGATCCAGAATTGTTTCTGTTGGGAAATGACTTCTAGGAACACCTAAAGTGGCCTAGAGGATTAAAATGGCCAAAATGACCATTTGCATTATTTAATCTTATTTGATTTCTTTTTCTTTGTATTTTGTTTGTAAATGGTCTAGATGATGTGGCATTCACCTTTGAACCATTTCATATCCTTTAGAACAATCAAACATGGCATTTTCAAACAATTCTATATTAATGCAAACTCACACATGCATTCCTAATTATTTTTATCATAAAAAGTTTTTTTTAACCCTAAATTGGGTGATTAGGATCTTGATTAAAGTTTTGGGATCTTACAAACCTTCCCCCTTAAACAAAATCTCGTCCCGAGATTTAAGAAAAACTAGGAACTAAAGAGATCTGGAAACTCTGTCCTAATGTAATCTTCTCGCTCCCAGGTAGCTTCTTCTTCCGTATGGTTGCTCCATTGGATCTTGAGAAATTTGATACTCCGGGTCCTGGTGGTTCTGAAAACTTCTTCCAAGATACGAATGGGCACTTCACGATACGTCAGATCCTTGTTGATATTGATGGCTCGGTGATTGATGTTCTTGAATACTTCGGTCTTCTCTGGCACTTCTAGGCATTTGCGAATTAACAAGATATGGAACACATTATGGATGGCTGGCATCTCCTCTTTCCTTTCAGACTAAAACGTTGCGTTCCTTTCAACGGCGACACTTTGAGATACACAAAATCTCCGACATTGAAGGTCGGGTCTCAACGTCTTTTATCGGCATAACTCTTCTGTCTGGATTGGACGGTCTTGAGGTGCTCACAGAGTTTGTGAACCTTCTCTTCAGCTTCTCGTAGGATGTTGGGTCCAAAAATCTAACTCTCTCCTACTTGCGACTAATTCAAAGGGGTACGTCACTTTCTTCCATATAAGAACTCAAATGGGCCATTTGCAAACTAGCTTGATAACTGTTGTTGTATGAGAATTTTGTGAAAGGCAGACAGTCTTCCCATTTTGATCCATACTCTAACACACAAGCTCTCAACATATCTTCTAAGATTTGGATGACTCTTTCAGTCTGTCCATCAGTCTGCGGGTGATAAGCTGTGCTGAAATTCAACTTGGTTCCTAATCCTTCTTGGACTTTCTGCCAAAATTTTGAGGTAAATTGGGTTCATCGATCCGACACTATGGTCTTGGGGTTCCATGAAAATAGACAATTCTAGCAATGTACAACTCTGCTAGCTTAGAACTCTGGTAGGTTGTCTTGACAGGTATAAAATGGGCTACCTTGGACAGTCTATCAACTATGACCCAGATTGAGTCATTTCCCTTACTAGAAGTAGGCAAACCGGTGATAAAGTCCATTCCGATGGAATTCCATTTCCATTCCGGAATCTGCAATGGTTGTAACAGTCCTGCAAATCTCTGATGTTTCGCTTTGACTCACTGACGGATATCACACTTGGCAATGTATCTTCCAATTTCTCTCTTCATCTTGTGCCACCAAAATTGCTCCTTCAAATCCTGATACATCTTGTTTCAACTCCGAATCTGCTAGCACACAGATACGCCCTTTGTACCACAAAACTCCTTCTTCATCCTCGGTGAATCTAGGTACCTTTCCTGTACTGATACGATGCTTGATTCCGTTGATACTTGCATTTCCCTTCTGGGCTTCCTTGATCAGACTGTTCAAAGTGGGTTGAAGTTCAATTCTAGCTAAAAATCCTTTGCTAACCAGCTCCATTCTAAACTGCTCCAACTCTTCATGCAAACTTGGCTGGGCTTCTTTGATCATGGTGTTTAATCTACACGGCAATCTGCTAAGAGCATCCGCTACCACATTGGCATTGCCGGGGTGATACTGAATGTCAAGGTCATAATCCTCGATTAACTCTATCCATCTGTTTTTCCTCATATTCAGCTCCTTCTGAGTGGAAATATACTTCAAGGTCTTCTGATCTGAATAAATCTGACAGCGGTTACCCATAAGGTAATGACGCCATGTCTTCAAGGCTAAAACTACATCTGCTAGTTCAAGGTCATGGGTAGGGTAGTTTTTCTCATGCTGCTTTAGTTGTCAAGACAAGTATGCGATGACTTTGCCTTCTTGCATTAACACACATCCGAGACCAATCTTGGATGCATCACAATACACATCAAAAGGCTTTTTGATATCTGGCATGATCAATATTGGGGCTGAAATCAATCTCTTCTTGAGTTCTTGAAAACTTGTTTCACATTTGTCCGTCCATTCGAACTTCTTATCTTTCTTCAACAATTGGGTCATCGGTTTGGCGATGCTCGAAAATCCTTCAACAAACTTGAAGTAATATCCCGGTAATACGAGAAATGCACGGGTAAAACTTGGGTTTGAGTGGTTGGGGCTTTCCATGCTTCAACATCTTTGATCTTGGGGGGATCAACAGTGACTCCTCCTGCCGACACAATATGCCCGAGAAATCCTACTTCTTTCAACCAAAACTCACATTTGCTAAACTTGGCATACAACTGATGCTCTCACAGGGTTTCAAGGACGGTTCTCAGATGTTGCTCATGGTCTTCTTCTGACTTGGAATAGATAAGAATGTCGTCGATAAACACAACGACAAATTTATCCAAAAAATCCATAAAAATCTTATTCATGAGATTCAAGAAATAAGCGGGGGCATTAGTTAATCCAAAAGACATGACAATATACTCATACAATCCATATCTGGTGGTAAAGGCGGTCTTTGGAATATCTGTTGCACAAATCTTGAGTTGATGATAACCAATTCTAAGATCAATCTTAGAAAACACTCTGGCACCAGTCAATTGATCAAACAGATCCTCGATCTTGGGTAGTGGGTACTTGTTTTTGATGGCGACATCATCCAGCTTCCGGTAATCTGTGCACAAATGGTTACCTCCATCTTTCTTATCAACAAACAAATAGGTGATCTCCATGGCGATGCGCTTGGTTGAATCAAACCTTTCGCCAACATAGCATCAAGTTGCTTCTTTAGCTCCACTAATTAAGATGGGTTCATGCTATAAGGTCTCTAAGCTATGGATCCAGTTCCAGGAATTAGTTCAATAATGAACTCGATATCCCGATCTGGGGGCATACCAGGCAATTCATCTGGGAATACGTCAGGGTATTCACATATTACTCTGACTTGGTCTATGGTGGGTAGGGCTAGACTCTTGTTGCATTTGAATTGACGGGGCAAGGTTTCAGGTATATGCTATACTGCTACTCTAGAGCTACTGGTCATGGTTATGGCTTTCTTGGCACAGTCGATCAATCCTTTATGTTTCGACGTCCAATCCATTCCTAGTACTACTTCCAAACCTTTGGCCCCAAGTACTATTAGATTGGCATAAAAATCTATCCCATGTATTCTAATAGGTACAGCCATGCAAATTTTTCTAGCTTTGGTGGTTGAACCGGGTATTTGAACTATTATAACATGCTTCAAATTGGTTGGGTGAATCTTACTAGTGCATGCAAATTCTTCTATAACAAACGAGTGCGATGCTCCAGAATCAAACAACACTCTGGCTAATACTGAGTTAACAGAGAACATACCCAGCACGACATCTGGCGCTTCCTAGGCTTCTTCAGCATTCATGTGGAACATACGGCCATTGCATTAGTGGTGGCTGCGAGATTCTTGGGACACTCATTGGAGTAGTGACCCTTCACTCCACATGCAAAGCAAGTGATCTGGGACTTGTCTTTGGCTGCAACAGGCACAACATTGCTTCCAGTCCTTGGGCCAGTATTGTTGTTGTTGTTGTTGTTGTTGTTGGACTTGGGCGGTGCACGGTTGAAGTTATTGGAGTTGTCGGGGTTGTTGTTGTGGTTTCCTCCGGACTTCACATTTCCTTCGCTACGATTGGGGTAGCTTGGACGAGACATTGGGGGTCTATTGTTTCTTGGGGCATATCCTACAGACGCGTTGGGGCGATACTTCTGAACATGGCTAGATCCACTCTGGTGCATCATTCTGCGCTTGCGGTTGTCATTGGCTTGGTTGATCTTCCCTTCCATCTGGATGGCAAAGTTGACTAGCTCTTATAGGTCATCAAAGCGGATGTTGACTAACACAGTCTGCATCTCATCATGCAGTCCATTCAAGAATCTCTCCTTCTTCTTGACTTTAGTGTTGATCTCATCAGGGGCATATCTTGCGAGGGACAAACATTTATCACGGTATTCAAGTACCGTCATCCTTCCTTGCTTCAGCTCTCTGAACTCATCTCTCATTCTAGTGACTAAACCTTGCGGCACATGGGTGCGGCTAAACTTGGTCTTGAAGGCTTCCCACATCATCACTTGACTGTGGTTCATAGTACGGGTGATATTCCACCAAGTCTCTTGCATCTCGTGCCAGATAGTGGGTGGTATTTCTTGTTCGCATCAACTCCTGCGAGTTCTAGGTTATTCTCCATTGTTTGTAACAAGTCATCTGCATCTAATGGGTCTTCAGGCTTGCTAAAGATGGGGGGATTGGTATTCTGAAAGTTTTTGATCTTGGATCCATGGTAATCCTGATTTCCTTGGCCTTGATTATTGTGGTCCATCTGAGCTATCTGTTGCAGGGTGGCTAGGTTGGCTTGGCACTCTGCCCTACTAGCTTCACGGCCAGAAACTAGCATCAGCAGAATCTGTAGCATCGGGTCCTGCGATGAGCTGCTTCCTCCGGGGTTTCCACGAGTCATCTGAAGATTGAGATAGATAAAGGGGTAAGAGGGAAAGTTCTAAGGTTCATGGTTTTGTTTTCAAAAGTTTTAAACTTTGAGTTTGACTCAGGTTTGGCAAACTAACAACTTCTCATTCATTCATTCAATCAAAGCACACGATACAAACACACACACCACAATATGAAAGGAAAACAAATGGTTTTAGGAACCATTCTGTGAAGCTAAGATATAATGGGACTGATACATCTCCTTCCTCCAGTAGTGATCAAGTGCATCTACTCATCATCGATGAACTCGGAGTCGTCATCATCGGCGTAGGATTCCATGGCATCATCCTCCAGGTAATCATTGTCATCACTAAGGTATGAGTGAATATCTCCCTAGATGTCTTCACCTTCTTCCTCTTCTTCTTCTTTTGCTGCAAGATGAGCTTCTTGTTCCTAGATGGTCTTCTCGAGGTCGGCCACCTTCTTGCGAAGACGAGCGATGGTGCGATCCTTCTTCTCGCGTTGACGGTCAAGCGATTGGCGATCCTTGACGAGCAGGGCAAAAGTCTGGGCCTTCTGGGCGGCAATGGCAAGGTTGTGGTTGGCATAGGCTCGAGCATTGTCCAATTCCTTCTGTCTATCATACAGCAGAAAGTCAAGGTTCTCCACTTGGCACTTCATCTCCAGATGACTTGGCATCTCCAATGGCATTCCCATAGAATCACGCCTTGCATAGTGAGCAAAGCGAGTTCCCTGGATCAAGTTGACGGTCTGTCTGCAAAGACGGGCGAGAGCTTCTTGCATTGCCCTAACTAATCCATCTAGCCAATTGTTCTCTCTCACGGTGAATTAAATCTTCTCCGAAAGGGGTGCTTCCATCTTGCCTCGAAGATCAGCAACTATCAGCCATTGTAGATCTCCTCCTAGGTGATCATTGAGTTGAGCTCCAAAGAATTCCGGATGCGAGTGCTCAAGGTACTCAAACAGTGCATCAAGATCCCTCTCAAAGATCAGTTGACCTCTGTTGCCCAACTCGTAGAACTTGCAATATTGAACTTCCATCTATAAGAATTTAGGATGAGTAAGTTAGTGAAGTGATCAAGTGTGTCAAATTTTATGTAAAATGTAAGAATTTTTGAGGAACATGAATCTTTTTGAAAGAATCTCAAGGATAAGAGTGGGAATATGTTTTAATAAATACTCAATTTATTTTATTTTTTGGAAACTAAGTTTTTGTTTGGACGTCCATTCTAACTAGGGTCTCCTATGGTCAGGATGGCTCTGATACCAAGTTGTCAACACCCGGATTTTTAATCCTAGATGCCTATTATGCCATGCATCGCAATCCCAGGATTATCATTTTTGCGAGACATAACAGATTGGATATCATAATACATCATCCATTACAAACCATAATAAGGTCTTACACAAATAAAGGATCTCATAATCCAGTCTTAGTACAAACAAGTAGCGGAATAAATAGCGTAGCGGTGGGCTCCATCTTCAGTGTCACAGGAAATGCTGATGATGGGACATGATCCTAGTTGTCGTAGCCGTCCTGCTGTCCATCCTCATGGTAGTCCTCCTCATAGTCTGGCCACGGGAATAGGCAGGGACAAAGCCATGAGTACTCTTTAAGTACTCGCAAACTATCACTAACAAGTAAGGTAGTTCTAGTAGGAATGCTAAGCTCTATGTTGATTTGCAAAAGCTACTTTGAAACCTAAGCTGAGTTCAGAAGTAAAGAAATCTAATTTAATGTTCTAAATCACTTAAGTGGGAAACTAGTTTTCACAGTCACAACCCTGTTGTGGTCAAGTCAAAGTAACAATTCATTTCATAAGTCATTTTGAAAACATCTGACGACAGAATAGTATGGCCACTCCAACTGTCCATCACCGCGGACGCGGCTATTCTAATAGTTTGACACTCTGCAGAGGTAGTACACCTTCACCACAAAATTCAATACATCCGTCAGGGGTAACCCTGAATCATCATACTCAGTATGCGGATAATCAATCATAACCTTTCAATTACACACTGTAGTATAGGCACCTCCCCTATGAGCTTGGCCTCCTAGCCATGGCCATCTTGCATCCTGGGCACTGCATAGGTGGACATCATCAAGAGGTAGCCTCAACTCAAACCACTCCCACGAGGGAACCCATACTAATGCATATAAAGTTCCGGCTAAGCCTTACCCAATTCAGGTATTGTGGTTGTACGGTAAAATTGGAATGGTATCGTATCCGAACCCAACCATCAATTTTTATAAAGGGCTAAGGCTCATGCCTCAACATTTTCATTATCATAAACCATTTGTGTTTCTCAACACATGCCAAAACATTTCAATAGAATGACTCATCATTCCAAGGTTCTCATAAACATTTTCACCAAGTATTCCCATCTAATGTGATCAAGTTTTATACTTAGCACTAGCCACTAAGGTTAAGAGTGTTCACTAATGAGGGGTGCTAATCTATGCCATAGAATGACATCTAGTATAGGCCAAGTTTTATACTCTTTATGCTATCTATACTACTTTCCAAAATCTCACAAAGCATTACTAAAGGTAAAGAAACTTTGGTAAAGCAGAAAGTAAAGATTGCAAGTAAAACTTGGGATGGGTATGATAAAAAGTATAACCAAGCATGCCTAATGCATGTTGCTTAGGTCATCTTGTATAATCCTAGCTTGATAACAATAGCTTGCCTTGGTTGGTGAAGTGGTTGAAATTCTCCTCGTCTTCTTCGGGGTAGAACTCCTCTTCTTCGTAGAGTTGGTCGGTACTATTCGTCCATAAATCAAATACGGGGTACACAATCACCAAAAAATACTTAACTAGTCTATTTAGCACACTAAGGCGCACACTTGATGATTTAGCATCATCACAAACATCACAAGATTTATAGAACTAGTTCCATTTATTTTATTTGATAAAAGTAATTTCTACTCATTGAAATTAATTAATATTTAATATTCTCCAATTAAAATATGGGATAATGTGGACACATGTCATCGCCACACATTCTAATACATGGGAATGTGATTTAAAAGGGTTGGTCACATTTTATAAAATTTAGGATTATCATTTAATCAATTTAAAGTGACTAGAAATGCCCTAATAGAATTAATTTGGTATTAGTCCACAGTCATTGCGTGCAAACCTAAATATTATTACATATTCAGATAGATATTATCAAATGTGATTTTTGAGAGTTGGAATCAACTCAAAATCTATTATGGTTGATTTTTGAAAAATGTTTGAATGTATAAAAGTCTCTGTCTTGTTATTTTTTCTATATGTGATCTCTAACTCCAATTGATTTAAATCCAATGGGCTTGGATAGATCTTTGAATTATCTTTCTAACAAAATGCGAATCATTCAATATGGTTAAGTGAAACTCTCTGAATTGATTTTTGAATCTAGGCACAGAATCTAGTTTAAACCAAAATGGAAAGAATACTAATTTGAATCTTAGGGCCAGCGTGGGAAAACTAACGGGCTGGCCCAGTGGTGTTCCGTGGCGCAGAGGGCAATAGACAGGGGGGTCCCGCATGTCAGCGGCACTTAAAACCCCAAACGGTACGGGGCAATCTCAGCCAGGCGATTAGAACAAGATCTATGGCTATGGTTCGTCGTCTCCGGCGAATAGTTCTCCGGCGAGGATGAACCCTAGCGGAACGGTGGGGGTACGTGGGGGCTTACCATGCTTCCAGCTAGACGTGGCGATGGCGGGATTAAACTGGTGGATGACTGTGATGTACCTAACAAGGAAGTACTTAGAGGTATTGTACAGTATATATGGATGTACCCTATAGAATGTTGACTTCGCCTTTCCAAGAAGCGGGAAGATATCCGTAGACAGTTTGATAAGTGAGTGTTATGCAAAGATATCTTCACATATAAGACTGTAGAAAAGTTAAATATATTCAGATGTCTGACTTGGCTATGTTTTGTAGGTTCTTCACAGAAATAAAAGTAACATCAAATTTCGTTCCACCAATAAAAAGACTAGATGGACTAAGATCTAAGGATCATGTAAGACGCTCAAATTGCATTGTGAATTGTCTATGAATTGTCCAGATTCGGTAACCTCTTGTCTAGTTTGTAATGCTAGATTTCGGAGCTTGAATTTCGGACCCTTATATGTGGTTCTGATAGGAGTATAACAAAATCTTCAGCTTGCATTTCCAACGATGTCTACCATAGCGCTGATGTACCTTCTGTGGAGACTGGCGTAGCTGGAGGTTGTCCTGATGAACCTGCACTGGATTGCGTTTAGATTCGAAATCCTGGACTTGACATTGTCGTCCCAAGGAAAAGAAGGTTGTGGATCCGGTAATAACGCCTTCTGTAGAACAATATGCCGGAGGTGATGATTTATGAATTGCATGTCCCTCTCTATCAATGAAATTGGCATATCGTTTGCCTTGTTTCAAAAATAAATAAATATTTGCATGTCTCCTTGTGTTAGTCGATGCAAAGAAGATATTGTTTTCTGTTCAAGTCATGTGAACAAATATGTTTGTATGTAGAGACATAAATGCGGATTGGGTGACAAAATCAGCATAAAATTGCGAGATCAACAACACAAGCATAATGGCATTGCAAGAAAAAGAACAGAACCATCTTTTCACCGTGCTTGTGAAAAGGAGATGAGCCAGGAACCACGCCCACAAGTGGCAGAGGCCAATTCCCGTGCAGCTCAGCTAGTATTGGTTTATCATCGATAATACTCAAGCATCCGAATATTATGATTACATACTAGGAGTAGTTCCAGTTCCACACTACAGTTCAACAGGTAAAATTGTAAGAAATGCGTAAGGTAGCTCCATAATACAGGTTCCAGAGAAAAGGATACAAATCATAAGAAAGAAAGTTTTGCATTAAAGTTCACCACCTTCAGGTGCAATAGTTTCTACAGATTGTAAACCCAAATCACCGCCTCCTTCAGGTGGCACAATAATTTTGGGAGTGGGATCAGTGGCACCAACAGCAGTGCCAGCACCGGTAGCACGAGTCTCCTCAATAGGCGAACTATCGAGCACCACAATGTCCTCTGAAGGCTCTTCACTGCCAGCTCCAGCCGCACAAGTCTTTGCGGATGGTAAAACCAATCCACCACCTCCATCGTGGCACGACGATGGTAGGTGCAGTCTCATCAGTACCAACTGCAGCTGCAACTGCATCAGTCTCCATAGAAGGTAAACAAGGAGGCGTCTTAGGTGTAGCGATCTGACATAGATTTTCTACTCCGTCATCAGGAAACTGAGAGTCTTCTTCATCTTTGTGCTTCTGTGGTTACAAGATAAATAGAGATTACAGCGAAAGCATCTACGTGCAACGACAAAAACATATGCCTTTCTATTGATTTACCTTGTCATTTGGGATAGCAGAATTCACAGGATTGGAACCTATTTCATCGAGAATCCTATTTTTCGCTCCTTCCCCTATCTCCTTCTGCAGCAAGTTGTAATATTGTTTACATGATGTTGATTGAAAAATATATGCAAATGTTCAAAAGTTTGCGCTGTCGAACTACCAACTTCGAACGAATCCCCACTGTTCTTAGTTATGGGATCTAGCCTAGAAAACAAGCTTCTATGGAATCCTAGTCTACAAAAAGCATACCCAGGATAAGAACTACCCTACGCATGACAATGCTACGCAGTCGACAATAAAAATTTAACCGCATCATCAACTCTATCATGTAAGTTTTGAGTGAATCCAGATACACTCGTTTCACATAAGCTAAAACATTTTATATTATGAAACGGAAGGAATAGGTACGAGTGTTCGAGTATTTCACAACCCACCATTGTTGCCGCAAGACAGAGATGACGGATGCTCCACCGCCCTACAGAAGGTTGCCGCTCCGATCTCGCCGCCACCTGTAGAGGACGGAGCCAAGGAGCTTGTCAGCAACAATATGGAGTGAGAGGCCACGGGCAGTAATGGATGGGAAGAAGGGACTGAGTAAAAGAGGTTGTGTGTGCATGGGGGAGGCCTGTGAGGGAGTTAAATCCAGCTTGTCTCAAAGGGAACGCGCTGCCACGTGCACCGGCGTGTGCAAAACTCCCTCCCTCTCTCTTCATCGACTTCTCTGGTACTCCTGCTAGTAGACCTTTACTACTTTTTTTACTACTACTACTACTAGGGTAGACAAGGAGTACTTGTTCAGAAGAAGAAAAAAACTAGAGTAGCACACCGTCGTACAGTATTGCCTTGTCAAATCACTGGTGATGCCATGATGAGCGACATGTTTTTCCTGGTAAACCTAGAAACATCGTGTTCCTTCCACCGCGTGCAGTTTCTGAGCGAAGTACTTACCAACACATCCAACTTAGGCTTACAGGACCCAAACTACAGTGAGAAAGAAACAAAACTACGGACCTGCAAGGCGTAATACTAATAGTTCTACTATTATACAACATTCTGGAAGAAATTATGTACGGAATAGTAGTAGTAGAGTACAACTATACTCCTAATAAGGTTCTTTTGCAAGCTTGGTGAAATATACATACTAGAGAAACTACCAAGTGTACAAAAAGGGTTTTTGGTCATATGGAGTATTTTACAAGCCAGACCAGGTGCGAAACTAAATGTTGAGTACCCGTACATCACCTAAAAACCAGCCAAAAGAAAGAGTTCAACAGAAGGCCGAGAACAAATGAGCTATCCTTGAACAGGCTCGTTCCACTCCAAGGCGTTTAACAAGCTTGGGATGGACCAAAATGGAGTCTCCGACCATGTCCAGCGAGTGTGGAAACCAACAGCTACATCACTATTCAGACTAAAGCGGCAAATTTCAGGACGTGGCATGTACTCATAGCCAATTTCTTCGTGTGATGTGTAAACACAGTTCCTTCTCGTCAGATGTCCTGGCGGATCATTTGCATCGCCTACTACAATGATAATCGGATAGTTCACGCCAAGGAAAAGAGAATATGATCCAAGGTCAGTAACCCTTTTCCATCGGTTAGCTGTAGTTAACTGGCTTGTGTCCATCAAGAACACCATGCACTCAAACCCAGAAGGATAGGTTCGAACGGTGCGACCATAGTGAACAACACTAGTATCATCAGCAATTGCATTGCCTGAGACACCATACATATAGACCAGAAGAAGTCTTGAACCACCAGCAGATCTTGCTAACCACCACCTACTAGGATCATTCTTCTCATCGTCCTCAACAAACCCATGTGTCAGGTACAGCACATTGCGTGGCGACAAGATAAGGATTGGACCTTCAAAGGGAAAGGAAATGTAACATGGAAATAATATTGATATTCATCTGACATTGTAGAAGTTGATATACAGTACTATTTTCAAAAATCTTGATTATACTTAAGATGTTTGATTGCATAAAAAATGCCAACCTAGGGAGATGCTATGGAATTCTAATTCTTTTTGAAATGGGATATGCTATGGAAGTTCTCCTAGAGAAACGGTTTGATTCATGGGATCAAAAAAAATAGGAAATAATCCTATAGGATCTTGAATGTAAAGTTCATAGGGAAAAAAAGCAATGTTGGATCCTACAAGATTTTGGTGTCTTATATACCAAAGGAAAACCAACAAGGATTATTTCTAGGACATTTAATATCTTATCTTATAATAATATTACCACTATGTAGTGTATGAATAACTTTGAATATTCACTGTTGGATCAGGACTTGTGAATCCCAACATTGCTAGCAGTTGGATCTTCTTTTCCATTCTAGCATCTACTTGAAGATTCTATTGATAGTCTTTAGCACAATGAACGTTATACACAATCCTCAAAACACACTTCTCCATCATTCTAGAATCTTCTCCTTCAATTCTCAAGACCATGCTTACAAAATTTACAAGTACTAGTACCTAATAAACATTTACTTCTACATGATAGAAAATACAAGAACTAAATATGCGCCCATACTTTATAGATGTCGATCAAATTTCTAATTTTTTGAGCTTTACCTAGTATTACAATTCTATATAGTTATGATATGTCATATGTCTAGTATCTGAGTCTCAAGTAAAAACTACTATTAGATACCAAATTTTCCTTGGATGTACTAGTACTAGGAGACAAGGCAATAGTATCAGCAGAACTCAATCTTATGAATCAAATTACTTATATGTAAGAAAACTTAGTAAGGATTGCATTCATCTGAAATTCCTAGGGAATTCTTATGAATCAAAGAGGCTAAAATTCCTATGAAATTCCTACTAACCAAAGAAACTTCAAAAAAAATAACTTACATTGATTCAGGAATAATATTTGGGTCTCACATAAGTACTTACTACTACATAGTAGATACCATAGTTTCCATGGGATGTACTAGGAGATGAAGCAATACTATCAGCAGAACTCAATCATATGAAACAAACTACTTATATGTAAGAAAACCTCCTAAAGATTGCATTCCTCTGAAATTCCTAGGGAATTCCTTCGAATCAAAGAAACTAAAATTTTAATGGAATTCCTACTAACCAATGAAAGTTCAGAAAAAATAGCTTGCATCGATTCAGGAACAAAGCTAATAAAATACATAGGGAGGAGAATTTACCAAGTTCTAGAGACTTCCATGCATAAACACATCTGTTCTCAGTCACGGCGAACACACGATCATGTTGGATAATAGCATCGCAGTATCTGAAGTAGCCCTGGAACTCGTTCACACAAACTGACCATCCATGACTATCATTCCTGTTGATGACAGCAATCTTGAATTCGAAAATGGTGACTAGAGATAAATCTTTGTATCCCCTAGCAACTGTCGAAACTTGGCAAATGACTATCTTCTGCAGTTTAGTACGTCGACCTTCATCAGCATCATCCTGAAATGTAAGTGCAGAACCTTCGGTCGGTTCAAACTCCGACACTTGCGGAATAAAAATCTTGCGACGAGTGTACACGTTGACAAGGTCCCACATGAAATCGGGCCCAACTGTGATGATCCAATGTCCATTGCCGCATGCTCGCTGCTCATCAAAACCATTTGGCATCACAGCATCGGAGGAGAACCTGTCCAGCGGCGTCAGCTTGCACAGGCTGCTCGCCACTTCGAAGGAGTCTTTGGATTTCCACGGTCTCACCGTCGGGTGAGAATGAAGAACACATGGGAGTCTAAACAGATGAGAAGAAGGTGCAATTCCGCTCTCTTTTGCTGATTGAAGAATATGTTTGGACGAACCGATGAGGCTCGCGGTGGTGGTTGCGTCTCAATGTTTGATGAGTACTTGAAGAGGGACTTCGGTGAACACCTTCCGAAACTGCTCAGGATCTTTACAGACCTTGCTCAATCTCACCATGGAAGGAGGTTGCGGATGGTGTTTTGTGGGCTTTGTTTGGGGTAGGGTGGGGTGGGGGAGGGAGGGCAGATCATTGGCGTGAGATGATGGCCGGGGTGCGATGGAGAAGACAAAGGGTGATGGTGCGTTACTCTACTACAAGTAGTACTGCAGAAGGTGGGCGAGTGGGGGTGGGACTCCAATTGAGGCTAGTTGCACAAACCTCCAACAATTAGAGCCATAGTTGCGAAGAGCGCCAACTGTTGAGCCCCGAGTATGTAAGAAATAATGCTAAGAGGGCTAATCAAGAATTTTGTGCTATGTGCAACATTTGTACCCAAAAGTAATTGTAGTACAATAGTTTCTTGCAACTAGACTATCCTGATTATCTAGAGTTCCCTGCAATTTCGAATCCAATTGTTGGAGGTTTGTGCACTTTCCACCCTCCTCGTGTTCCGAGGAAGCTCTATGACCCTATGTTCAAACAAAAAAATGATCAAAGACAAAAAAAAAGACCATCTCTTAGGGCTCGTTTGATTTGTAGGATTCTCAAAACATAAGAAGAGGAAACTACATGAATTTGGATCAAGTATGTGTTTGAATCATAGGGAAAGCAAAGGAATACTTTGAAGGAATCTCAATTCCCGTGTTTTTCCTATTCCTATATTTTTCCTCTCATGTGTTCCAAACGGGACATAATTCCTACATATTGGAATCCTATGAATCAAACAAAACAGCGTAGGATTATTTCCTAAGGGACAAGATCCTTCACAAAAACTTTGAATTTTCTTTGAATCAAGAAGGAATACAAAAAGGTTTCCTCTCTCAGGAAAAAAAAGGAACTCCACCTCTTGGAAAATTCACTGTGAAGAGAGTAGCTACTACTAAAGTTTATGTCTAGTACTAGCTGTAGGGCCCAACCATAGCACCTTATTTGTAGGTGCCTAGAAGGAAACAAAATAAAGATCTACAGGTAATAAATGGCCATGGAAATTTCCAAGATACACAATCTCTTGCTTGTTCATTTTGATCTGGGCGATAGTCGGAGGATAGAGGAGTACTAGCTGCTTCGTGTCTTGAGCCATCGAGCTAGAGTAGAAATTTGGATATCTAAAAACCTAAATTGTCCTGTCAAACCAATGCTCATTGCATGCAGCTGGACCAAACAGACTTACTGCACTACTTTATTGCGCGTCCGAAAAACTAGGGAGTACAAGAAGTACTAGTACACTAATGTTACACAGAGAGTTTTGTTTTTGAACGGACACAGAGAGTTCCACATTCATCTTGTAGCACCAAAAGCAGAAGTTGTGCCAATATAGTACTATAGTAGTCATGTCCAGGTTGCCTTACAGGAAAAAAAATAGTACGATGAGCAACAAGATCTATCTATTTGTGTACTCCTATTTGTGTATACTAGTAGTACTACAACGTACTCAGGAACGGCACGAGCGTGTGCTCCACTAGTGCGCCTCCGCATGTAGGGTAATCCAGTATGGAGTATATCTCCACCACATGGTCGCGTGATTATTATGCATTGGTCCTTGCTCTAATCGTGGGCACGAAATTAATATACCAGAAACCAACGAGAGTTTCGACGATAGGTTCAACTTCTTCCTAAGACTTTGCATATTGGTAATTTAACGAAATTAGGTCAAACTTGAGCTTGCTACAAGTAAACGCCATGGATTTTTCTTGAATTAAATTTCTTTTCATAGTTATATCATCGGTGCATCTTCTTGTAGTAAACAGTGTCGTCGATGTGAGTTTCCAACTTTCAAGAAAGAACATTCAATTCTACATTTTCCGAGTGAAGAATACGGGCGAGGTTTTACTTTTTCCTAAAGAAAAGTCCGAATAATATTGGATCTCAATGCCACAAGCCAAGTTTACATACATATATATTGGACCAACATGTTGTACCAACGATTCCCATGTTTTATGAGTTTTCAAACTTCCCAGCTAACTCTACCCATTAGAATGACTTTATGTCGATTTATCGAAATTAGGTCAAATTTGAAACTACAAGTACTAGTAAATTGCACGTGCCCTGCACGTGAGACTCGGATAATAGACATCTGGCATATCATCACTATATAAAATTATAATAGGCAAAGCGGAAAAAAATAGAATAGGAAAAATCTGAACTACTACAAGTAAACCGTGTAGGTTGCTTTGAAAGTTTTACAGAAAAGCTCTTAGATGTACCCATCGGAGGGGCACACGGGGGGGGGGGAATTAATATACTATTAGGAACCATAAGAGAGTTCTGACGGTAGGTTCATCTTCTTGCTAAGGTTTTGCGTCTTGACAGTTTAATGAAATTAGGTTAAACTTGAGCTACAACTAAGTGTGATAGATTGCTCTTGAATTTAATGAAATTAGGTCAAACTTAAACTACATGTAATAAATTATATGTTGCTTTGAAAGTTTTATGAAAAAATCTTTTGGAGGTACCCATCGAGCGGTTAATTAATATATCAGAAACCACAGAGAGTTTTGACGAGTGGTTCGACTTCTAGCTAAGATTTTGCATCATGAAAATTTTGAACACCTTTTGAAAACGATCACATGAAATAGGGAGAGAGCGGAAATGATATTTCTATTCTCTATGGGAAACCCACAAGCTTGAGGTGCACCTTAGGCTTAAAGATAACTTTATTTTTTCCACTATGTATAAGGTGAACCTTAGCGGATGCCACATAGTAGGCCATTTTTTTGAGCGGGTAGTAGGCCATATTAAGGTGTGTTGTTTTACACAATGCGGGAGTAGTATATTTCTTTGCTTAGACATATGGTCACCTCTATCCACGCGCTGTACATGCTGAGAGAATAAAACGTTGGCAGGGGAAGAGGGCACCAACGAAGAGAAGTTGAAGGCGGTTCCATGTCAGAGCAAAGTTATGATGGGTTTTTGACACGAGGTACTCCTGCGGCCTTACAATGTACTACACTATAGTAGTGCTAGTAAATTTCAGGACCTATGCATGCAAAACAAATTGTGTGTTTTCTCTCTCCTTCGCTGCCTCTCACCATCCATCCTCCCCCTCTCCTACCCTTTCCCCTCGTGCACCGGCCCAGCTGATCTCTCCCTCGTCCATAGCATGGTGTTGCGCACGTGTGCCTTGGTATGGTGGCTCTGTGTCTCGGGCGTGTTCGGCAGCCCCGTTGGTGTGGAGTAGGGATGAGGATTACATAGGAAGGAAACCACTTTGGTCCTTGGCAGCAACAAAATTCAAACTTTTCCAGTTTTCAAAATTTTCACTTGCTTCCCAAACATCGGGAGGGAAGGTTATCGAAAAGATCAGCCATTCACAGTACTTCTTATCTTATCTTTATCTTGTCTTATCTCTTACAATACCATACCATACCACTATATAGTGTACGGATAACTTCGAACACTGACCGTTAGATCAAGACGGGCAAATCCAAACATTGCTAACCGTTGGATCGTCTTTTCCATTCTTAGCATCTACAAAGATTCTACTGATAGTCTTTAGCACGATCAATGCTAGTATGCGCAAACCTCAAAACACACACTTCATTGCTTAGTTTCAGGGTCCTTGTGCTAAATGCATGGACTTGGGTGCAATTTTCATTTTTATGAGGTCCTTGATGTAACTTGTACTTCCACCGACCATGTTAACTAGCAAGCACCTCGCTCCTATGAGACCTACCACGGTTAAAAGAAAATGCAACCGCCCCAATTATTAAACAAACTGGACCACTATTTCTAATAGGTAATACCCCAGTTTTTAGTACTAGGATTTTTCAAGCTTCCTAGCTAACTTCGCACACTTGAGTGACTTCTTGTTGATTAATGAAATTAGGTCAAAATTGAGCTACACGTAAGCGCGATAGATTGCTCTTGAATTAAATGTATTTTTGGAGGTAGATGGGTGTATCTTCTTATAGTAAACAATGTCGTTAGTGTGAGTTTCCAACTATCTGGAAATAAAATTCTCAGTTTCCGAGTGACGACGAGATGGTTCTTTTCCGTAAAGAAAGCTCGAAGCAGAATATGGTTCTCAATGCCATAATCCAAGCTTCTAGACATATTAAGTATACCAACATGTTTTACTTACGATTCCCATATGTTTTTTGAGTTTTCAAACTCCCTAGCTAATTAACTCTGCCCACTTGAATGACTACATGTCGATTTATCGAAGTTAGGTCAAACTTGAACTATAACTAAATTGTAGGTTGCTCCGAAAGTTTTAGGAAAAAGCTTTTGGAGGTAACGTACCAATCGGGAGGGGTGTCACAATCAATATATGAGAAAAACCGAGAGTTTTGACAACTGGTTTGACTTCCTGCTAAGATTTTGCATCGCATGATACTATTTAATGAAATTGGGTCAAACTTGAGCTACAAGTAAGCGCGATAGATTGCTGTTGAAATCTATGACTTTTCAGAGAGGTAGATGGGTGCATATTCTTGTAGTAAACAGTGCCCTCGGTACGGTGTGATTTTTAAACTATATCAGGAAAGAAGATTCAATTATTCTCAATTTTTCGAGTGATGACGAGTGAGGTTGTTCTTTTCTGTAAAGAAATGTCCGAAGAATAATATTGGATCTGAATACCAGAAGCCAAGTTTACAGACATATATAGTGGACCAACATGTTGTACCAACGCTTCCCATGTTTTATTTATGAGTTTTCAAGCTTCCTAGCTAACTCTGCCCATTTTCCCAGATGACTTCATGTCGATTTATCGAAATTAGGTCAAATTTGAAACTACAAGTAAATTGTAGGTTGCTTTGAAAGTTTTACGAAAAATCTTTTGGAGGTACCCATCGAGGGGTCACAATTAATATATCATAAAACACCGAGAGTTTTGACGATATGTTCAATTTCTTGCTAAGATTTTGCATCTTGACAATTTAACGAAATTAGGTCAAACTTGAGCTACAAGTAAGCGCGATAGATTGCTCTTGGATTAAATGTATTTTCGGAGGTAGATTGATGCACCTTCTTGTAGTAAAAAATGCCATCAGTGTGAGTTTCCAACTATCAGGAAAGAACATACAATTCTACATTTTCCAAGTGAAGACGAGCGACGCTACTAGTTGTTATTTTTCGTAAAGAGAAGTCCAAAGAATATTGGATGTGGATGCCACAAGCCAAGTTGACAGACATATATAGTCGATCGATAACATGTTGTACTTGTGATTCCCAAGTTTTATGAGCTTTCAAACTTCCTAGCTAACTCTGCCTATTTTAATGACTTTAAGTCAATTTATCGAAATTAGGTCAAATTTGAAACTACAAGTAAATTGTAGGCTTTGCTTTTTAACTTTTACGAAAAAGCTTTTAATTTGGAGGTACCCATCGAGGGGTCACAATTAATATATCTCAAAACAACAAGAGTTTTGACGATAGGTTTAACTTCCTGCTAAGATTTTGCATCTTGACAATTTAACAAAATTAATTAGGTCAAACTTGAGCTACAAGTAAGCGCGATAGATATCTCTTGAATTAAATGTCATTTTAGAGGTAGATGGGTGCATTTTCTAGTAGTACGCAGTGCCGTGGGTGTGATTGTCCAACTACCAGGAAAGAATATTGAATTCTATGTTTTCCGAGTGAAGACGAACGAGGTTAGTTGTTATTTTCCATAAAGAAAAGTCCAAAGAATATTGGATGTGGATGCCACAAGCCAAGTTGACAGACATATATATATATAAACCATATTCAGCACCCAGGGTGCAGAATAGCTATTTTGCACCCCACATATTTTTATGTTCTCACATATAGAAATTTATATTTTGTATACTAATAATTATGTTTATGTTCATCAGAAACATAAAACAATCGACATAAAAATATGATTTATGAGTCATTATAGTGTAAAAACATAGAAAATACACATTTTTTGTCATATTTTTATACGGCATGTAAACGAATTTTTTTACGACATGTCTAAATTTTCTTATGTTATTCTCGACTTCTGAGGTAAGAGAAAATTTACGTGACGTAAAAAATTTATACGGTTTGTAATATAGAGGGTGGGTGTAGAATAACTATTCTACCTCCTGGGGGATCAAATAGTGCCACTATATATATAGTGGATCGACAACATGTTGTACTTGCGATTCCTATGTTTTATGGGTTTTGAAGCTTCCTATAGCTAACCCCGTACATTTGAATAACTATATGTCGATATCTCGAAATTAGGTCATATTTGAAACTATAAGTAAATTGTAGGTGTTGCTTTGATAGATTTACGAAAAAGCTTTTGGACGTACCATCGAGGGTTCAAAATTAATATACCAGAAACCAGCGAGAGTTTCGACGATAGGTTCAACTACTTGCTAAGACTTTGCATATTGGTAATTTAACAAAATTAGGTCAAACTTGAGCTAGCTACAAGTAAACGCCATAGATTGCTCTTGAATTAAATGTATTTTCATAGGTAGATCATCGGTGCATCTTCTTGTAGTAAATAGTGTCATCGGTGTGAGTTTCCAACTATCAAGAAAAAACATTCAATTCTACATTTTCCGAGTGAAGAATACGAGCGAGGTTGTTCTTTTTCTAAAGAAAAGTCTAAAGAATATTGGATCTCAATGCCACAAGCCAAGTTTACATACATATATATTGGACTAACATGTTGTACCAACGATTCCCATGTTTTATAAGTTTTCAAACTTCCCAGCTAACTCTGTCCATTAGAATGACTTTATGTTGATTTATCGAAATTAGGTCAAATTTGAAACTACAAGTACTAGTAAATTGCACGTGACCTGCACATGAGACTCGGATAATAGACATATGGCATATCATCACTATATAAAATTATAATAGGCAAAGCGGAAAAAATATAATAGGCAAAATCTGAACTACTACAAGTAAACCGTGTAGATTGCTTTGAAAGTTTTACGGAAAAGCTCTTAGAGGTACCCATCGGAGGGGCGCGCACGGCGGGGGGGAGAATTAATATACTATCAGGAACCAAAAGAGAGTTTTAACGATAGGTTCATCTTCTTGCTAAGATTTTGCGTCTTGACAATTTAATGAAATTAGGTCAAACTTGACCTACAACTAAGTGCGATAGATTGCTCTTGAATTTAATGAAATTAGGTAAACCTTGAACTACAAGTAATAAATTGTAGGTTGCTTTGAAAGTTTTATGAAAAAAACTTTTGGAGGTACCCATCGAGCAATTAATTAATATATCAAAAACCACAGAGAGTTTGACGAGTGGTTCGACATCTAGCTAAGACTTTGCATCATGAAATTTTTGAACACGTTTTGAAAATGATCCCGCGCTTCCAGACATAGGTGGTGCCCCAAAATTTCAGATACTTCGAAATTCCCATTCGACCCCTATTAAATTCGGTAGGTGGGGGGCTTCACTCGTAATTTTCCTAGTATAGTACTAGCAGTACCGAAACCCACCCCCTTCCCCTCTATCTCCTCCAGGAATATGCCACCGGCCGGAACATCCCCGCTGCACTTTAGCCGGCGTACCCGCACACCTGATCTGCTAAATGAACCCTCTTGTCCAGTGCGCTGATCACATCATCGACCGCCTAGGATCTGCTACACGGACGCCATGATCCAGCGTTCTGCTAGTATCCTCATCCGCCCAAGATCTGCTCCCCCGTCGTCAACACCCACTACGACCATAGAACCTTCGGCGACCTCGACGTGACCCATGAGGATGCGGAGGAGGCCTAGACGTCGCCCCGACCGAGTTAAAACCAGATCTCCCTGTGTGATTTGTTTGTTGGCAATGTACTGTATTCGTGCTAAATTTCCTAACTAACATGTTATTTACATGATATACACCTGTTATGTACTCCCTTTGTTTCAAAATATAAGATGCTTTAGCTTTGTGAAAGAAGTGTATCCAGACTCATTTTAGTGTGTAGGTTCACTCCAAACCTAGATGAACCTACATACTAAAAGAGGTCTAGATGCATTGTTTTCACAAAGCTAAAACATCTTATATTTTGAAACAGAGGGAGTACTAAATTAACCCGTTGTGGTTACGCTTAAACTCCACGCATTGAACTGTTTTTATGTACTATACTATTTCTTTATAAATTATTAGTCACTTAAAATATTTTTTTACATTCTCTGTTGTACCTGTCCACATGAGATATGATTATATAATATCTCTCTCATTCGCTGATTTACGAACTATAGTATTTCCATCGTGATATTGTCCTGCTATCCTATACTACACGTTTACACACGTCATACTATTTGACCATTATATACTCTCGATTTGATCCCTCTTAACGGCGGCTCAAACTGTTTGCTATTATTATGCAAGGAGTAGCCTTAGTTTGCACACAATATCATAGAGTGAATGGCTCCTATAATCTCGTAAGACCCCATCACTTTTGTTCCACTTCATGCCAACGTATATCATGTTGGAACCTGTTTATTTTACAGTTGACCTTACCTTTATACAGAGGATCAACAATGGAGTACAAACTCCGCCCATCCACACGAGCCGCCGTAGATCTCATGTAACACTTACCGTAAGGCCCCCCACCCAAAGTTTGGTCCTTGCCACATTTTTTGTTTTCTTAAATTTACCATTTGTCTTTCTTGTTTTCATATTTTTTTGCCAAAAATTAGCGTCAAACATTTTAGCCCCACTATGGTCTGCTTTTGTTCCACGTGCTTAGTTCAATTTCCTAGATATGGAGAGGCCAGGTGTATTGCATCTGATTTGTCTGATAATAAGAACAAGGCCACACTAGCGATAAGATCCACACATGTATCACAAGGAACTCTATGCATTTCATCTCACTCTTGTATCTACTTTGTATCATAGTTAAATGAATTGCCTATTTTAATACGAGGCACTTGATGGTTCAGTTTGTTATTCTTAGGCCGCCAAAGCATTGAAATTATCTGGCTATTCATGAATAATTCAATGTATGATTGCTTGATTTATTGTTTTGTCTGAAATTATCTAGCTAGCATATTCGAGGCTCACAATTGATGTGTTTTTATTGGCTGAGGTACTCTTTTTTTCTCTATGATTAAATTAGTGGCAGATTTTGTTGTGTAGTTACTGGCTAGTTTATATATGAGAAACATAATGTCTTAGTTTTAATATTCGTTTTATTCATGTTCTGCACATTCTAATTTGAGCAGTCTGCATCAGGTACTTTGGTTGATTGCTCGCATTGTTATTCAAAATGAACTTGTAGTTCGTTTCCCAAGTCTGTTGTTTAAGTAACTTGTTTTGGTCTCAGCCATCTTCAAGTAGAGCGGTCATTTCATAGAGCAGCACATGCTTCCATTGCTCCATGGCGCCAGCTGGTTCACTTATTCAAGAAGAAATAGATGTATGAGCCATCACTGTTAATTGCTTCCTTATATATTACCGCATTGACACATTTAAAATTCATGGTGGTGTGATTGCATGGTATTGCTTTTCTAACTTGTTTTGTGTTTGTTTCAGGCTGCAAATGACCCTATGAGTGCCGAACAAAGACCCGCTTCTCCAAGTTTAGATTTTGTTTCACACAGCAGCAGTGACAATACCTATTGCTCATGGTACATCGCTTCGACTGATCCTCATTTTTCAGCCGAAAGATTATTTGAGGATGCCCTCCAAGATGCCTGTGATATTGTTGAGCAACAAGCTAATAAAACAGATTCAGTAATCACCATAGCACGCAAAGACTTATATGAATTAAAAATAGGCAAGCCTTAACGCAGAACATACTTAATAATCTCATCTGTAGCTCTCATGGGAAGCCAGTTGTTACATGTCTCAGGATGCAAGCTCCATAGAGACCTTTTCTGTAACATGAGTTATGGTGTTTTTTAGTTGTCTGGACTCTGCTACAACTTTTATGCTTCATTTTATTACTATCAAGTTTACTAAGGATTGTAATAATCTACTGTAATTTGCGGTTGTAAGTTGTTTGAGAATTGTTGCAAACTAAGCATCTATCAGAATTACTACACACACATGAAAAACAGTGAAACTGTAAGAGGTACAAGACACGATCTACCGGAACAGGGAGAACGTCCACTGTATTACACGGGCACCATAGAACTTGCAAAATTCATAGACGTTCACTCAACAAAGTGACCACATAAAGAGCAGACCTGAAGAGAATACATCAGGAGCAGACCAACAGAATCCATCAGTCTGATGGATAGCCATCATAGTAATCGTAGTGGGTGGTACCATCCTTGCCATATGGCAGCACCATCTGCAGCTCAGAATGCTCGACGATTCTACAATACTCCGCTAGTAATCGATCGAGTTCGACAGGACGGTCATTCCATAATCCTCCTACTCCATACCCATATACAACACTTGGCCCCTCTTCCCACACAAGAGCCTCAAAGTTGTAAGATCTAATCTCGGATATATCCGCATAGTATATGCTGCCGGCCTGCACCATGGGTACCCTTGTGCTTTCGACACAGAAGCACTGATTCTCATCATTGAAGAGAGCACGACTTCCGATGACTCTGAACGGCTGAAGAACACAGTTATGGGTATCAACCTAGTAAACAACCGGCCTGCCGCCGTAGACTAGTCCACTCACAACGAACAACAACTCCCCGTTAGACTCGACAAGGTAAAAACGATTCTCTGGGAAGTGGCAGCCCGGAAGAGGGCCTGCAATGGTGGGATGCATCTCCAGGGTTCGTGCGGAGCGCTGTAGCTAGACATCTCCATGAGCAGCATCACACATAGTCGAGAGGACAGACCCGTATCTGTCTACGACAAAAACATCACCGGCATAAGAGGTCATGCTCCGGAGTTCCGCGAAGTCATACGGCGAGTACCACCCTTCACCAAATACCGGGCGACTCCCTTCCTCCGTGCTCTCATCCGCCCACCGAATGGTGGTTTTCTGATTGTTTGATGTAAACACCATCAATGACGGGAACATCGTCAAAGCGACAAAAGCCACCATCTCGTTCGGTATCTCCGCCCTCAAGCGCTTGATAGCACCCGAGAACAGGTTGTACAATCGGGTCTTGTACGGCTGCACCCACTGTCCAAGCACAAGGAGGCCGCCAGTTGTGCTACCGACATAAAAGTACCTTCCAGAGATAGAGGGAGGAGAAACAGAGATTCAGTCAAGGTAAACAGACTAAAATTCAATCAAGGTAAACCATGGAGAAAAACCCTGGGCAACAAGTGCACGAAGAAAAAAAACTTGAACACATAGTATAGGATGTGAATGCAAAAAATGGATCGCATATACACAGATTAATATAAAAAAAGCACCTGTAAATAACCCTGCTAATCTTCTTCTCAGGGTGGCGGCCAGTTCTCACGTTCAACAACGTGATGGCGGCATCTTCTACTCGATACTCCTCCGACATCTGGTGCTCTAGAACAATCCAGTTGGATGGCATAAAGCGCTCCTCCGTGAAGCCGCACCAGGCACTACAGACTGCCTGAAAGGCGACGTAGTAGTCGAAGTCGTCCGTCGAAAAGAAGATGTCACCTATCTTCTAGACGAGTCCCGCAGGGAGACCAGCCCATGGCGAGTCCTCCTGCTTCTTGCCAGCCATGGATGATGGCATTCGTGTGGTCTCGGTCCCAACGACTGGCACAGGAATCGGTTCTAGAGACACACATTTAAACAAAGTCCTGGGAAAGGCAAGCGAATTGTGTGGAAACGAGATGACGGTATGCACACAACAACCGCAAGCGCGTTTCATCAAACTGGCATGGGCACGCGCACTAATTACGGTACAACGGTCGTGCGCACACCAGCTTTACGAATCCTGGGAGCACGGGAGTGTGTAGGTGTAGGATGATACTAGTAGTAGTAGTATCATAACCTCATTGTATTTAATTATCCCAAAATCTAAGAAGAAAACATGTGCTCTCTGGTCCTCAGGGCACACGCAAACGCGAGGCATTTTCCATTTTTTGCATGGCATTTTCTATTTTTCAATTTCGCTTTTTGGCTATGCCCTTGGATGCTCACCATGTGGACGGATAGGGTGTATGCTTCGTGGAGCTAAAAACCTCATGTTCTCTCAATAGCACGGTTGTTAATTATTGAGGTATATATGTTTTTAGTCCCACAACTTGCACCACGGGAGAGTTTTAGTCCTACATCTTGCAAAGTGAGCAACACTAGCCCCACAACTTGTAACCAGGAACATTCTAGTCCAATTCAATCAAATTTCTGTGATTTTGTCCGAATTCGTCGTAACTAATTCCAGAAGTGACATGTGGCATCATAATTTTTGCAAAATAGCCCCTATGTATTTTCTGTGTGCCAGTTGAGACCTTGGTACGACTTGACAGGAGGATCTTAATAAGAAAACAAATAAGAAAAACGACCAATGCATTGTAGGGTATCGAACTGATAACCTGCGCTACTGAAAAAATCAACCTTGCCACTACAACAGGCACATAGAAGTGATTAACTAAAGAGCGCTCTAGCTGATGTGTTCTAAATTTTGGATATTCAAAAATATGTGTTCTAGGGTACAATAACAACTCAACTTTATTCCTTTTCATTTTTGCGAATAAGAAAAAACTCAAGTTTATTCTAGACACTGCAGCTAGCTACTAGGTTAACGACAAAGCTATACAATTGATATTATGAACCGTGCCAACATAGACGTGAGTATTTTTTGCATTTGTATTTGCTTTTTTATTGTATAAATAATTACTTCCCCCAAGTACTACTCGCCTGGCATAATTACGTCCTCTCAAGTACTCCTCGTCTCACATGAGTAGTCGTGGGCATCTACCGGCATAGTGGCTTGTGGGTGTGTGTGTCGTTTTATAAAAGTGTTAAGTTCGAATTCATTCTCCTCTTAGAGATTTAACTATTTTATTTGTACGTCTACTAACAGGTGGCCCACTTATCAGTCCGCATAGGGACACAAATGACATAAAAAATATAGAGTGGTCATTTTAAAAAAATCGACGTTATTTGTGGACAAATTAAGTCAAATTCATTGAAATTCCATTAAATTGGACTAAAATGCTCTCGAGATATAAGTTGAGGGACTAGTATTGCTCATTTTTCAATATGTCGGACTAAAACGCTCTGGCGGTGCAAGATGTGGGATTAAAGGTGTATATACCTCTTAATTATTTTACAGCCTCAATTGCTAGGCCAGAGGACCAATTAATGCTCCTAGTTTTGCTCAATTAGTCCTCTAGTTGACCATAAATATGAACCAGCACGTCGTGTAATTCTCCTGGCCGATCATGTTGTTAAAACGGGAGTGCATCCGTTGGCTTGCATGTTTTCAATTAGATGCGGTGGCCACGAGCATTGCCTGTATTTTAGAATTACTACTACATGCAATAACTAGCTATAAAGCGAGTAGGTGAAGCTAATTCTCCGAACTACTACTACTCCGGCCTAGTAATACCAAACTCAGGGAGTACCGAAAGTATGGTTATATGGATGATCAGTTGATGTGACTCTCGGCCATGAATTCCTGACCATATAGTCGTACATTCTACCACCTTTTTTTACTACTACTACTAGTAATACTACTACTAGTACATGGACGCTAGTAAAATTCAAAATCTCAATCGAGCGGCAAAATCACACACACCGACTTCGAAGCATTTCCCGCATAACCGTTTCAAAAACTTTGAGCCAAAATCTCTCACCTAGGGAGAACCATTTTTATATTATTATAATTATCAGATGGGCGCTTGTCAAATTCAAAATCTCAATCAAGCGGCAAAACCGCACACCTACTTTGAAGCATTTCCCGCCCCTCCGTTTCAAAAACTTTGAGGCAAAATCCCCCACTGGGGCTGTACCATTTTTGTATTATTATTAGATGGGCGCTTGTCAAATTCAAAATCTCAATCGAGCGGATAAACCATACACTGACTTTGAAGCATTTCCCTCCCCTCAGTTTCAAAAACTTTGAGGCAAAATATCCCACCAAGGCAGTACCATTTTTATATTATTATTAGATGGATGGTCGCCAAATTCAATATCTCAATCAAGCGGCAAAATCACACACTAATCTTGAAGCATTTCCCGCCCCTCGGTTTTAAAAACTTTTGACTTCAAAATTTCGATTCTACCCATTGTTCTGACGCCCTATGGGCAAGCTAAAGTCGGTAGCTTGGGGAACGATCGTAATTTATATTTTTGTTCACCTCCTTAGTCCGGATTCGTCCAAATTTTCCCGCTGGTCCTTCCAAAAATCCTAGCCCCCTCTCTCCCACGCCCTCACCTCCATGGCCACGACACGCACCGGCCGGCGGAAATTCCACGGCGGCCGGACCCGCTTGAGCGGCGGTCTCATGCACCGCCGCGGAGCCGCTTCACCGATGCTCACCCACCGGATCTGGTTCACCGGGTCTCTCTTCCATTGCACCGGAGCTGCGGTGTCGTTCACCACGCCGATGGCGTCATCGACCACCCAAGCTCTGCTTCTCGGCCGCCGAAAGCTACCCAACCGTACCGGATCCGCTTCACCGATGTACACCGGACGTGATCTAGTTCCATGAGTTACATGTCCACCGCTCTATACCAGCTGCTCTGTCGTCGTCGTTCGCTGCACTAGATCTGCCTCAGCGACACTCTCATCCACCGCGCTCAAGCCGGCATCGACCACCCAAGATCTGCTTCCCTGACGCCAATAGCCACCACAACCGCAGCACCCTCGGGGACCTGGACGTCACCCGCACGGTACCGATGATGCTTAGACCCCTCTCTGACCAAGGTTAACCAAATCTGCAACCCGTTTCTATTTTGTCAGCAGTATAGCAGGTTCAAGTCTGTCGCAGTGAACTGCATTTTTGTCATCTTGCCCGTACATACAAGTCAGTGGGCATGCTTGTTCTTCGTGCTAGTACATACAAGGTCATTAGACATGTTGGTTTGCATACGCTGCTCTACAAATTTTAAGTCATGGACATGTCTATTATTTTGTCATACACATGTTCTTAGCTACTCCATACAATAGTAATTGCCTGCTACCGTGTAATTCTTGCAAAATCTGAAGTCAGCGAAAAATATTAGTGTGGATTCCCTTCTCTATAGTTGCTGAATCTATCTGTTTCGTCCTGAGATCAGTTCCTGCTATTATTTCCTCCTTGGCATCGTTCTGCTATCCTATAGTAGCCGTTTAAACTCTTCGTACTAATTCGATTATAATTTTGTTATTGCCATCTTCTTCTTCAAAAGCTGCATCACTAACTATTTTCTTTTTCTTGCATATAGCTCAAAATGGAACAATGAACATGTTTGTTTGCATAGCCTATTCTACAGGTTCACAAGGGATGCCATTAATTCCTTATCTAGTGCTTGTTCGTCCTGAAAACGGCATAACTGTCCTCTACTATGTAGTTCACTCGTGGATTGCATTCCTACTCTAGACGTTCTCTTATGATGCCATTATAATTTCTATCTCTTTGATTCTTAGCTATGACAGCAACTACATGCCATTGTGTAGCTCACCGCAAATTCTGAGTCACCCAACTGCTATGCATTCCAGGAGATGCCAATACTTCCATATATATTTGCTGAAATGACCTCGCTTGTTAATATTTGCTGAAATTCTAAGAAACACTTTGTTTGATTGCTCATTTCATTCTAGGCACACTTGTCTAATGCTTGTTTGTCCTTCTCTACAGGTTCACGAGCGACGCTATTATATCTAGCATCTGGTTCTGGGTCTGGTTCGTCCTAAGTCACGACATAACTATCCTCTACAATGTATAGTTCATTCGTGGTTTGCATTCCTGCTCTACAAGTTCTCGTATGATGCTGTCATAATTTCTATTTGGTTCATTCTTCGCTATGACAGTAACAGTATGCCATTTTGTGTCTCAGCGCAAATTCTGAGTCACCCGACGTCTCTTGCATTTTAGGATATAGAACTGCTTCCATATATTTTTGTTGAAATGACCTGGCTAGTTTATTTTTGCTAAAATTCTAAGCCACACACACACACATTTTTTGATTGCTCGTTCCACGGTAGGCACACTTGTTTAATGCATGCTTGCTTTTCTTGTTTCTTTGACGTGTTGGTCAATAATTGAACCATTGGCCAGTTGTAAACTTCAGATCATAGCTCCTGTCATATCAGTCAAATGAGTAGTTTGTCTTGTTTGATGTATTAACTTGTTATTACTTAGTTTCAGGGTGCAATTATTGCTATTGCCACCAAAGAGGGGGTTGCAAGATCTCCTCCAATGTAGCTATCACACTCAAAGGAAGATGCAGGTGATCAATTCAGGACTCTGCTATAACTTGATTGTCAACTAAAATGCCGATTTTTCTTTCCCTTGATTTGATAATATGTAATAATTTTAAGAAGTTTGCAACTGATGTAATATCTAGATAACTCGCGTAGGTCATGTATGCATTTAGTTGACGTCGTCCACATATGCGATAGTTGTTACGGTAATTACGCCAAGTAGGTCGATTAGGCAACTTTACCATGCTTTGTT
Source organism: Avena eriantha (assembly GCA_910589775.1). Lineage (NCBI taxonomy): Eukaryota > Viridiplantae > Streptophyta > Magnoliopsida > Poales > Poaceae > Avena > Avena eriantha. The sequence goes on along the minus strand of OU342743.1, from coordinate 438,122,531 downwards.
ATTGGCATGTCGTGTATTCAGCCGACGATGAACAGTAAAAAATGTTGGATTATATAAATGTTTTATGATATTGTTATGGGCTTCAGAAAAGGCCGAAACTGTAAAAGGTCGTAAACATAATGGGCCAACCTACAAGTTGTAACTGGACGTAACAGTAACAGGCCGTAAGAGTAACAGGTCATAACTGTAACAGGCTATAACAGTAACAAGCCTTAACAGTAGCAGGCCGTAACAGAAACAGCCCATCGTTGTAACAGGCAAGAAACCGTGAAATCCCTGAATAGTAACAGGCCAAAACAGTAGCCGGCCAGAACAGTAATGGGCCGCAACAGTGAAAAGCCAGAATAGTGACACGCCAGAACAGTAACGGCCCGAGAAATTTCCAGGCTAGGGAAGTAACAGGCCGACACATTTACTAGACTAGAACAGTAAAGGGCCGCTTGTGGGCGTGAACAGGTAAAACCCAGAACAGTGAAAGGCCAGGACAGTAACATGCCTGAACAGTAACGGGCCATCTCAGACAAGGGCCGTCAGTAGGCCGCCTACGATGGCTGCGATAACAGTGATGGGCCGCCCGCAGGCCTTAAATGTACATGAGTGACTTGGCGCAGGCTGCTAATGGGCCGCAGAGTGTTGGACCATCATGGGACTTCTTTAGGCCGAAACAGTATTGGGCCTGAAAGTTCACGGGCTGCTGATGGCTGCAACTTTGGGCCTATTTTAAACAGTATAGGACAAAAGAGTAACGGGCCATCTTCTTATTGGGCTCCCTTAATGGGTTGGCCCAGTTAGAATTTAGCAGGCCTTGGCTAGGCCTGGCTTCTGCCACGGTTTCTATGGCCGTCAACGGCGGTAACTGACCGCTAACGATGGCTACCACATGGCAGTTTGCATGACGTCAGCAATCAATACGGTTGGTGAACAGATCTACGACAGAACAAGTTTTCGTGGCTGAAGGTTGCGATCCGCCACGGTCAGGAAAAAAATCGTGGTAGATTCTTTTGTGACGGGGCTTTTACCACGATGGCCATCCGTCGTAGAAGACTTTTTAGCCACGAAAAATGGGCCTTCAACCACGAAAATCGTTCGTTGTAAAAGCCAACTTTTCTTGTAGTGTGGACATACCTTACAGGTACTCGATTTTGGCATATACGGTCTAGTCTATCAGAAGCCCACGATGTTACCAGGGCCCAATCAAGGATTAAGGGTGACCTAAAGGAGACTCCGACTGCTTGTAGCACACGGTGAACTCAAGATAGAAATTTTAAAGGGAAAACCCTAACTTGTAACCAACTCGACCAGGTATCCCGAGACCTAGCCTATCTATATAAAGGCTAGGAGGGGGCAGTGAGGAGGACAATCACAACCCTATTTTCCATATCATCGCCATATTGCATCTCCGTACCCCTGCAAATTTCGACTCCCTCGATAATTCCAAGAGCAGACAAGCAGGATTAGGGTCCTCTACGAGGCATGAACCTGGGTAAACCTTGCGTCCCTGTGTGCTTGTTTGCTAGCCGATTGAGGCCTCCATTGCTCCCCTCTTCTCCAAAACCCAAGTCCCTAACAATGGGCATTGATGAGTTTAACCCTCGTCAATTACAATACCATACCACTGTATAGTGTACAGAACATTGAACGTTTGATCAAGACTGGCAAATCCAAACATTGCTAACCGTTGGATTTTCTTTTCGATTCTTAGCATCTAGAAAGATTCTACTAATAGTCTTTAGCACCATCAACGCAAGTATGCACAAACCTCAAAAACACACTTCATTGCTCAGTTTCCGGGTCCTTGTGCTAAATACATGAACTTGGATGCAATTTTAATTTTTTATGAGGTCCTTGATGTAACTTGTACTTCCACCGACCGTGTTAACTCTCAAGCACCTCGTTCCTATGGGATCTACCATTAGATCGGCTATTCGCAATACTTCTTATCTTATCTTTATATTTCCTTATCTCTTACAATACCATACGACTGCATAGTATACATATTAACTTTGAACATTGTCCGTTGGATCAAGACTGGCAAATCCAAACATTGCTAACCATTGGATCTTCTTTTCCATTCTTAGCATCTACAAAGATTCTACTAGTAGTCTTGAGCACGATGAATGCTAGTATGTGCAAACCTCAAAACACACACTTCATTTCTCAATTTGAGGATCTTTGTGCTAAATGCATGGACTTGGATGCAATTTTCATTTTTTATGAGGTCCTTGATGTAACATGTACTTCCACTAACTATGCTAACTCTCAAGCACCTCGCTCCTACAAGACCAACTATTTGAATGGCCATTCGCGGTACTTCTTATCTTATCTTTATCTTGTCTCATCTCTTACAATACCATACCACTGCATAGTGTATGGATTAACTTTGAACATTGACCGTTGGATCAAAACTAGCAAATCCAAACATTGCCAACCATTGGATCTTATTTTCCATTCTTAGAATCTAGAAAGATTCCACTGATAATATTTAGCACGATGAATGCTAGTATGCACAAACCTCAAAACACACACTTCATTGCTCAGTTTCAGGGTGCTTGTGCTAAATGCATGCACTTGTATGTAATTTTCATCTTTATGAGGTCCTTGATGTAACTTGTACTTCCACCCACCATGTTATCTCTCAAGCACGTCTCTCCTATGAGACCTACCATTAGAACGGCCATTCACATTACTTCTTATCTTATCTTTATCTTGTCTTATCTCTTACAATACCATACCACTATATAGTGTACATATTAACTTTGAACACTGGCCATTGGATCAAGACTGGAAAATCCAAACATTGCTAACCGTTGGATCTTCTTTTCCATTCTTAGTATCTAGAAAGATTATACTGATAGTCTTTAGCACGATGAATGCTAGTGTGCGCAAACCTCAAAACACACACTTGATTGCTCATTTTCAGGGTCCTTGTGTTAAATGCATGGACTTGGATGTAAATTTCATTTTTATGAGGTCCTTGATTTAACTTCTACTTCCACCCACCGTGTTAACTCTCAAGAACGTTGCTCCTACGAGACCTACCATTAGATCGGCCATTCTCAGTACTTTTTATCTTATCTTTATCTTGTCCTATCTCTTACAATACCATACCACTATATAGTGTACGAAACATTTACCGTTTGATCAAGACTGGCAAATCAAAACATTGCTAATAACCGTTGGATCTTCTTCTCCATTCTTAGCATCTAGAAAGATTCTACTGATAGTATTTATCATGATGAACGCTAGTATGCGCAAACCTCAAAGCACACACTTCATTGCTTAGTTTTAGGGTCCTTGTGCTAATAAATGCATGGACTTGGATGCAATTTTCATTCTACGAGGTCCTTGATGTAACTTGTACTTCCACCGACCGTGTTAACTCTCAAGAACCTCGCTCCTACGAGACCTACCATTAGATCGGCTATTCACAGTAATTCTTATCTAATGTTTATCTTGTCTTATATCTTACAATACCATACCACTTCATAGTGTACAGATGAAATTTGAACATTGACTGTTGGATCAAAACTGACAAATCCAAACATTGCGAACCGTTGGATCTTCTTTTCTATTGTTAGCATCTAGAAGGATTCTATTGATAGTATTTAGCACGATGAACGCTGGTATGCGCAAACCTCAAAACACACACTTCATTGCTCAGTTTCGGGGTCGTTGTGCTAAATGATGCATGGACTTGGATGGAATTTTCATTTTTTATGAGGTCCTTGCTATAACTTGTACTTCCAACGACCATGTTAACTCTCAAGCACCTCTCTCCTACGAGACCTACCGTTAGATCAGCCGTTCACAACCCTTCTTATCTTATCTTTATCTTGTCTTATCTCTTAAAATACCATACCACTTCATAGTGGACGGAACATAGACCGTTTGATCACGACTGGAAAATTCAATCATTGCTAACAATTGGATCTTCTTTTATTCGTAGCATCTAGAAAGATTCTAGTCTTTAGCACGATGAACGCTAGTATGTGCAAACCTCAAAACACACTCTTCATTGCTAAGTTTCAGGGTCCTTGTGCTAAATGTGTGGACTTGGATGCAATTTTCAATTTTTATGAGGTTCAGTTGTACTTGCTTAACAAAGGAAATCAGTGTGGTGCTCACTCCTGCAGCCTTACAGTGTGCTACTCCTCCTCTATGCAAGGAAAATAAATTGTGTACTACTCTCTCCTTTGTTGCATCACGTCCATCCTCCAGCTAATATCTCCCTTGTACATAGTGTGGCGTTGCACACGTGTTCCATGGTACTATGGCGGCTTTGTGTCTATCTCTTTTTTCATAAACTTTGCTCTGACATCAAACTGCCTTCAACACCTCTTCGCTGCTGCCCTCTCGGGCTGCCTTCTCTAACCCCATAATCTCTTCTACAGTAGCTCTTCGTTTCCCCCTCCATTTCGATCCTTATTTTTCCTAGTACTACTATTTGATTTACTGAAAACAACGTTCCAGTTTTCGCAAAAAAATCCCATGACTTGGAAAATTGAGATAATGTCTTTTCATAATACTTCTTGGAAATTCCCCTTGGCAAAATATTGTTTACCATGCCAAGATGCACTAATCTACATAATATGGGGAAATTACCATATACTATGGTGTGGATCACATGATATGGCATTGACCTTGGTCGTCCGACTCGAAACCTATCATATGCATTTTAGGACAATTTTGTGAACCTGATTTTTGAAAAGTTGTCAAAACTAAAGTTTATCATTTTGCATTGAATGTGATACCTGTAAAAGGACGCCATGCACATGTCTTCCGTAAAAATTTAAGAACAACCCACCTCAACCTCATGTTATAATTCCTTTACTTTCCTGTGAATCAAACACTTCTTTAACATAAATTCTTGTAGGCTCCAAATCTTGTAGGATTCAACTACACATGATATTCTAATAATACTGGATTTTCCATATTCCATTGTTTTTCCAATCCCATGAATCAAATAGGCCCAATGTTGAGACTCCCACGGGCAACATTGCCTACTACGTCAAGATGCATGCATATACCAAATTAATGTGGGAACATTATATTTACTATGATGTCGATATGGCCATGACCATTTTTGGTTATCAGGGTTGAAACCAAATAATATTCATACATGGTAGGAAAATATTGTGGGGCTGGTTTTCAGAAGTTGTCAAATCCCATGGTTATCAGTTTTCTAGGAGGTTGTACACGTGACGTGATAGGATGCCATGCGTAAATATTTGTTTTTCTATTATTCTTTATTACATGTGATTGTTTCAAAACAGGTTCAAAATTGTCAAGATACAAATTGTTAGCAGCAAGTTGAATTGGTCAAAACTCTCGATTGTTTCCAATATATTAACTCCCTGATGGGTACCTCCAAAAGCTTTTTGTAGAACTTCGATAGCAATCTACCACTTTCTAGAGCTTCTAGTTCAAATATGACCTGATTTTGTTAAAAGAGACATAACGTCATTTGAGTGGGCCGAGTTAGCTCGGAATCTTTGAAAACTCATAAAACTTGGGAATCATACATAAAATATTGTCCACTATATCTGGAAACTTGGCTTGTGGCATTCAAAACCATGTTCTCTGTACTTTCTATGCATAGTATATTCATGGTGCTAGAGGCCAACAATAATGGAAGCTTCTATATGCTGGACATGACATAATCAAATGTACTAAAAGAGATCCAATGGTCAACAATGTTGGGTGTCGTCGGATTGATGACAAGTACGCCATGAGGGGGTCCTCGAGGCGTGCGGAAGAGAGGGGGTGAGACGTACGGTATTCCGGGACGGTGAGCACACAAGTTTACCCAGGTTCGAATCCGCCGGCTTTGGACGGATCCTACTCCTGCTAGCAATCAAGTAATACGGTGGAGCCGGAATATGGGTTACAATGGTATCGCCTGTGCGAGTTGAGGGTCTAATGTATTGGATGTGCCCTAAAGGCTCTCCCTCGGACGGCTTATATAGATATCCGGCCTAGGGTTTACAGGAGAGATCAATCCGGCTACGACTAAGAGTTGGTTACAGAGTACATCTTGAACTACAAGTAACATTATGGGCCTAAGTCAGTAAGTCTTCTGGGCCTTCCCGTAGCCGGATTGGACTCCGTCTTCTCTCCTGACTGGGTCGCCCGTGAAGCAAACCTCTAACCTGAAGTGGGCCACCCTGGTTAGTGAGGAACTGTGAGCATACTCGAAAGTATATCCCCAACAGCAGCCCCCGGAGGCCTCCAAGATCCAAAGTCGGATTTTATCATCCTCTAGCTTGATCTTCGGCTTGCAGAATCTTGAAGGGTTCCTGAAAATTTACAAAAATACGATCCGGGTCTTAAAAATAAGTCGGACCTATCAATTAGTTACTCGGATTTTCCATCTCGAGTTTAAACTAAGCCGGAACTTGGTTTCCACGCCACCTGACACAAGCATGGTCAAGTCACGTCATCTGACAGGCGTGCCGTCGGCACGACCGTTGGTGGGTCCACGGTTCGCGGAACCGAGGCGTTGTTCCAATGCAAGCGTGGAGATCGAGGAGATGCAATCATCACGTGGGTCCTTCCCAGTTCTTTCCACGACGCGTGGCGGTTACACTGTAGCATTTGCACGAATCTTGGCGCATTTAGGTGGATATAAGGGGTTTGGATTTCTCCTTCTCCATTCCACCAGTCTTTGCCGTTTCCTTTCCTCCCAATCCTCCTACGCACTCAGAGCTCTCTCGTCCTTCCTCCCACAAAAAACTCCCAGCGCCGCCGCTTTTAGGTCACTTTCTCACCGGAGAAAAATGGCTTCATCATCTTCTTCCTCTAGTTTGGCGGCGGTAGCGGCGACGGCGTCGGCGGAAGCAGCTGCGGAGAAGGAGAGCTTCCGGGGAATCTGGATCCGCTGCGCCTTGACGAGGATGGCCTCAAGAACGTGGAGAAGGAGGGGCTTCTCGCCGCCGGCGACTAGCGGAGCAGCTCCGGCGAATCCGTCCCCAACCTACGCGAGGGCGAGTGTGTCCACTTCGGCACCCATCTAGACCGAGGTATGTCTTTTCCTCCCTCGGAGTTATTCTCCGAGGTGATAGATCACTATGGAGTTCAACTCCACAATCTTCCTCCCAATTCTCTTCTAGAAATGAGCGCATATGCTGCGCTTTGCGAGGGCTTTCTCGGCATTAGGCTGAGTTTGCTTCTCTTCCGGTACTATTTTCATGTCCGGAGAAATTCCATCACTGCCGGTGTTCCTTACATCACCGGCACCATTAGCTTTTCTGTTCGACGAGACCGCTCATATCCCAAAATTTCTGCTAGTGACTCGGTCAAACAATGGCCAGCCACTTTCTTCTATCATAGGGATATTCCGGCTCCCGGCAAAGCTACTGCTTTGCCGGCTTTTGTCGACGGAGCTGCCACGGCCCAGCCTTCCTGGGACGAGGCTGCTCCGGCTCTCACCGACGATCTGATCCTCGCTAAGAGGTGGATCGAATATCTGATCAAGCACATGGGTCTGAAGGGATCCGACTTGGTCCAGTGCTGGGTCTCACGTCGGATCCAACCACTTCAGTACCACGGGGATAGACTGATGCATTCCATCATGTCTTCCAAAAAAGACTCCCTCCGCATCAGCCCCAAATCCTACACCACTCAAGGCTACATCAGCCAGATCAAGTGGTTGATCAAGGAGCGGATCGAGAGGAGGATTCCGGAGATTTCTCTGGATATGTACACAGCGGAAAACCCCGTGGTGCCGGTAAGCTTCCATCAATACACCTTTTATGTGTTTCAATCTCTAAGTTATATACTGCAATGCTGATATGTTTTCTTGTTTTCAGCTTGCTGACCTCCCCGAGTCGGAGCTTGCTCCACTCGAAGGATATCCTCCTGAGTTTTCTCAGGAGACTGAAGTGGTCCCATTGCCGGACCTTGCGCTCAAGAAGCACAAAGCTCCGACAGTGGTTGTTGGCACAAAGGAAGTGCCTGTTGTGAAGAGGTAACTTTCATTCACAATTTCCGCCTTTGTACCTTTCTCGAATTTCTTTCTGAGATGTAATGTTTCTGACTTTACTACATTCTCAGAGCAAAGCCTCTCATCAAGGGTAAGGGGAAAGGGATTCCTGCGAAGCCCCTGCGACAGACGAAGCTCACCATAGCTTCTCCTGCCGTGGCTCCTCCAACTCCTGCCCCTCAACCTTTTGCAACTCCGGCGATCATTCCTTCTCCGGTGGTCGCAGAAGATCCGGCTCCTCCAACGGAGCCCGCGATCCTTGGGTCGCAGACTGACGTCACCGTGGGTGCGTCAGCTAAAGATAAGGGTGAACCCTCTTCGGGTAATGATCCCTCGGCTGAAGTCTTCGCCGAAAACCTCCTCAGCAATCCGGGACTTGCCAAGTTTGGCCTATCCCGGAAATCTGCAGAGGAAATCTAGCGGCTGGCCAGGCAAGTCCTGAACAAAAGCCATCTATCCCCCCAGGAGGAAGCGCAAGAAGCAGAGGACGTCAAGTTCTCTGACCTTCTCGCTCAAGTCCGCCTTCGTGACGAGAGGATCAGGACTGGTGAGCTTCCAATAGCCCCATTAATCCCTATTACCCTTGCCGAGAAGGTGGCAGCTGAAGTGAACGCGGGTTTAGACAAACTCACCTGCGAGCAATATGTAAGTCGGAATTCCAACTCTTGCTTTTACATTATGTTATATCATATCCTCTAGCCCCCAAGCATGAAGTAGGATATAGAATCCGAGTTTGTGCTTCATTAGGATGCAAAAGAATGAACTAGTGTAGCCCCCAAGGCTCGTGCTGATATTTAGCAAAAAATATTAGCCCGAGTCTTAAGTAGCTTTCTGACTTTGGGTATTCTGACTTACAGAAAGTATGTTCCTATAACCAGGAATTATTATCCAATGTCTGCGATAAGCGGAGAGAGATCAAATCTCTCCGGCTTAAAAATGCTGAGCTCAAGGTAGCTAAGGATGAAGCCAAAGGTAAATCATTTTGAGATTCAAACCTTGTCTTTTGCTTTTTTAATGTCGAATTTTTCTGAACTGTTGTTCTTTTTGACTTACAGCGTTGGTGAAACAATCTATCGTTATGATTGAAGAGGCCGAGAACCTCAAGACCCTGGTGGTGGAGAACAAGGGACTCCGCCAAGAGCTGGATAAGCTCAAGGCGGATCATGAAAGGGGCATAGCTCAAGTCCTGGAATCCTCCTCCATGGCCACCGAAGAGCATGATCGCTAGATCGCTGCTCAAGATAAAATTATCTCGGACCTCAAGAATGAGCTTGGCGGAGAGAAGGATATCTCCGAGGCGCTCCAGGATGAACTCTAGAGTCTTCGGGAGGAGAAGACCAAGATTGACGACGTCATTCTTGGTACGTTCCATCTGTCTGACTTATCATTTCTTCGACTTTCATCAACGTCAGATTTTTCTTGATATGTTTTGTGTATAGGTCCTCTGAACTTGACGGACTCTTCCTCCTCCGAGCCCCACACCCACCGGCTTAACCAAGTCGGTGATCTTCTGCATGACTTCTGCCAGTCTATTGAAGACATTGGCGAGTCTCTCAGGATTCCGTACATGCCAAGCATGTCGGATTTTCAAGTGCGGGACAAGACCAAGGAGATGTCGCAGCTTGTTCGGGACTAGAACATGTCCTACGCGCGGACTGCTACGCAGAACGCTCTCACCATGGTCATGAGCCACCATGGAAACATGGAGATATGGAAAGTGTCCAGAGGGTACTGCAAGGTAGACGAAGACGGCCAGGAGCAAGACCTTCAAGCCATCATGCATTCCTGCGCTGGATATGGGTGCCACATAGCTGATCTGACCAGCTACGAGATCCCCTTCTTCACCCGCGTAGATACTCCGCCGCCTCCTCCAGAAGAAACCAAAGAAGTTTTCGACGATGAATGGACCACCTCGGATCCGGACCTCTCGGAACGATATCAAGGTGGAGTAACCAGCGAGCCGGCAGCTACTTCATCTCCTCCTGCATCATAGATCAGAAAACTATTTATTATTCAGGAAAGACATGATGCGTTTTGTAAATATTAAGTACTATTGACTTTTGCTAGTGCTAAGCTTTTTATCTATTCAGCACTTTTGGCTTTTGAAATTTTTGCGTGCCTGAAATGTTCACATAAGCACTTGAAATTTTCCATCTCTACTTATCGTTTATCTGGCTTTCCGCCTCGTCCCTTTCGTGAGCCGGCTAAACCTTCAGCCGGAAACTTTGCTAAGCAACGGAGATCAATTGCTAAACCAGTTTAAACTCGGAAACAAAGCCAGCTTCCAGTACCAACAATTCACTACTCGGAAGATACCCACATCCAGCAATCAGACAAATAACCCAAGTAAATACTAGAATTTTTTAGAGTTATACCCGAAGGTAGCAGTTTTAGAATCGGAAATCTAAACCAGAACGAACATGAGCATAAAGTACTTTCAAGCATTCTGGGATTTTCGACTATGACATGATCATTTAGGAAATAAGATGGTAAAAACTTCTCAGAAAAACTTTGAGGTAACCAAAACTTTTATTTCTCACAGAACATGTACATATGTATGATTACAAAGAAGGATAAACTAAGAATAAAAGGGATGTAGCTGAGCAATATTCCACAGTCTGTCTAACTCATCTGGATTTGTACTACCTCCAGCTCTCTTTCTCTTTTTAGTAGCAGGTCTTTCTTTGACTGGCCTCATGTCAGTTAAGTAGTATGATCCATTGTGTAATACTCGACTAACTAAAAAGGGCCCTTCCCATACTAGGGAAAGTTTGTGCTTTCTTTATTGCACAAGCTGGAGAACCAAATCACCTTTAGTGAAAGATCTAGTTCGGACTTTCTGGCTATGATACTTGCGTAACTTCTGCTGATAGGCTGTAGACCTCATTTCAGCAACGACGCGAACCTCTTCGACTAAGTCGAGATCATTTTGTCGAGAAATCTTGGCATCCTCTTTGATATACGCGGCCACTCTATGAGAAGTATGAATTAAATCGCTAGGAAGAACTACTTCTGCACCATAGACCAAGAAGAAAGGTGTGTATCTTGTTGACCTGTTCCGAGTTGTTCGTAAACTCCAAATTACAGAGGGTAATTCCTCTGCCCAAGCCCCCGTAGCACGTCGTAGTGGTGCTTCGAGTCTTGGTTTCAAGCCTTGTAGAATTAAACCATTTTCTCTTTCGACTTGTCCGTTAGCATGTGGATGTGCGACTGACGCAATGTCAAGCCGGATATTTTGCTCATCGCAGAATTCAGCCAATTCTCTCATGGAAAAGTTACTCCCATTGTCCGTGATAATACTATGCGGATAACCATACCGGATTATAACATCCTCGACAAATCTTTTGGCTGTTGCTCTATCACAACTAGTGACAGGTTTAGCCTCGATCCACTTTGTGAATTTGTCCACCATCACTAAGAGGTGAGTGAATCCACTTGGGGCTCGTTTAAAAGGTCCTACCATATCAAGCCCCCACACCGCAAAGGGCCATGTTATAGGTATTGTTCGCAGCTGATCAGCTGGAACATAAGCTTGTTTGGCGTACTTTTGGCAGCCTTTGCATGTCTTGACTAATCGTTCGGCATCTGCCTGAGCTGTAAGCCAGAAAAATCCATGTCGAAAAGCTTTTGCCACTAAAGATTTGGCTGCAGCGTGGTGACCACACTCACCTTCGTGGATTTCCCTTAAGATTTCCACTCCTTCTTCCGAAGATACACAGCGCTGAAAAACCCCAGAAACACTCCGTTTATGGAGCTCACCTTTAACAATAGTATAGGCTTTTGCTCGTCGGATAATCTGTCGGCTCAGTACCTCATCTTCGGGTAATTTGCCATCTACCAAATAATCGAGGTAGGGTTGAGTCCAGCTGGGGATTACAGCCAGAACTGCTATCAAAGGTGAGTCGGATTTGGTCGGATATTCCTCATCTACTCCCTTTATCGAGGGAACTTTGAGGTGCTCTAAAAATGCGCCATCCGGGACCTCTTTCCGCACAGAGCCTATTCGAGATAGTGCATCTGCTTCCTCATTTTCTACTCGAGGGATGTGTTGAACTTCAAACCCCTCGAACGATTTAGATAGATCATCCATGACAGCTTTATATGCTGCCATGTTCTTATTTGCATTACAAATATCCGAGACTTGCTGAGCAACAAGATCCGAATCTTCGTAACACATCAAACGTCGGATGCCAATATCCTTAGCAATCCGGATTCCATGCAGCAGTGCTTCATACTCGGCAATGTTGTTTGTCGCTGTGAAGTGGATCTGCAACACGTATAAAAGTTAATCTCCTTGGGGTGATTTGAGCACCACACCAGCCCTCGAGCCCCCTCGAGCCTTAGACCCATCGAAAAAGAGGGTCCAATATTCCGACTCAGGAAGGACCATATTCTCCTTGGTCTCTGTCCAATCAGCGACAAAGTCAGCAAGGATCTGGGATTTGATTGCTGTCCGGGGTTTGTACTCAATATCGAAAGTTGCAATCTCTATGCCCCATTTGGCGACGCGTCCTCTGGCATCGCTATTGTTGATTATATCTCTCATGGGAGCTTTGCTCACCACGGTAATTGGATGCTCCTGAAAATAGTGTCGTAACTTACGAGATGCTAGAAAAACACCGTAAGCCAACTATTGATAGTGCGGATACTGCTGTTTTGATTCTGTCAGGACTTCGTTGACAAAGTACGTCAGATGCTGCACCAGGTGTTCCTGATTTTCTTCTGGTCTCTCCACTACCATAACGATACTGACAACCTTATTTGTCGCAGCAATGTAGAGCAACATCGATTCCTGAGGTTCCGGCGCTGCAAGGATAGGAGCAGATGAGAGTACTTTCTTCAGGTCTTGTAGTGCAGCTTCACCTTCATCAGTCCAGACAAAATCCTTGGTCTTCTTCAGGAGTTTGTATAATGGTGCTGCTCTTTCACCAAGCCGGCTTACAAATCGACTGACCGCAGCAATGCAACCAGTTAATCTCTGTATGTCATTCAGGCGAGTTGGCCTGGAAATATTGAGAATAGCCTTGATCTTGTCGCGGTTCACCTCTATGCCTCTTTGAGACACGATAAAACCTAACAATTTTCCGGCTGGTATTCCAAAGAAGCATTTCTTCGGGTTAAGCATGATGTTGTATTTTTGTAGATTGGCGAACGTTTCCTCCAAGTCGGAAATCAACGTTTCCTTCTTTTGGACATGACCGCGATATCATCCACGTATGCATGTACATTACGTCCGAGTTGATCATGGAGGCAACGCTGCATCGTGCGCTGGTACGTAGCTCCTACGTTCTTCAGCCCAAAGGACATCGTAACAAAACAGAAGGTTCTGAAGGGGGTTATGAATGAAGTTTTGACTTTCTCAGATTCCTTCATCCGGATTTGGTGATAACCGGACTATGTGTCGAGAAAACATAGGAGTTCCGAGCCCGCCGTAGAATCGATAACTTGATCAATTCTAGGCAGAGCGAACGGATCTTTTTGACAAGCCTTGTTCAAGGCAGTATAATCAACACACATCCTTAGCTATTGCCTTACGCTTTTCATCGAAAAACCATCGTAAGGATTGTTTGACGGGTTTAGCGTTTGGGTTTACATTTAGAGAGTGCTCGGCAAGTTCCCTAGGTACTCCGGTCATGTCAGATGGCTGCCATGCAAAGATATCTTGATTTGCTTGGAGGAACTTGACGAGCGCGCTTTCCTATGCGCTACTTAGGCCTACGCCTATCTGGGTCACCTTGGAGGGGTCATCATCCTTCAACGGCGTCGTCTTCGTCTCTTCTGATGCCTTGAACTCCGGATTTGGCTTTGTGACCTCCTTCTTCGTTGCGGGCATCTCGGACGGATCTATGCTCTTCTTGATCTCCTGGTACTCCTAGGCATGCAGCACGGCTTCGGCAAAGGCGGCATTTCCATCTTCGCACTCTCGCGCCTTCTTCGGGTCTCCCCTGATGGTGATCACGCCGTTGGGACCTAGAATTTTCATCATATTGTAAATGTAACATGGACGAGCCATAAAAGCCTAGTAAGCCGGACGTCCGAATATAGCGTGGTATGTGCTCTTGAACGGGACCACTTCGAAGGAAAGTGCCTCCGACCAATAATTCTTTGGAGTTCCAAAAGTAACATCCAAAGTGATCTCTCCCAGGGAATTAGCTTGTCTTCCTGGGACAACTCGTGAAAGATCACAGAGCTATGGTTCAGCTGTGTCTCCGAGATCTTCATCCGGCATAGCGTTTCGACATAGAGAATATTGATGCTGCTACCGCCGTCCATGAGGGTCTTGGAGAAACCATAACCGTCAATAAGTGGATTGACTATTAAGGCGTATTTTCCTCGCCTGTGTAGTTTAGGCGGATGATCAGCGTGATCAAACGTGATTGCCACTTCCGACCAGTCCAGATACTGAGGGACAGCCGGAACTATTGCATTGAGCTCGTGGAGAACTGCTTTCTTGACCTTTGTTGGTTGAGATCCAAGGAAGGTGACGTAAGTGTCCTTCTTGGTGGGAAAAGTCTTCTTCCCTTCCGACTTGGGATTTGAAGCATCAGCTTCCTCCATGTCGGAATCTTCCTTGGTCTCCTTGTCTTTTTGGGATTTTTCTTTCCCTTCTTCCGCTTAGCTTTCTAGCCCGCGGTATCATCTCTCTTGATGTCGTCATTAAAACAACATTCAGCGTTGGTGTGGGACGAGCCCCCATTGGCGTCTAAATGATGCACACATGGGTTATTGGCAATGTCGGCCCAAGTGTAGGTTTTGCCTGGTTGTTTCTCTCCTCTGCCTTGGACCCTTGACGTCCCACGGCCACGCCCGCGGCCTCCACCACGTCCTCCTCGTCCTCCAGACCCAGAAACAGTAGTGACCACTACTGTCTCCGCGTTGGGTTTTTCTTCCGAGGTATTTTTGCGCTTCTGAGCTTGTTGCTTTGGTTGTTTTGCCGACTGAGGCACAGCCAGGGCATTGAGTAATCCCTCTGCATCGTCGTCGGCATCTGCATAGTTGCTCGCTGTTTCTATCATCTCTCCCAGATCAGTAACCTTGTCACACTTCAAGCGATGGCGCAGTAAACCAATTGGGAGACCTGCGATGAAAGCTTCAATCGCAGTTTGATCGTTTACTCCTTCGCAGGAGTTTTTTGTGTCGATCCATCGTCCGAGATAATCCCAGCAAGTTTCTCCGGCTTTCTGGGTGCAACGCTGTAGGTCTCCAACCGTACAGGGCCTCCGATATGTGCCTTCAAAATTCCGAAAGAACGCACTTTGCAAGTCATACCAGTTGTGGATGGTGTTTGCCGGAAGTTCATTGAGCCATTATCGTGCCGTCTTCCGCAACATAAGTGAGAGATATCGGGTTGCGACCAGGCTATTTCCGCCTTTAGCGATGCAGCAAGCTTGGAAGAAATCCTGTAACCAGGTGTCTGGCCGAGCAATGCCGTCGTAGGCTTGGATATGTCTTGAGATAGCAAATCCTTCCGGGAATTTTGTAGCTCTGATGTGTGGTCCGAAGCACTTTGGGCCCACGTACACATCATCGTTTTCATAGCGCCGAGCCTCTATGTTTGAGTTGATCATGTGCATTGCGTCGTTCGGGGATAGAGATCATCCCAAATGTCGGCTATGGCTGCGGTGCCTTGGAGCCGGACTTCGGCTTCTGCCACCACCTCCGCTGCCATGTCGTCCTCCTTGACCTCCTAGGGGGCCGTTGTGATAACTGTGTGGTGGAGAGGGTGGTGCAGCTAGATAGTGTCCGGCTGATCACCGGCCTCCGTCCGGAGCGTCATTATTCCGGTTCCGGGGAGGTTCTTGACTATGACGAGCCCCCTGTCGGCTTGTTCCAGCGTGGTTTCCGTCATTCCTTCGTCCGTTGTTCCCACCATGGTGAGGCTCAGCCGGACGGCTCTCATGTCTAGGAGGTGGCATTCTCTGATGATCCTCCTCCCGGCGTTTCTCCTTATCTTCTCCCTTTTGATCGTTGAATTCTCGTCGGGGAGGATTCCTCCGATTTAGTGCAGCGATCGCGTCTTTCTCGGCTGCTGGAGCGACATTGCTCCAGTTATGTGTAGCTCTACAATGCTGTCCCGATGATCCGGTTCTTGAATAATTGTCTTCCCTGCGTTCGGAGTGATGGTACTGCACTCGAACATAATGGGATCTTACATCAGCCCATGCCGGATCTGTGCAACATTGGTCAGAATCCGAGACCAGTTTTTGACTTCCGGACAGGGCGACCTTCTGCTGCTCCAGTCCCTTGTTGAGTAGCTTGATACCCAAGCGTATCTCCTCTGGCCCTGCATTAGCTGATAGAATTTCATGAGCTGCCATGGTATTTTGCATTGGTGTTGGGTATACCCGATCTCCGTTGTTATCCTTCCGTGGCTTCCCCATCTCATCTCCGAAAAGGACGGCACGGACACGTGGGAATTGGTTGTCATCTATGTGACGCTTCCGTGTCTTTTGATGTAGATGGGACATGTACTCCTTGGTTGACATGCGCTTCTTCTCCACTTCGATGTTTTTGGCTTCATCAAGGAGTTGTTGACGACGCGCTTCTAGGGCCTGGGCCCTTTCGTCTAGCTCATCTGTAGTAAGTTCTGCAGCTATAGGGATAGGTGTGGTTAAGGCGGCATCGATGAGTTTACACGCACCTTCAGTGATCACATGTCCATCCACCGATGCTTCTTTTTTCGGCTCGTCTGGGATAAGGGCTCCATCTGAGTCTTCCTCGTATTCCTCAGCAATCACCTCCTCTTTTAGAGGCTCTTTTGCCAGGGTCTTGTTCTTCTTGTTCTTCTTCTTTGCCTTCTTGGCAGCGCCGGTAGCAAAGACGGCTTTGGGTCCGTTTCCCGAAGTCAAGCTCTGATCGGTACTTTCGGACATCGGGACCTCGGGATTATCTCCGACGTCCATGTCATCCTGCGCTTTGGGAGAGTGTTCCCCGGATCCTTCATCCCTAGCTTCTCCTTCTTCTGCAGCTTTGGAGTTGTACTCCTCTTCATATTCCGCGGAGAACTTTCGGAACTCTGCTGATGTCATAGATTCATCCGAGGATGCGGGAACGTCGGCGTTTGTTCCAATTGCCTCTAGCACCGAGTCGGTGTTTTCTCCAGCATTGACAGAGCCGGATCTGGATCCAACATATCCGACGAAGTGCGATGCATGCTTCCTGAGGTACCTGCGGCTTTCGCGATCAGCCATATCGAAACTTTTAATGGTTTCGAGGATTGCATCTGCGCTAGCGCCTTGCAATATCATACGTCTTAGTGTGTACCTGAGGAAAGGCATGTCTGTCCCGGCATCGTCAGAGCCGGAATCAGTGTCGTTGATATGCTCCTCCTGGATTTCGACTTCCACGGGTGGGTCGATCTGGGATCCGGCTTCTCCAGGGAGATCCACTCCAGATTCGACCTGGACCGTGAGGTCTTCTTCAGGCTCGGATTTCTCCACTATCTCTGCAACTGCTGCGGGCTGGGTGGGATTAGGGTTTTCTGAGATCCGAAACTCTGTCGCCTCCGCGGACAAAGGGTACCTAGAAGATTCTTCTGCCTCTATCATCACCGCTTGGGTGGGTTGGGCAGTTTCTGCGAAATCGATGTAAACATCGATCTCGCCAAAAGAGATGATTGTATAGGCAGTCACGGCTTCCCTAGCCGAAATCCAAGTCTCGTTGAGAATGATGAGAGGGACGTCGCTGGCATAGAGGATGTGACCGACGGCGATGGTCTCGCCGATTCCGATTCTTGCAGATTCCGCTCAGAACGCAGATCTGAAGCTCACTTGCCCCACGGTGGGTGCCAACTGTCGGATTGATGACAAGTACGCCATGAGGGGGTCCTCGAGGCGTGCGGAAGAGAGGGGGGGTGAGGCGTACGGTATTCCGGGACGGTGAGCACACAAGTTTACCCTGGTTCGAATCCGCCGGCTTTGGACGGATCCTACTCCTGCTAGCAATCCAGTAATACGGCAGAGCCGGAATATGGGTTACAATGGTATGGCCTGTGCGAGTTGAGGGTCTAAAGTATTGGGTGTGCCCTAAAGGCTCTCCCTAGGACGGCTTATATAGATATCCGGCCTAGGGTTTACATGAGAGATCAATCCGGCTACGACTAAGAGTTGGTTACAAAGTACATCTTGAACTACAAGTAACATTATGGGCCTAAGTCGGTAAGTCTTCTGGGCCTTCCCGTAGCCGGATTGGACTCCGTCTTCTCTCTCGACTGGGCCGCCCGTGAAGCAAAGCTCTAACCCGAAGTGGGCCACCCTGGTCAGTGAGGAACTGTCAGGATACCCAGAAAGTATATCCCCAACATTGGGTTTTGCCAATCTATATCTAACTGCCAATGTTCGAAGTTATTCGTACACTATATAGTGGTACGGAAATTGTGAAGCAACATAACAGTTTTTTCTTTTGAAAAGAAGTGTCAAGCACTTATATATGATTTTTTATGGCGAGCAATACACATAAGAGGACGCCACATGAAAGTATTATGTTTATTATTTGTTTTATTTCAATGTCTTCAAAACATTATCAAATTTGTAGGCATGCATATTCTTAGCACGAAGTTAGTTGCATTTTTCAAATCTCGCGATGGTTCTCGATATATTGACAACATTGGTACCAACAAACAGCATCTGTAAAATTCAAGAGCAACCTATTACGCTTACTTGTAGTTCATATCTGACATCATTTTATTAAATCGGCGTAAAGTACTCTAAGCGGGGGAAGTTACCTAGCTAGGAAGCTTCAACAATTCAAAAACTAGGAAGTAATAAGAAAGCATGGTCCAGTTTGTCTGAAATATGGGGTGGTGGCACCTTTTTTCAACTAGGTTTGGCCTAGAAGGAGCGAGATGCTTCGGTTATCAAGTTAACATGGTAAGTCGAAGTGTACATGTTACATCAAGGACCTCAAAAAAGAGGAAATTACACCCAACCCATGTTTTAGTATAAAGGGTCCTAAAAATAAGCATGGAACAGCAGTCGGGACTATCTCTCCCTCTCCACCCACTAGATGAGGCATACCGTTCGTACTAGAACAACAACAACGACTTGCTTAACAAAGAGGAAATCAACGCGGTGCTCACTTTTGCCAGATCTTGCTGATGAAGTGCATCAAATGCGATGGGACGTATATATATATATATATATATATATATATATATATATAAAGTACAACATCCCTTCTCTAGTATTGCGAGTGTTGATATTTGTAATAACCTTCCATGCCAATGTTTGGGACGAAGCAAGTGAAAAAATCGAAACCTGAAAAGTTTGATTCGCAACTACTTTTTGCCGCCGCCCCAAACCAAGGCCTAGAGTGGTTCCTTCCTACGCACATTAACATAATGTATCTGACAAACACATGATAGACAGGAAGACAAAGAGCCGTCATACCATGGCTAGAGTTGAAAGCGGCATCCCCCAAAAGTTCTGCTTCTAGTTCATTTTGAAGTACTCCTATAGAAACTTCAAAATGAACTAGAAGAAGGACTTTCGCGGGTTCCCGCTCTCAACCCAAACCATGGCACATGTGCTGAGCGCCACACTGCGGACGGGGGAGAGATCAACTGGCATGTGTGCGCGCGAGTGCCGAGAAGATACGACTTGATTACATTGTGTAAAATTTGACTGAATAAATAGAGTAACCAATACACTTGATTACTTTGTGTAAAATTAGTATTGTTGGAGGTAGAGTAATACTTTCCAATAATACTAATTTTGTACCAACATTCTTTATATATTTAGAGTAAATCTTGGTCAAAGAAAAAACATGCAAAACGAGGATGCCATATTCCTCGGGACGAAGGCAGAGTAATACTCCTACTAATGCAAATACTACTACAGTAGAACCTGTAAATAAATAATGTGTCTTGTCAAACCGACGTGACGAGACTATACTACCCAAGGAGGTGACATGTTTAATTTATTACAAGAAAGTAAAAAACCTCTTTCAAAGAGCCATGCCATCTTCTGTAACACCCTCTAATCAACCCTATGCTAGTTTTAGCGATTCCTACCAAACCTGCATAGAGACGATTCAAAGGTGCCCACCAGGCACTTGTGTGCGGGTGGAAAACAAAGTAATATCATTATATAATAGTCCACGATGGAACCCACAGAACATATATATAAAACAACGGCTCCATGAGTTAAGAATACAGATATACAATACAAAGATCCAAATCACCTTGA
This sequence comes from Avena eriantha, assembly GCA_910589775.1. NCBI lineage: Eukaryota > Viridiplantae > Streptophyta > Magnoliopsida > Poales > Poaceae > Avena > Avena eriantha. The sequence goes on along the minus strand of OU342743.1, from coordinate 438,102,365 downwards.
AAACGATACAACATCCGACTATGGATAAGATGCAAATGGGGCTAAGACCCCTGAAGAATAACCAATGGTGTGCATAACACTACCTAGGCGAAGCCGGAAGGGCACCCTGCTAATGACGTTGAACTTATACCTGTCAAACAAAAGGGGTGCCGACAAAGGGCAAAGCAAAAGGAAGCGGTCAGTACTGAGGCCAGTACATGGAGAGTCTAGAATTCGGCGGTTCTCGCCTACATAGGTATGGTGGACTGAAGCGGCAGCAAAGCATGCACTGAACAAACTATAGACACTCGATACATATGTCGGCTATTAGAGAGAGGTAAGAAAGACCTATGCGGGACCAACCTAATACTAACACAAATCATACCCATCCTGGTATTTCCCCCTCGAGACCAAACGAGGAAGTCAAACCAAGGAACTCACACAGTTGGCAGTTTTGTTCATTCCATTATAGTTGCAGCTCTTACTAGTCAGATACATATAGCATGAGTCGTCCTGAGATCATAAGAAGTGGGCAGTTTTAGTTAACCATCCCGTTGTAGTTGCGATACTTACTAGTCAATTACAATTAGCATAACACATCCCAAATCCAGCAGTTGTTGGCACTTTTATTTACTCATTTCGTTGTAGTGAAACTGATTACTAGACATGTAAAGTCAAATTTATAGCACTACTTTAGTTATGGTTTTCTATGATCGAGATACTGTGCTCCAAGTTATTCATAACCGTAGACATGGCTTTCAGAAAGATTTACCCTACAGGGGTGCACAAATAGCAACACACGCACGATCAACCTCGGAAAAACCAAATAAAACCCAACGAGGCATCACGAAAATATTTCAGGGGCCACCCCACTAAACTACCCACAACAAAGTTGGCCGGACTGAGATAGACCCAGGGTTTGTGTAGATAGCTATAAACAACTGGGGACTCGAAAGTGTGACTGGGCTTGTCGATACCGCAAAACGTGTCACAAGTCATAAACAGTACAGGTGCTCCACGCACAATCGTAAATAAAGCAGTAAAGCATGGCATAAGTACAAGATAGTAGAAAAGCCCCAAAATAGTTTGTGGCCCCAAGAAATAAGAAATGAATCAAGCTCTGGCTAAGGGGATTCCTGGTCCCACATGTAGATAGTGTGATAGTTAAGGAACAAGTATCAAGTACTCGGGGCCTACAGGACACAAGTGAGCGGTTAAAAACCAAATATTAGCTATTGCCCACCGGTGCCTCTGCATTAATTATATCTATACCCAGCATTTTAATCGACAAGTTATATTTAAAGCCATGATCATCTCCACCATTAAACATGTGCTAACCTTCCAACAACGGTGGAATGACAACGACGTGAAGCAGTACCTGAGCAAGCAACTACGACTCACAAGGCCGGCTATCTATCAAACAACAAGAAATAGGATGTGTCCAAGGCAATATAGAGGCTGCAAGGAATATAAATGGTGCACGGAAACTAAAGCATTGCAACACGGATAGCAATATATCAACAGGAGGAAATAAAGACTATAAATGCAAAATAGGTAGAAAGGGGAGAATGCTCGCCTGGGAAACATTGCCGAAGGTTCATATCCGAAGAACTTTTTGGTACTTGCATCAAATCAACGACCTAATACGCGAAGAACTAAAGATCTAAAAGAAACACTGGATGCACTATTTAATACTACGGCAGAAGATCAGGCATGATACATGTATGATGCATGATATGGCAAAGATACGATGCAACTAGGCAATATTAAGCGGAACCGGGGTCCTGACAATTAATTAGGTGGTTTATGTTGTTTAGGTACCCCACAATTTAGATGTTGTACTAACAAGGCAAAATATGACATCGGTTCGCTACACAAATTTAAATGGAGCCAATATAAGACTAAAAAAGCCCGCGTATGGTGTCCATATTTAATTATTAGGTGAATTGACAAAGTGCCCCCAAAAAAATAAACATGTATACGATGCAAGCATGACTGATTTAATATGCATCGAGATATATAACAATTTATAAAATATGGCTAGGCTCGGGGTCACACATCAAGGCCCGAAGATCTTGGGGGCTCGAGGAGTTCGGGTTCGTTCTTCGGATCCTCGCGACCGGTGTTGGGGATATACTTTCCGGGTATCCTCACAGTTCCTCACTGACCAGGGTGGCCCACTTCGGGTTAGAGCTTTGCTTCACGAGCGGCCCAATTAGGGAGAAAAGACGGAGTCCCATCCGGCTATGGGAAGGCCCAGAAGACTTACCGACTTAGGCCCATAGTGTTACTTGTAGTTCAAGGTGTACTCTGTAACCGACTCTTAGTTGTAGCCGGGTAGATCTCTCATGTAAACCCTAGGCCGGATATCTATATAAGCCGTCCTAGGGAGAGCCTTTAGGGCACCCTCAATAGTCTACAATCTCAACTCGCATAGGCGAAACCCTTGTAACCCATATTCCGGCTCTGCCGAATTACTGGATTGCTAGCAGGAGTAAGATCCGTCCAAAGCCGGCGGATTTGAACGTGGGTAAACTTGTGTGCTCACCGTCCCAGAACACCGTACGTCTCACACCCCTCTCTTCCGCACGCCTCGAGGACCCCCTCATGGCGTACTTGTCCTCAATCCTACGACAGTTGGCACCCATCGTGGGGCAGGTGAGCTTCGGATCTGCGTTCCGAGCGGAATCTGCAAGAATCAGAATCGGCAAGACTATCGTCGTCGGTCGCATCCTCTACGCCAGCGATGTCCCTCTCATCGTTCTCGATGAAACCTGGATTCCGGCTAGGGAGGTTGTGACTGCCTACACAATCATGTCTTTTGGTGAGATCGATGTTTACATCGGTTTCGCTGAACCTGCCCCACCCACCCCAACGGTGATGATAGAGGAAGAAGAATATTCTGGATCCCCTTTGTCCGCAGACGCGACAGAGTTCCGGATCTCAAAAAACCCTAATCCCACCCAGCCCGCACCAATTGCGGAGATAGTGGAGAAATCCGAGCCTGGGGAAGACCTAGCGGTCAAAATCGAATCTAGAGTGGATCTCCTTGGAGAAGCCGGATCCCAGATCAACCCACCTGCGGAAGTCGAAATCCAGGAGCATCTCATCAACGACACTGATTCCGGCTCTGATGACGCCGGGACAGAGAGGCCTTTCCTAAGGTACACACTGCGACGTATGATAATGCAAGATACAAGCACAGACGCAATTCTCGAGACCATCAAAAGTTTCGATATGGCTGACCGCGAGAGCCGCAGGTACCTCAGGAAGCACGCGTCGCACTTCATCGGATATGTGGGATCCGGATCCAGCTCTGCCGATGCTGGAGAGAACACCGACTCTGTGCTAGAGGCAATTGGAACAAACGCCGACGTACCCGCATCCTGGGACGAATCGATGACGTCAGTGGATTTCTGAAAGTTCTCCGTGGAATACGAAGAGGAGTACAACTCCAAAGCTGCAGAAGAAGGAGAAGCCATGGATGAAGGATCCGGTGAACACTCTCCCAAAGCGCAGGATGACATGGAAGTTAGAGATAATCCCGAAGTCCAGATGTCCGAAAGTACCGATCAGATCTTGACTCCGGGAAACGGACCCAAAGCCGTCTTTGCTACCGGCGCTGCCAAGAAGGCAAAGAAGAGGAATAAGAAGAACAAGACCCTGGCAAAAGATCCTCTGACAGAGGAGGTGATTGCTGAGGAATACGAAGAAGACTCGGATGGAGCACTTATCCCAGACGAGCCAAAAAAAGAAGAATCGGTGGATGGACACATGATCACTGAAGGTGCACATAAACTCATCGATGTTGCATTAACCACACCTATTCCTACAGCTGCAGAACTTACTGCTGAAGAACTGGACGAGAGGGTGCAGGCCCTAGAAGCGCGTCGTCAATTACTCCTCGATGAAGCCAAAAACATTGAGGAGGAAAAGAAACGCATGGCATCTACGGGGAAGTACAACTCCAGGCAATACCAGAAGACCAGGAAGCATAACACCAGTGACAACCAATTCCCGCAGATCCACGCCGTCCTTTTCGAAGATGAGATGGGGAAGCCTCGGAAAGATAGTAAAGGAGACTGGGTATATCCAACCCCAGTACAGAATACCGTGGCAGCCCTAGAAGTTCTATCGGCTAATCCAGGACCGGAGGAAATCTAGTTGGGAATCAAACTACTCAACAAGGGACTGGAGCAGCAAAAGCTCGCCATGTCCGGAAGTCAAAAACTAGTCTCGGATTCCGACCAATGTCGCACAGATCCGGCATGGGCTGACGTAAGACCCCAGCGCGTTCTGGAGCAGTATCATCGCCCTGAGCGCCGGGAAGACAATTATTCGAGAACCGGATCGTCAGGACAGCACCGCAGAACTGCGCGTGACTGGAGCAACGTTGCCCTAGCGGCCGAAAAACAGGCCATTGTTGCACTGTATCCGGGGAACCCACCCCGACGAGAGTCGAACGATCGAAGGGGAGAAGATAATGAGAAACGTCGGGAGGAGGATCGTCAAAAAATGCCACCTCCAAGACATGCAAGCCATCCGGCTGAGCCTCACCGCGGTGGGAACGACGGACGGGAACGACGCAAACCATGCCGGGACAAGCCGGCAGGGGGCTCGTCGTAGTGAAGACCCTCCCCGGGACCAGAATAATGACGCTCTGGACGGTGGTCGGCGATCAGCCGGAAACAATCCAGCTGCCCCACCCTCTCCACCAAGCAGTCATCACAACATCTCTCAAGGGGGACATGGAGGACGACATGGAGGAGGAGGTGGTGGCAGAAGCCGAAGTCCGGCCCCAAGGCACCGCAGCCACAGCCGACATTCGGGATGATCGCTATCCCTGAACGACGCAAGGCACAGGATCAATTCCAACATAGAGGTGCAGCGCTACGAAAACGATGATATCTATGTGGGCCCAAAATGCTTTGGACCATGCATCAGAGCCACAAGATTCCTGGAAGGATTTGCTATCTCAAGACATATCCAAGCCTACGACGGCATTGCTCAGCCAGATACCTGGCTACAAGATTTTTTCCAAGCTTGCTACATCGCCAAAGGAGGAAATAGCCTGGTCGCAACCCGATATCTCCCACTCATGTTGTGGAAGATGGCACGATCATGGCTTAGTGAAATTTCGGAGAACACCATCCACAACTGGTATGACATGCAAAGTGCGTTCTTTCGGAATTTCGAAGGCATGTATCAGAGGCCTTGTACGGTCGGAGACCTACAACGTTGCACCCAGAAGGCCGGAGAAACTTGCCGGGATTACCTCGGATGATGGATCGACACCAAGAACTCCTGCGAAGGAGTAAATGATCAAACTGCGATTGAAGCTTTCATCGCAGGTCTCCCAATTGGTTTACTGCGCCATCGCTTGAAGTGTGACATGGTCACTGATTTGGGAGAGATGATAGAAACAGCGAGCAAGTATGCAGATGCCAACGATGATGCAGAGGGATTACTCAATGCCCTGGCTGTGCCACAGTCGGCAAAACAACCAAAGCAATAGGCTCAGAAGCGCAAAAATACATCGGAAGAAAAACCCAACGCGGAAACGGCAGTGGTCACTGCCACTTTCGGGTCTGGAGGACGAGGAGGACGCGGCGGAGGCCGCTGGCGTGGGTGTGGAACTTCAAGAGTCCAAGGTAGAGGAGACCAGCAACCAGGCAAAACCTACTCTTGCGCCGACATTGCCAATAACCCATGTGTGCATCACCTAGACGCCAATGGGGGCTCGTCCCACACCAACGTCGAATGTCGTTTCAATGACAACATCAAAAGAGATGACACCGCGAGTTATAAAGCTAAGCGGAAGAAGGGAAAGAAGAATCCCGAAAAAGAAAAAGAGACCAAGGAAGATTCCGACATGGAGGAGGCCGATGCTTCAAATCCCAAGCCGGAAGGGAAGAAAAAATTTCCCACCAAGAAAGACACTTATGTCACTTTCCTTGGATCTCAACCAGCAAAGGTCAAGAAAGCAGTTCTACACGAGCTCAACGCAACAGTTCCGGCTGTCCCCCAATTCTTGGACTGGTCGGAAGTGGCAATCATGTTTGACCACGCTGATCATCCGCCTAAGTTGCACAGGCGAGGAAAATACGCCTTAATCGTCAATCCACTTATCGACGGTTATGGTTTATCCAAGACCCTCATGGATGGCGGCAGTAGCATCAATATTCTCTATGTCGAAACGCTATGCTAGATGAAGATCTCGGTGACCCAACTAAACCATAGCTCTATGATCTTTCACGGAGTTGTCCCAGGAAGACAAGCCAATTCCCTAGGAGAGATCACTTTGGATGTTACCTTTGGAACTCCAAAGAACGATCAGACGGAGGCACTTTCCTTCGAAGTGGTCCCGTTCAAGAGCGCATACCACGCTATATTCAGACGTCCGGCTTACTTGGCTTTTATGGCTTGTCCGTGTTACATTTACAATATGATGAAAATTCCAGGTCCCAACGGCGTGATCACCATCAGGGGAGACCTGGAGAAAGCACGAGAGTGCGAGGATGGAAATGTCGCCTTTGCCGAAGCCATGCTGCACGCCTAGGAGTACCAGGAGATCAAGAAGAGCATAGATCCGTCTGAGATGCCCGCAATGAAGGAGGTGACAAAGCCAAATCCCGAGTTCAAGGCATCAAAAGAGACGAAGAAGACGTCGTTGAAGGATGATGACCCCTCCAAGGTGACCCAGGTAGGCGTAGGCCTAGGTAGCGCATAGGAAAGCGCGCTCGTCAAGTTCCTCCAAGCAAATCAAGATATCTTTGCATGGCAGCCATCTGACATGACCGGAGTACCTAGAAAACTTGTCGAGCACTCTCTAAATGTAAACCCGAACGCTAAACCCGTCAAACGGTCCTTACGATGTTTTGGTGATGAAAAGCGTAAGGCAATAGCTAAAGAACTAGCACGGCTCGAGTTAGCCGGATTCATAGAAGAGGTCATCCACACTGAGTGGTCGGCCAATCCTGTAATGGTCCCTAAAAACGACACCACCGATTTAAGCATGTGTGTTGATTATACTGCCTTGAACAAGGCTTTCCCAAAAGATCCGTTCGCTCTGCCTAGAATTGATCAAGTTATTGATTCTACGGTAGGCTCGGAACTCCTCTGTTTTATCGACGCATAATCTGGCTATCACCAAATCCGGATGAAGGAATCTGACAAAGTCAAAACTTCATTCATAACCCCCTTCAGAACCTTCTGTTTTGTTACAATGCCCTTTGGGCTAAAGAACGCAGGAGCTACGTACCAGTGCACGATGCAGCGTTGCCTCCATGACTAACTCGGACGCAATGTACATGCATACGTGGATGATATCGCAGTGATGTCCAAAAAGAAGGAAACGTTGATTTCCGACTTGGAGGAAACATTTGTCAATTTACGAAAATACAACATCATGCTTAACCCGAAGAAATGCTTCTTTGGAATACCAGCCGGAAAATTGTTAGGTTTCATCGTGTCTCAAAGAGGCATAGAGGTGAACCGGGACAAAATCAAGGCTATACTCAATATTTCCAGGCCAACTCGCCTGAAGGACGTACAAAGATTAACTGGTTGCATCGCTGCGGTCAGTCGATTTGTAAGCCGGCTTGGTGAAAGAGCCGCACCATTATATAAACTCCTGAAAAAGACCAAAGATTTTGTTTGGACTGATGAAGCTGAAGCTGCACTACAAGACCTGAATGAAGTACTCTCATCTACTCCTATCCTTGCAGCGTCGAAACCTCAGGAACCGATGTTGCTTTATCTTGCTGTGACAAATAAGGTCGTTAGTATCGTCATGGTGGTGGAGAGACCGGAGGAAAATCAGGAGCACCTTGTGCAGCGTCCGACTTACTTTGTTAGTGAGGTCCTGACAGAGTCAAAACAGCGGTATCCACACTATCAAAAGTTGTCTTATGGTGTTTTTCTAGCATCTCGTAAGTTATGACACTATTTTCAGGAGCATCCAATTACCGTGGTGAGCACAGGTCCCATGAGAGATGTAATCAACAACAGTGACGCCACAAGACGCGTCGCCAAATGGGGCATAGAGCTTTCAGCTTTTGATATTGAGTATAAACCTCGGACAACAATCAAATCCCAGATCCTTGCTGACTTTGTTGCTGATTGGACAGAGACGAAGGGGAACATGATCCTCCCTGAGTCGGAGTATTGGACCCTCTATTTCGATGGGTCTAAGGCTCGAGGGGGCTCAGGGGCTGGCGTGGTGCTCAAATCACCCCAAGGAGATAAACTTCTATACGTTTTGCAGATCCACTTCACAGCGACAAATAATATTGTCGAGTACGAAGCACTGCTACATGGAATCCGGATTGCTAAGGATATTGGCATCCGACGTTTGATGTGTTACAGAGATTCGGATCTTGTTGCTCAACAAGTGTTGGATATTTGTAATGCAAATAAACACATGGCAGCATATAAAGCTATCGTGGATGATCTATCTAAATCGTTCGAAGGGTTTGAGGTTCAACACATCCCTCGAGCAGAAAATGAGGAAGCATATGCACTATCTCGGATAGGCTCTGCATGGAAAGAGGTCCCGGATAGCGCTTTTTTAGAGCACCTCAAAGTTCCCTCAATAAAGGGAGTAGATGAGGAATATCCGACCAAATCCGACTCACCTCTAATAGCAGTTCTAGCTGTAATTCCTAGCTGGACTCAACCCTACCTAGATTATCTGGTAGATGGCAAATTACCCGAAGACGAGGTTCTGAGCCGGTAGATTATCCGACGAGCGAAATCCTATACTATTGTTAAAGGTGAGCTCTATAAATGGAGTGTTTTTGGGGTTTTTCAGCGCTGCGTATCTCCGGAAGAAGGAGTGGAAATCCTAAGGGAAATCTACGAAGGCGAGTGTGGTCACCATGCTATAGCCAAATCTTTAGTGGCAAAAGATTTTAGACACGGATTTTTTTGGCTTACAGCTTAGGCAGATGCTGAACGATTAGTCAAGACGTGCAAAGGCTGCCAAAAGTACGCCAAACAGGCTCATGTTCCGGCTGATCAGCTGCGAACAATACCTATAACATGGCCTTTTGCGGTCTAGGGCTTGATATGGTAGGACCATTTAAACGAGCTCCAAGTGGATTTACTCATCTCTTAGTGATGGTGGATAAATTCACCAAATGGATTGAGCCTAAACCTGTCACTAGTTGTGATGGAGCAACAGCCAAAAGATTTGTCGATGATGTTATAATCCGGTATGGGTATCTGTATAGCATTATCACGGACAACGGGAGTAACTTTTCTATGGGAGAATTGGCTGAATTCTGCAACGAGCAAAATATCCGGCTTGACATTTTGTTAGTCGCACATCCACAGGCTAACAGACAAGTCGAAAAAGAAAATGGTTTAATCCTACAAGGCCTAAAACCGAGACTCGAAGCACCACTACGACGTGCTGTGGGGGCTTGGGCAGTGGAATTACCCTCTGTAATTTGGAGTTTACGAACGACTCCAAATAGGTCAACCGGATACACACCTTTCTTCTTGGTCTATGGCGCAGAAGCAGTTCTTCCTAGTGATTTGATTCACACTTCTCCTAGAGTGGCCGTGTATATTGAAGAGGATGCCGAGATTTCTCGACAAAATGATCTCGACTTAGTCAAAAATGTTCACGTCATTGCTGAAATGGGATCAATAGCCTATCAGCAGAAGTTACGCAAGTATCATAGCCAGAGAGTCAGAAACAGATCTTTCAATAAAGGTGATTTAGTTCTTCGGCTTGTGCAGCAAAGAAAGCACAAACTTTCCCCAGTATGGGAAGGGCCCTTTTTAGTTAGTCGAGTACTGCACAATGGTTCGTATTACTTAACTGACATGAGGCCAGTCAAAGAAAGACATGCTACTAAGAAGAGAAAGAGAGCTGGAGGCAGTACAAATCCGGATGAGTTAGACAGACCGTGGAATATTGCTCAGCTACGTCCCTTTTATTATTAGTCTATTCTTCTTTGTAATCGTATATATGTACATGTTCTATGAGAAATAAAAGTTTTGGTCGCCTCAAGTTTTTCTGAGAAGTTCTTACCATCTTATTTCCGAATGATCATGTCATAGTCGAAAATCCCAGAATGCTTGAAAGTACTTTATGCTCATGTTCGTTCTGGTTTAGATTTCCGATTTTAAAATTGCTATCCTCGGGTATAACTCTAAAATTTCTAGTATTTACTTTGGTTATTTATCTGATTGCTGGATGCGGGCATTTTCCGAGGAGTGAATTGTTGGTACTGGAAGCCGGCTTTGTTTCCGAGTTTAAACTGGTTTAGCGATTGAGCTCTATTGCTCGCCAAAGTTTCTGGCAGAAGGTTTAGCCGGCTCACGAAAGGGACGAGGCAAAAGCCAGATAAACGATAAGTATAGACGAAAAATACAAGTGCTTGTGTAAACATTTCAGGCACACAAAAAATTTAAAGCCAAAAGTGCTAAATAGATCAAAAGCTTAGCACTAGCAAAATTATAGTACTGCATATTTACAGGCCCATCATGTTTTTCAGAATAACACAAATATTTCTGGAAGTCTATGATGCAGGAGAGGAAGGAGTTGCTGGCTTGCTGGATACACTGCCTTGATATTGTTCCGAGATGTCCACATCCGAAACGGTGTGGTCATCGTCGGAAACTTATGCTGATTCTTCTAAAGGCGGAGGCGGAGTGTCCACGCGGGTGAAGAAAGGAGTTTCGTAGCTGGTAAAATCAGCCACGCGACACCCATATCCGACACAGGAGTCCATGATGGCTTGAATGTCCTGCTCCTGGCCGTCTTCATCTACTTTGCAGTACCCTCTGGTCACTTGCCATATTTCCATGTTTCCATGGTGGCTCATGACCATGGTGAGGGCGTTCTGTGCTGCAGTCTACGCGTAAGACATGTTCCAATCCTGGACAAGTTGCGGCATCTCCTTTGCCTTGTCCCGCACCTGAAAATCCGACATGCTGTGCATGTCCGGAATCTTGAGAGCTTCGCCAATGTCCTCGAGGGATTGGCGGAAGTCATGAAGCAGGTCACTGACTTGGGTAAGCCGGTGGGTGTGGGGCTCGGCGAAGGAAGAGTCCGTCAAGTTCAGAGGACCTATACACAAAACAAGTTAAGAAAATCCGACATTGAAAGAAATCGAAGAAAGTGGAAAAGTCAGACAGATGGAACGTATGAAAATGACATCGTCAATTTTGGTCTTCTCTTCCCGAAGACTCTGGAGTTCAGCCCGGAGAGCCTCGGAAAGGTCCCTCTCTCTGCACAGCTCATTATTTAGGTCCGAGATTTTCTGCTCTTGAGCAGCAATCTTGCGATCACGCTCATCAGTAGCCATGGAGGAGGACTCGAGAACTTTAGCTATGCTCTTCTCATGATCCGCCTTGAGCTGATCCAGCTCTTGGCGTAGCTCCTTGTTCTCCACCACCAAAGTCTTGAGGTTCTCGGCCTCTTCAATCATGGCACAGGAATGTTTCACCAGTGCTGTAAGTCAAAAAGAACAACAGTTCAACGAAAAAATTCGACATTAAAAACACAAAGACAAGGTTTGAGTCTCGGAGTGTTTACCTTCGGCTTCATCCTTGGCAACTTTTAGCTCATCATTTTTAAGTCGGAGAGCTTTGATCTCTCTCCGCTTATCACAGAGATTCTTCAACAAATCATGGTTATAGGAATATACTTTCTGTAAGTCAGAATACCCAAAGTCAGAAAGCTACTAAAGACTCGGGCTAATATTTTTGCTAATATCAGCACGAGCCTTGGGGCTACACTAGTTCGTTCTTTGGCATCCTAAGGAAGCATAAATCCGGATTATTTATCCTACTTCATGCTTGGGGGCTAGAGGATATGATATGAAATAAAGGAAAAACAAGAGTTAGAATTCTGACTTACATATTGTTCGCGAGTAAGTTTATCCAAACTCGCATTCACTTCTACAGCAACCTTCTCAGCGAGAGTCGGAGGGGTCACTGGAGCAGTTGGAAGCTCACCGGACATGATCCTCTCGTTGCGAAGACGCACTTGTTCAAGAAGATCAGAGTGCTTGACATCCTCTGCTTCTTGCGCTTCTTCTTCGGCAGATAAGTTTCTTTTCTCTAGGCATTGCCTGGCCAACCACTGGATCTCTTCAGCAGATTTCTAGGACAGGCCAAACTTGGCAAGTCACGGATTGCTGATAAGGTTGTCGGCAAAGGTTTCTGCCGAGGGATCATTACCCAAGGAGGGTTCACCCTTATCTAAACCTGACTCACCCATGGTGATGTCAGTTTGTGATTCAAGGATCACAGGCTCCGTTGAAGGAGCCGGATCTTCTACGACGGCCAGAGAAGGAATGATCACCGGTGTTGCGGAAGGTTGAGGGGCAGGAGTCGGAGGAGCCACGGCAGGAAAAGCTATGGTAAGCTTCGTCTGTCGCAGGGGCTTCGAAGAAGTTCCCTTCCCCTTGCCCTTGATGAGCTATTTAGCTCTGAGAATGTGATAAAGTCGGAAACATTACATCTCAGAAGAGAATTTGAGTAAAGTACAAATGCGGAAGTTGTGATTGAAAGTTACCTCTTCACGATGGGCACCTCCTTTGTGCCAACAGCCACTGTCGGAGCTTTGCGCTTCTTGAGCGCAAGGTCTGGTAATGGGACCACTTCTGTCTCCTGAGAAAACCTCTGGAGGATGGCCTTCGAGCGGAGCAAATTCCGACTCGGGGAGGTCAGCAAGCTGAAAAGAAGAAAACATATCAGTATTGCAGTGTAACTCAAATATTGAAACACATAAAAAGGTTTATTTTTAGAAGCTTACCGGCACTACGGGGTTTTTCGCCGTATGCATATCTAGAGAAACCTCCGGGATCCTCCTCTCGATCCGCTCCCTTATCAGCCACTTGATCTGGCTTATATAGCCTTGTGTGGTGTAGGCTCTGGGGCTGATGCGGAGGGAGTCTTTCTTGGACGCCGTGATGGAGTGCATCAGTCGGTCTCTGTGGTACTGAAGGGGCTGGATCCGACGTGATACCCAGCATTGGACCAAGTCGGATCCCTTCAATCCCTTGTGTTTGATCAGATATTCGACCCGCCTCTTAGCGAGGATCAGATCGTCACTGAGAGCCGGAGCAGCCTCGTCCCAAGACGGTTGGGCCATGGCAGCTCCGTCGACAAAAGCCGGCAAAGCAGTAGCTTTGCCGGGAGCCGTAATATCCCTATGATAAAAGAATGTGGATGGCCACTGTTTGACCGAGTCACTAGCTAGGATTTTGGGATATGCGCGCTCACGTCTAAGTGAAAAACTAATGGTACCGGTGATATAAGGAACACCGGCAGTGATAGAATTTCTCCGGACATGAAAGTAATACCGGAATAAGGTCAAACTCGGCCTAATGCCGAGAAAGCCCTCACACAAAGAAGCGTAAGCGCTCATCTCTAGGAGAGAGTTGGGAGGAAGATGGTGGAGTTGAACACCATAATGGTCAATCACCTCAGAGAAGAACTCCGAGGGAGGAAACGACAAACCTCTGTCGAGGTGGGTGCCAAAGTGGACCCGCTCGCTGGCGCGCGGGTTGGGGATGGTTTCCCCGAAGTCGCTCCGCCAGTCGCCGGCGCGGAGGAGCCCTTCTGTCTCCACGTTCTGGAGCTTCTCATCGTCGAGTACGCGGGGGATCCAGAGCCCGCGAAAGCTTTCCTTCTCCGCCGCCGCTTCTGTCACCACCATCGCCGCCACTGCCGCCAAGCCGGAAGAGGAAGAAGAAGCCATTTCTCTGGCGAGCAGATGACCTAGGATGGGCGGTGCTGGGAGTTTTTGGGGGAAAGTAGAGGAGCTCTGTGTGCGCGGGGGAGATTTGGAGGAGAGGAAAAGGCAAGGGAACAGGTGAAGAGAGAAGGAGAAAATCCTAACCCCTTATATCCACCTAACCGTGCCAAGATTCGTGCAAATGCTACAGTGTAACCGCCACGCATCGTGGAAGGAACTGGGAAGGACCCATGCGATGATTACGTTGCCTCGATCTCCGCGCATGCATTGAAATGGCACCTCAGTTCCGAGAACCACGGACCCACCAACGGTCGTGCTGACAGGATGTCTGTCAGATGACGTGACTTGACCATGACTTGTGTCAGGTGGCGTTAGAGACCAAATTTCGGCTTAGTTTGAAATCAAGCTGGAAAATCCGAGTAACCTGTTGATAGGTCTGACTTATCTTTAAGATCCGGATCGTATTTTTTGTTGTGGAGTTTCAGGAACCCTTCAAGATTCTACAAGCCGAAGATCAAGCTAGACGATGATAAATCCGACTTTGGATCTTGGAGGCCTCCGGGGGCTGCTGTTAGGGATATACTTTCCGGGTATCCTCATAGTTCCTCACTGACCAGGGTGGCCCACTTCGGGTTAGAGCTTTGCTTCACGGGCGACCCAGTTAGGGAGAAAATACGGAGTCCCATCCGGCTACGGGAAGGCCCAAAAGACTTACCGACTTAGGCCCATAGTGTTACTTGTAGTTCAAGGTGTACTCTGTAACCGACTCTTAGTCATAGCCGGATAGATCTCTCCTGTAAACCCTAGGCCGGATATCTATATAAGCCGTCCTAGGGAGAGCCTTTAGGGCACCCTCAATAGTCTACAATATCAACTCGCACAGGCGAAACCCTTGTAACCCATATTCCGGCTCTGCCGTATTACTGGATTGCTAGCAGGAGTAGGATCCATCCAAAGCCGGCGGATTCGAACTTGGGTAAACTTGTGTGCTCACCATCCCGGAACACCGTACGTCTCACACCCCTCTCTTCCGCATGCCTCGAGGACCCCCTCATGGCGTACTTGCCCTCAATCCGACGACAACCAGGGGCTTTGGATCAGAGAAGGAGAGCTCGGGGCCTTCGGGGTCTCGGCAGGATCGGTCTTCGGGTTCGGGGACAGGATCTTCAGGGTTTGGTCTTCGGGTCCGTGAAGAAGGTCTTGATGTTCCATGACGGAGATCTTGTCGGTAGAGAACTTGGTTATTTGTCAGTAGTTCATCGAGTCCGCTTTTGTTCACCGGTGCCAACACTTCAACTAGCATTGGTTCTTGGGTCTTCAGAAGATCTTGATCACGCGGACACACACATAACATTTGATAGGAAGGGCCCATGGCAATGAACGTGCACGCAGCCATAGAAGGACACCAGGAGAGGAACACCTGATTGTTGAGCCCCAGACTTGAGCAGCTGGAGGGCGGCGGTGCCTGGTTGGAGAGGGAGTCGCCGCAGTTGGGTGGAGCCCGAGGTTATGGGAACCTTAGCGACGGTGAAAAACGACAGCAGTCTGCTGCAGCTAGGAGGACGACATGGGGCCTGCACGCGATGTCGAGTCACGACGAGCTTTGAGCGAGGCGGATAGCGGCGAGGCCGGTCGTCTAGGAGCCAGGGTCACGGACAAGCGGCCGGTACTAGGGAAGACCTGCTAGGAGAGTCTGTCGGCAGCGGTTTTTGGCATGGAGGCGGGCGCGCGTGGTGACGAGGAACTGGAGCTGCGTGACGGCGCGATGAAGAGCTCACAGGGCGTGCTCGCTACAGAGGGAGGAAGGGGCCAACGAGGCAGGGTCTCGCGGCAGGTCGGGAAGAGCTCATGACGGCGCGGTGGAGAGGAGGCAGCGACCGAGGGTGGCGGTGTCCACGCGGTCGACGGCGTGGAGTCAAGGGGATCACGGCGGCGGCGGGTCCGAGACTGGCGGCGGCGAGCAGCGCGTCGGGGCATAGGCGGGCGCAGACGAGCGGTCGGCCGCGGCAGGGAGCTGGGCGCAGCAGCGCATGGGTCACTGGCAGCAGGGACGAGCAGAGAGTGCGCGGGGCTATGGCCGGAGGTACTGGCGGTGAGTGTCGGTGACGAGCGCGGGGCGGCGAGGGAGCGTGGCGGCGGTGCCTTGCAGGGAGACCGGGGAGAGAGCGAGAGGGTGGTGGGGAAGAGGGCTTGGGGCGGACGATCGTAGGAGGACGGGGTAGGTGGGGTTGGGGCTCGGGGACGAGGGGAGCATGCGGTTGGGAGCAGGTCCTCGTAGCCGAACGGGATGGTGGGGTGTGGTGGGGCCAGGAGGGGACGTGTACGCGGGTGGGGCCGATCCCATGCATCTGTAAGTTACGCGACATGTGCGACCGAAGCAAGGCGGGTGGGGCTGGTCTCGTACATCTCTCCTTCCAGACCACCACCCCTCTCCTCCAAAAAAACCCAGACAGTTCTATATAGATCTGCCCTCGCCCCCAATCCTCCTAGACGCGATGGCAGATCGTCTATACAAAATTTGGAGACGTTCGAGGGAGATCCGACAATGCCGTGGCTTTAGCAAGGTCAGCAAGGACATCGTCAACAAAATTGCTGAGCGTCTAGACGCTAAAAGCTCCATCTGGCTGGCTGCATGCTCCAAGGAGCTACACCACCAAGTCGCCAACGGAGAAGGTTACAGCTGCCCAAACTACAGCTGCTCAAAAGTTGTCTCCTTCACCGAACTCTATGCCCACATGATCTCCTGCATCCACAACCAGTTTATCTGCACGGAGCCAGGATGCAACTGGGTCGACAAAAAATTAATGTTGTATCTGCACCTCAAATCCACCCACTCGATCGAGGTTCCCATAGTCCTCTACAACATCAAACAATGGGACTCATCTAAGTTGGTGCCTGCAGGGTGCTCGTGGAGAAAAAATGTCATCAGCATCGAGAAGATGGGCATGCTGTTCATCGGCCAAATTGACGGGCACAACACGAAGATTGTCCTATCCATGAGCTGCGTAAGATCGGTGGTGTGGGAATTGGAGGAGTACGAGGTGAGGATGTCATCATTGGTCTCTTTTCATGGGTTCTATCAACTTGAGTTTTATTCTTAGCCAAAGATTGTGGAACCGCCGGCCGAAGCCGCGTCGGATGCGCTCAACCATTACCTGTTGGTGCGCGGGCTTATTTTCAAGCTCCTGAATCGTTGGTCGGAGTTCCTCGTGGAGTTCAAATATTGGATCGACGACGACATCAACCCATTGTGAGATATTACATCTTAATATTCTCCTGATGATCCTAATATGAATGTACTACTATATGTAATTTTCTAGTCAATCTGTTCTAATATTAATTACTTTATTTATGTTAGTGGCACATTCCCTTCGTAATCGGAGTGGTGGAAATTGCTGGAAAGATCCGTGAATTTTACATCTATCTTGCTAAGGGTGAACAGGTGAAAGCCTATTACAAGGATCCACATACGACGGTAAAATGAGAGAAGCGTGCCAGGCTGGAAAGCAAGCGCTACCCAGCCACGACTTGGACACACTGAATCATTGGCATTAAGACCTTGTGGTGATTCTGACCTCTCTCTTTTCTCTCACGCATGTTTGGAGTATATGATGGGACATGTAATCATTCCTTGCTAGCTTAAGGTACTACTACAAGTAGTTTTATACTTCTACTGAGTATTTTGTATGGAGTTTTGCAACTGCTAATATATTTTGTAATAATTCTTATGTACTAGGAATTGTTCAGATCGAGTGCATAATATGGCATGTACTACTGAATCTTTCAAAAGCTATCGAATCTCTCAAATGTTCTGATGCTACTATTATTAAAGTATTTTGTAGAACTAATACTATTGTACTGTACTTATTTTGATCAATGGCAGTAGATTGTTTTTATTTTCTTTTGAAACATGGCCTTGTCAATCCAGATGAGGCCTGGGCTTGTTGGGTTGCATATATGTTGGTTACACATGCATTGATGTAAGAACAAGGTATGCACACAAATGCAAACTTGATCGTTAGTGTTGCTTGCTCCAATGATGGAGTGTGTTTGGAGAAGAGGGCAAACTCATCCTATGCCAAGTTTTTGAGAGCTGAAACAAGAACTGATTCTCTCTGTACTGCTATTGAATTTCAGTGTCTGTATTGCTGAATCAATCCCTTTGAAATGGTACTAAATCTGTCTAGTGTTGTTGAATATGAATCTGTGATATTTTCCTATCTTATTATGTACTGCTGAATCTTTCAAATTTGAACTACAAGTAAATCGTAGGTTTCTTTGAAAGTTCTTTTAGAGGTACCCATCGGGGGCAGTTAGGAGTATATAGGAAACCACCTAGAGTTTGGACAATAGGTTTAACTTCTTGCTAAGATTTTGCATCTAGAAAATTTAACGAAATTTGGTTAAACTAGAGCTACACAAGTAAGAGAACAAGTGGGAGGCAGCACGAGACTTTGAGAAAAAGAGGCAGCATGAGAGCAGTGTCAGAGGAGGACTTGCAGGCGGTGCAATGTTAGAGCAAAGCTATGATGGGATGCTGACACGAGGTACATGGTACACTCCACTAGTAGTAAATGTATAGACCTACTACTAGTATATGCACGCAAAACAAGTTGCATTTTCTCTCTCCTTCGCTGGCTCTCACCATCCATCCTCCATCGATCTCTTCTCTGTAGCCATGGGTTCACAGTCCAGCTTGTCTCTTCCTCGTCCACAGCGTGGCGCTACGCATGTGTGCCTTGCTACGACACACTGATCTACTTCCAACAACCTTTTTCTGTTCCAAAATTCAAAACAATCATCAACACCAGTACAAAAAGGCTCAAAGATAACAATAATTATAAAAAGGTCCTCAGACCACCTTGCGACGACAACAAACCCTAGCGCGATAACACAAGCTTCTCACTCCTCCACGACCTCTAGTTCCAAATAAATAAAGAATGCCACCGCCACAATTTTTAGACAAAGTGTACCATTCTTTCTTATAATTCCCAAGTTTTAGGATTTTTCAATCTGACATAGAAAGGTTTTTCATTTTATTCATGTTCAATGTTCTTGCTTTTCGATGAGGTTGTTGCATCATAATGCTAGATGTTGTATAATTTAATCGCTAGGTATTGTATATGCTGGTATAAGGCCGATAGTAAACGACATGTCACTTTGTTATACCTAAGACTCGGTTATACTGTTGAACTTTCTCTCATGCACTTATTGTAGATTATTAAATTAGACCTAATTCGACAAATTGATGTAAAGTCATTTGAGTGGGTAAAATTAGTTAGAAAATTAAGCCTGAAAAATATAACATGTAATTTATCCAACCACTTTATGTACTAGTAAATAAATGGCATATGCTCTGATACCAGCTGCGATGACCTAGCATACCACTGCATGATGTAGTACACTATAGCCGTTGACATAACACCAATGAAACACTGTTCACTATTATTACATCCCTCAGAGTGGTACAACAGAAACACAGCAGGTCCAAGACATGACTATAGATTACAACTGGACTCATTACAAAAGATTCAGAGAACACTCTAGGTTAAAGGGAGAGAAAGAAACTTCTTACCAATAAGAACCAGAAATAATAACTCAGAACTATCTAATAACTAAGACTAGTATCTAAACTATTTGGATTGCCATTGCTACTATTGCAATGCTCTACAAAAGTAGGTTTTATGGCTAGAGAATCTACTTCTATCTACTCAAGAACTTCGTCTTAATTTCGGTTGATGAACATGTTGACTTTATTGACTTTATTGAAGAATTTGAACTATTGATGACGGTTTCTTGAGCAGAAAATTGATATTGACGTCGTCTTCAACGGCTTAGAACCTAGCAAGGGTTAAGAAGGTACATTTGAGTACTCAACAAGTTCACTAAAAAGGAGTGTATGATGCACTATCTCTACAGCCAAAGACCAAAGGTCGTAGGCAATGAAGGTTTTCGTAAACATTTCTTCAAAGATTGCTTTTATTCTGAAAACTATGTCCGACAGCCTTCACAGGTTGACCAGAACCTTCGTGGGGTTCCTTTCGTGCCGCGTTCGTAGCTCCTTCCCAGAACAGGGAGTAACATGTCACAGTTCTTACACTCTGCAGAGGTGCGTCACTTTTCCCACAAGAGACCTTAGCTTTGTTGCACAACCGAGTTGCATTCTTGTCCATAGTTCCTTGGTGTGGGGTCCAGTCTTAGATCCAAGCCAATCACTACCCTCTCCGTGACCCCATATGTCTACACGATCCTCCGGGGCTGACTACACCTCCGTTAAGCCCCCTTTCGGGCAAGCTACAACCCGGGTGAGTTCCCGAAGACTCTACGAGCTGGTTATGCCCCTGGCAAGCTCCATAAAGGTCCGACTGTACCTCCAGCAGCCGCTCATAGATAATCTAGATACCAAAAACGTGGGGCCTAAGAGTGCCCACCCATATGCTGGATCCACACAAGGAATTCACAACGTCACGTTAAGGTCATCTTGCCTCCATATGAAAGGAAGAAGATACAACTGACTTCTCTGTCCCATTCCAAATCTCATGGTTGACGCATAATATATGGCGCTAGAATCA